>CM050168.1:165513853-165838853 GCA_027410445.1 Discoglossus pictus
GCATTCTTATGTAATCATATTATTTTATTTTTTATATTTTTCTTCCCTCTACCTAAAAGATTTCCGTTTGTTTTTCAATTGAGTTGTACAGTTTATAGGTCACATTAAAGGTGGAAAAAGTTCTGAAATGATTTATCTTTGTCTAATTTTTTTACAGCACAGAACCCTGACATTTTACCAGTGGTGTGTAGACTTTTTATACCCACTGTAGATAGGCATGAGATAGATAGATCAATAGATAGATTAATAGATTGACAAACAGATAGATAGACAGATAGATAGACAGACAGATAGACAGACAGATGATAGATAAATAGATAGATATTTTCCTCACAATTACAATACTATAAATTTGCACATCCCCTTACGGATCGCAACCTTGTTGTGGCGAAGGCCCTTGTCTACCTCAATGAAGCAGTGAGCTATACCATGTAGGGTCACAGAAGATAAGCAGGTCATAGCAGAGAGGTCAGACAAATTGCCATCCACTGGAGAAGGAACTGGCACCCACTCCAGTATTTTTGCCAAGAAAACCACATGGATAAACACAACTAGAGACATAATGATAGATGTGCGTTGCAATCCATATGGTCACGAAAAGTTGGACACAACTGAATCACTAAACAACAACAACAAAAATGTGCACATTATAAAAAATTTAATTACCACATTTATTTGAATCTGGTCAATAGGACTATTAAATATAAGTAAATGTGGATAGTGAAAGAGATTTCACGCAACAGACTTAAATTGGGTAGTTATGATTCTTCAAAAGAGTGTGGATATATAGGTGTTCTTTTTTTCTTTGTTTTGTTTGGCTATATTTTAAAGTGGTCAAAGATTGTGAAACTATATTATCTAAATCCAAGCTCTATTACAAATAAATAGTATTTAAGCTTTTCCTTTGTGTAGATGTGCACAAAGGGTCACCCACTGTTTCTCAGGGACGCCTGCATGCAAACAGGAGAAACACACAACTACATGCACACACAAGAAGTACACATAGATCCACATATCAGTACCAGCACAGAGGGACAGACACACATCCAAAAATCTATACCCAAAAAACACCCACACACTAAAATACATGCTGTGGAACACAAGAGGCACGCTGGAACAAACAGGGACATACCCACATATGGACTCACATGTACTTATCTAGAGGAGAATGTGGTATTGATGGTCATTTGGACTGAACTGAACTGGGTAAAGTATCGCATTTTACAGTATGTTTCATAGTTGGTGTTGTGTTTGTCTCCCTCTTGTGGCAATTTGTGGAATTACACTGATATTTAATGGCATTAAAGGACCATTGAAACCATTTTTGTTCTTTGTTGCATCTGAAAGAGAGCACTTCATAATGTTGAACAGTGTGTCTCTTGGACCTTTCCTGTTGGTTGGTTGGCTGCGAGTGCATAATGCTGTGCAGCACCACCTAGTGATTGGAATGCGCTAATGTGTGATGCTGCTTGTAGCGCTGAGGAGCGCTCCTACGGTTTCAGCAGCGCGCTCCCTGTATCAGGCATGAATGGGGAGAATGAATGATGAGAATAAATGGGGAGAATGAAAGAGGAGAATGAGAGAATTAATAGAAAGAGATGGGTTAGAGTTAGGCTTGGATTTAGGTTTAGGGGATACAGGTTAGGGTTAGGGTATACGGGTTAGGGTTACAGTTAGGTTTTATGGTTAGGCTTGAGGTTAGGGGTTAGGGGATACAGTTTAGGGTGCCCACAACTTTGAAGATGTTTTCTTTTAATTGTGAAGCAAACAACAAATAGGACAAAATAACAGAAAAAGTCAATGTGCATAACTATTCACTCCCCTAAAGTCAATACTTTGTAGAGCCACCTTATGCGGCAATCATAGCTCCAAGTCAATTTTGATAAGTCTCTATGATCTTGCCACATCTTACTACAGGGATTTTTGCCCATTCCTCCTTGCAAAACTGCTCTAGCTTCTTCAAGTTGGATGGTTTGCGCTTGCGAACAGCAATCTGAAAAACATCCCCACAGCATGATGCTGCCACCACCATGTTTCACTGTTGTGATTGTGTTCTTTGGGTGATTTGATGTGTTGGGTTTGCGCCAGACATAACGTTTTCTTTGATGGCCGAAAAGTTCAATTTTAGACTCATCAGACCAGAGCACCTTCCTCCATACATTTTTGGAGTTTCCCACATGCCTATTCGCAAACTCAAAATGTGCCATTTTGTTTATTGCTAAAAGTAATGGCCACTCTGCCATAAAGCCCAACTCTATGGAGCGTACAGCTTATTGTCGTCCTATGTACAGATACTGCAGGTCTCAGTGCTTCCTCACTGATTAATGCCCTCTGTGCCCGTTCCGTGAGTTTTGGTGGGCGGCCGTCTCTTGGCAGGTTTGCTGTTGTTCCATGTTCTTTCCATTTAGTTATGATAGATTTGATGGTGCTCCTGGAGATCATTAAAGATTTGGATATTTTTTTATAACCTAAAACTGACTTGTACTTCTCAACAACATTGTCCCTTACTTGTTTGGAGAGTTCCTTGGTCTTCATGGCAGTGTTTGGTTAGTAGTGCCTCTTGCTTTGGTGTTGCCTTCTCTGAGGCCTTTCAAAAAAAGGTGTGTTTATGTAATGACCGATCATGTGACACTTAGATTGTACACAGGTGGACATCATTTCACTAATTATGTGGCTTCTGAAGGTTATTGGTTGCACCATAACAAAGGGGTGAATACATACGCACATGCCAATTTTCTGTTTTCTATTACTAAAAAATAGTTTTATCTATATATTTTTTATCATTTCACTTCACCAACTTAGACTATTGTGTTCTGATCCATCACATAAAATTCAGATTAACAAAACATTGAACTTAAGGCCGTAATGTAACAAAATAGGTAAAAAAGTCAAGGGGAGTGAATAATTTTGCAAGGCACTGTATCTAAATATATACATATCCCTTATCTAAAATACATTCCCCGTATCTAAAATACATACATGCCCCTATCTAAAATACATACATACCCCGCTATCTAAAATAACATAACCCTTATCTAACATACATTAAACCCTATCTAGATACACAAACCCAAAATCTAACCTAAAACAGAATAATTAAGACCACTTACCTTTCCAGCATGTCCCCTCCTTCTTATTTTCTTCTCTGGCGCGGCCCCTGTTAAAAATAAACATTAGATTAGTACAACATATACACACACAAAATAGAATAAACATAATATACATTCAACTTACCTCCTTATGTCCCCGTGCTCCTCCTCTTCTGCCCCGGCTGGGCCAAGTAAGAATCCGCAATCTAACAAAAATAAATAAATAACTGAGCTCCGACTTCCGCAAGAAAATTGGCAATGGTGCCTTCTGATTGCCTGAAAAGGCTGTCAATCAAATTTCAGCAAATCAGAAGGCGCCAAGGTATCAGACAATTAGAATGAGATACACCCCCATATCCCATTCTGATTGGCCAATGCACCTGTCAATCTTTTTAAAATCAGAAAGCTCTTTTGCCTTCAGCCAATCACAATGGGATATACTCCCACGGGGTGATTGGCTGAAGACATCTGCACCTTCCGATTGGCTGCAGTCTAATTGACATTGACAACAGCCAATCAAAAGGCTCTATTCCCTTCAGCCAATCACAATGGGATACACTCCCACGGGGTGATTGGCTGAAGATATCTGCTGTCAATCAGACTACAACCAATCAGAAGGCACAGATGCCTTCAGCCAATCACCCCATGGGGGTGTATCCCATTGTGATTGGTTAAAGAGAATAGCGTCTTCTGATTGATTGTTGTCACTGAAGCCAATCAGAAGGCACAGATGCCTCTAGCCAATCACTCCGTTGGGGTGTACCCTTTTATGATATGCTGAAGACAATAGAGCCTTCTGATTGGTTTAAAAAAGATTAACAGGTGCATTAGCCAATCAGAATGGGATATGGTGGTGTATACCATTCTGATTGGCTCACACCTTGGCACCTTCTGATTGGCTGAAATTTAATTGCAGTATTTTCAGCCAATCAGAAGGCACCATTGTCAATTATCTTGCAGAAAAGGCTCTAGGGGTCTCATTAGCATCAGGGAGCTCCAAGAGTGTGGAGCTCCGTTAGTTTTTTTTTCTTTTGGCCGAGTGCGGATTCTTCCAGGGCCCAACCACGGCAGAAGAGGAGGAGCATGGGGACACCGCGTCAAAGGTAAGTTGAAGGTAAGTATGTATGTATTTTAGATAGGGGGTATGTATTTTACATAGGGGGTATGAATGTATTTTAGATAGGGGTATATATTTTAGATGAGGGGTATTGTATTTTAGATAGGGGTATGCATGTATTTTAGATAGGGGGTATTGTATTTTAGATAGGGGGTATGTATGTATTTCAGATAGGGGGTATGTATTTTAGATAGAGGGGTATGTATGTATTTTAGTTAGAGGGTATTGTATTTACATAGAGGGTATTGCATTTCAGATAGAGGGTATTGTATTTAGATAGAGGGTATTATATTTGATTTCTATTGTATTGTATTGGAATGTGATGTATATATTTTGTATGCGTTTCCTTTTCAGGTGTGTAATATTTTTTCTTTGTGGGGGGGGGGGCGTTGGAATGTAGATTTTTTTTGTTTTTTGTAATGTAGCTTTTTTATTTTCTGGGACTTAGGTTTTATTATTTTCTGTAATTAGTAATGTGTTTTTTTTTAGGGGTAGGTAGGTAGTGTAGGTAGGTAGTGTAGGTGTTAATAGGTTAGGGTAGAGGGGGGTTAGTTTAGATGTAATGGTTTATTGGGGGGGGGGGGTAGTGCAGTGTAGTGTAAGAGACCTGGTTAAATAGGCTTACAGAGTGTTAAATAGGCCCAGTTAAGGTTCAATAGGCCCAGTTAGGGTTACATGGGTACTGTCAGAGTTAAATGCGTACTGTTAGGATTAAAAAGGCCCAGGGTTGGGTTAATGGGGTATAGTTAGAGTTAATAGTGTAGTGCTTACACTTTGTGTCATGAGGGTCCTGGATGACCTCATGGCACTTATAGTGTTATTACATGGGTTTATAAGTGTCCTATATGGGTCTATACAGTTGATGCACCCAGTACACTCTTATTGTGTCCCAAAAAGCATTTCATCACTTTTTTATTACCCAGTCATTTTTGACGGGCAAGTCGCTAGTGAAGATGGATATGGTATTGGGCTTTTTGTATTCCCAATTTGGGCTTTAGTGCTTAGTTTACTCAGATAATGTCAGTCCAAGATAATTCTCTCTCAGTTTCTGTAGATAATATGTTGATGTGGATAATATGTGGATGTTAGTATATTTCCACACTATTTCTACGGGATCTTGGATGGGTCTTGTTGTTATATTCCTAGGGCTCTGTAGATCTCACACTTGGAGGATGCCGCTTCTCCTGGTACACCGGCAAATGTGGTGTATTTGAAGTACTAGATATAAGAAAGAAGGGAGGGGGAAAAAGCGCAATAGATACTCCTAGTGCAGATTACTTTGTGCCTCTTTTCGTAGTATTAGACAATGTATTTTTACAGAGTTGTCTCTCACCTTTGGTGACCTCCAGAATGTGAGGTACTTAAAAGCTGGATGTTATTCTATCTCACAAGTAGGTGTCAGAAGTAATGTTTCAAGACCTCTTCATGGTTTTCGTAGTGCAACCCAATATACAGTGTGTTTCTATGATCTATGAGGTGTACTTGAAATTACCTCTGTGAGGTGTCAGGTATACTGACAAAAACACTCCAATTTCTGTATATCTCTATATAAGAGTATGCACCAATGATTCTATATAAATATATATGTATATGTTCATGTGTGTCTATGTGATCTAAATCCAAGTCTAATGGAAAGATACACACACACTCAATTCCTTGAAAATATATACTTTTTTATGCCATAAAAAACATACTGGCCAATGTAGGAATTGGTCAAAATATCCTACAAAATATAGGTTCAACTAAAAGGTAAAAATTGGTAAAAAACACAATAAGAACCGTGATGTCATAAAAGACACTAGGTCTCAATGTTTATTAGTGGGAAAGTACCCTAAAAGTGTGTATGTATGTAAATGGTAGATTAGGGTAAATGGTAGATTTAGGGTGTCTTTTATGACATCACGGTTCTTATTGTGTTTTTTACCAATTTTTACCTTTTAGTTGTACCTATATTTTTTAAGATAGTTTGACCAATTCTTACATTGGCCAGTATGTTTTTTATGGCATAATAAAAGTATATCTTTTCAAGGAATTGAGTGTGTTTCTTTCCATTAGACTTGGATTTAGATCACATACACACATGAACATATACATATATATATATATATATATATATATATATATATATATAATCATTAGTGCATACTCTTATATAGAGATATACAGAAATTAGAATGTTTTTGTCGTTATACCTGACACCTCACAGAGGTAATTTCAAGTACACCTCATAGATCATAGAAACACACTGTATATTGGGGTTCACTATGAAAACCATGAAGAGGTCTTGAAACATTCCTTCTGACACGTACTTGTGTGAGAGAATAACATCCAGCTTTTAAGTACCTCACATTCTGGAGGTCACCAAAGGTGAGAGACAACTAAAATACATTGTCTAATACTACGAAGAGGCACAAAGTAATCTGCACTAGGAGTATCTATTGCGCTTTCTCCCCCTCCCTTCTTTCGCTAGTGAAGTAATAACAATCAATGTGCCGTGGAATAAGTACGGTACCCTGATCACCATGCTTGGGTAACCCTCAAATCCCACAGGATATTGATCGGGGATTGCCAAATATGAGTGGATCAGTACAGAGTACCTCAGACATAGAAGAGTGATTGGTGACATAAGTAATTAAGATTGGTTAAGGTATTTTATTAAGTAAAGATCCTAGAGAGACCCAAATGAGGGTTCAACTATAACCCAGAGCAGACATATATTTCTTTTAAATATTTTCACTGCCCCCTTCTGTAAAAGACAAATTAGCTCGATATAAAATTGACTAGAGGTGACAGAATAAGGCCCATTTTGGGAGAATTATTGGCTGCAAGGGAAGGTTCCCTCACATGGTTGAGGTACGGCCAACCATCTTAGAAAAGGACCACTGCCTCCCCTTTTCCCTGTGTAGACTTTGGGTGTGAAAATGGCTACTGAAAGTCCACTAAGCCATCTAATAAAACAATACCCAGGAAAATAACAGCGTCTGACATATAGTAGTCAGAAGTGGGCAAAATATACTTCTGAAAGCCCTAGTACCGTACTTAAGTCCACACTCAAAAATACAGAAAATACTATTATCTAGGTACACACAAGAAGATACAATATTTTACTTGTAGTCCGGGCTTTCTCTCTAGTGATAGTAGCTTGGGGGTATGACATTTTTAGCTATGTCGTCCTAGCCTGATTAGAGGGCTAGGGAGCGTAAAATGAAGCTAGAGAGAAGGGTGTTGTGAGTGGGTAGATTGAAGCCAGCTGGGGGTTAGATTAGGGTAGGATGTATTTATCGGGTGAGGGGGAGTTCAAGCCCCTCCCACAACCACAGGTTACTTTTTAACCTGTTAATTGTAGTCAGGGCTTTCTCTCTAGCGAGATCTTGATGTATGGCATTTTTAGCTACGTTGTCCTATCCGGATTAGAGGCCAAAAAGTACAAAATAGTTGGTAAGGAGATAATTGGATTGAGAAATCCTGGAATGATTGCTGATTTCATTGGTAGGCTATGGCGGTCACGGCTGAATGGAGAGTAATGGATTGCAAGGGGCACAATGCAACATGGCTCGGCATGCAAGGGGTACGTTTATGGTATGGTAAGGCTCTGTATTCATGGGGAACTTTAAAGTATGGCAAAGCTTGGCATGCGAGTGGTAAGTTATGGTATGATAGGCTCGGCATGCGAGGAGTACTTTATGGTCTGAAACAGCTCTGCGTGCAGGAGGTACATTATGGTATGGCACTGCGTTCAAAATGCGCATTTTTGGAATGGAGTGGCTCGGGATGCGAGGGTACATTATGTTATGGAATGGCTCAGGATATAATGGGAATGTAATGGTAAGGTAAAGCTTGGCAGGCAAGAGGTACGTTATGCCATTACATAGCTTGTGTGCTGAAGGGAAAGTTATGGTGCGGCATGTCTCTGCTTGTAAGAGGAATGATGTGGAATGGCATGAAAGGGGTACAGTAGGGAATGACATGGCATGGCTCAGCCTGCAATGATTACTGTAAGGTATGAAGTGGCTCGGCACACACAACACTCTTACTTATTTCCACACTCACAACGCTTTTTGCTCTAAGTATAAAACTGTTACTTGATGCAACACATATATACATGTCACTTTTACTTACGTCCCAAATCAGAACAGTCTTTCTTTTGTCCATACAGATACACACAACACTCTTAGGTCTGTATACAACCTACGACATCCATATACATCTCTCATGCTTAGGCACAAATACAAACATAGGTACGCACATGCAGGCCCAGATAAGCCAACAGGAGAAACACACAAATATACGCACACACAAGAAATACACATAGATTCACACATCAGTACCAACACATGGGGACACAGACTCACATCCTAAAAAAACACTAAAAATTACCCACACACTAAAACACACACTCCTCTACACAAAGGGTACACTGGAACAGAAAGGGACACACACACAAAGGCCCACATATACTCATCTAAAAGGAAAATGAGGTATTGATGGCCACTGGGTCTGAACTGAACTGGGTGAGGTATGTTTTTTTCCTGCATGTTTCATAGTTTGGTGTTGTGTTTATCTCCATCCTGTGGCAGTTTCTGAAATTACATTGATATATAATTGTCAATATTTGTT
The DNA here is from genome assembly GCA_027410445.1 of Discoglossus pictus. NCBI lineage: Eukaryota > Metazoa > Chordata > Amphibia > Anura > Alytidae > Discoglossus > Discoglossus pictus. The sequence goes on from CM050168.1 coordinate 165,522,677, forward strand.
GTTATACTTAAAGGTATATCTAAGTTTCCTGGATTTTGAATGCATCTGATAGAGGAGAAACAGTATTGTTTAAAAACATGTTTTGTATTAAAAAATACCATCATAAACATTAACAAATTCTGATCTTTGCTAAATCTCTTGCTTTTGCCAGCAGTTGCTTTTGTAACTTAACACCCTATGTTATCTTTGCTAAAGTTAGCATACGATTCATAATTTGTTTTGGCCAATCACAGGCATTGTAGCAATCAGTGATGGCAGTTTGTTCAGGAAGGAATCATGGGACTAGAAAAAGGTAAACACTGGGGAAACTTAGACATACCTTTAAAGGAACATTGACAGTTTTTTTTTTCTTTTCTTGTATGTGAAAGAGAGCACTTCATAATGTTGAACAATGTGTTTGTTTCTTATGTATATACCAATGAGATCTAGAGTTGTGCACACGCTCTGTTCACACAGAGGAATTTCCTGTTAGCTTCCAATAAATTTAAATAGTTTTTCTTAATACTTTTTCATGAAAAATTAGACTCTTATAAAGTGTAAGACATGCTCTTTTAAATGCATGACAGAAAAATGTGCATTCAAAGTCCCTTTAAGTACATGATTGCAAAAGTATAAAACATTTTTACTTATTATTTTTTCATGAAATAGTACACTCTTATAATGTTTAAATCATGGTCTTGTAAAAACAAAAGAGAAAAATGTGCATTCCATGTTCCATTTAGTATGTTTTTGCGATCAGGTGCAGATTCTATGTGATAGTTAATTTATCTGTCTTTTTATTAAACTCATACTTTTATGTAGGGTTGGGCGTTATGGTTGGGGAGGTTAGGTTAAGGTTAGCTGGGGCATACGGGTAAAGTTAGGGGAGGCTTGGGGTTAGGGGAAAAGTTTAGGATTAGTTAGGGTTAGGGCGGGTTTGTCTTCCGGGGTTATGTTAGGGTTAGCAGTTGGGATGGGGGGATAAGGTTATGTTAGGGAATAGGCAATTAGTTAGAATTAAGGTTGGGGATTAGGGTTCAGGGAATAGAGGGGTTGAAGTAAAGGTGTGGGGGGATAGTGGAGGCTAAAGGTTAGGATGAGGAGGAGTTAAGGTTTTGGGGGGTAAGATTTGGTGTGTTGGGTTTGGTTAAATGGGCTTAGTGTTCAGTTAGGGATGATTAGGGGCAAAGTCAAGGTTAAGTTAAAGGGGTTAGTGTTAAGGTTAAGAGGGTTAGGTCCAGGGATGTAGGAGCCAAAATAATTCTGGGGGGATACAGCTCATTGTATACACAGGCCATAAAATAGCTGTAATATACATACATGCAAACATAGAAAAATCCGGAGGGGATTTATCCCACCATCCCCCCAGTTCCTACACCCATGGCTAGGTAGGTGAGGGTGTCTGAGCTAGTGGGCTTAGTGTTAGGCTAGGGCTAGGATTAGGTTAGGGGATTATGGTTGGGGAGGGTTAGAGCTAGGATAAGTTTGGGGGTTATGTTTAGGGCTTGGGGGTTATGGTTAGTTAGGGTTTGGGGGGTTTGGGTAGGCTAAAGGTTACGGTGAGAGGGAGTTAGGTTTGTGGTGGTAAGATTTAGGGTTTTGAGTCACAGGTTTGAGTTGGGTTAGGAGGGCTTAGGGCTTGGTTAGGGTTTAGAGTTACCCTTAGGGTTAAAGTTAGTGGGTAGGGTTAAGGCAAGGGGTGGTTATTTTTAGGGGGTTATGGGTTAGGTTTAGGGGGTAGGTGTTAAGGTGTTAGGGTTAGTGCATGGTTAGCATTAGCATGTTGGGGAGGATTAGGGTTGGGGGGATGAGTTTACTGTTAGGATCAGGGAGTTAAAGGGTTAGTTAGGGTTTGAGGTGGGGCTAGGTTATGTCAGGTTTTGCTTAAGTTGGGTTAAGTTATGGTCAAGGAATAGCAGGGTTAGGGTTGAGAGGTTAGGGTAAGGTATAGGAGTCAGGACTTGCAGGGATTGGGGAGCCAATATTCTCTGTTTTCTCCCCTGCTTTTCCACCATGAACTGCAACAGAGACTTCATCTAGTACCAGAGATGTTTTCCTGTTCTGATGTGGTTTTTGTTTTAAATCACTGTGTTATACTGTGGGGCTACTAGGAAGGGTTAAAGTTATAGGTAGTGTCCCGATCTGCTTCTCAAAGGGGGCTTGATATGAACCTAGTTCAAAACTACCCCAGCAGAAGGTACAGGCAAAGAATACTAGATACAGGTTACTAGTGGCCTCCTGCAAGACCACTCCCCAATTCAGGGCACAAACACAAAAAACAGCCTTACGCTGTGTGTCATGAATCAGCCAGGGGCCATATTGGATTGGAACTGTTATCTGCCACATGTTATTGAACAGAAGGTTTTGGGCTCCCGGAGCCACTGTTATAATGTTATATATTCAGGGCAGAGTCCCACTGTTATTGTTATGCATTCAGAGAAGAGGCAGTTTACCACGTCACCACTAATAAAGTCGTCATAACGCATTAAGTGGACTGACGTGGGAAGTACTGCCTCAACTCATAACATGTGGGTTATAAAATGTTGTAGTGGTATTATCTGTAAATATATTGTATTGTAATGTGGGAGCAGATAGTAAGATGAGTAGATTACCCATCTGCGTTCCAGCTATCACCTAAAGTAAACACTTGAAGTGATAGCAAGGCCAGAACAAAAGGGTCTGTACAGACATTGAGGCACCTTAACCCCATGGGGTCTTCAGCCCAATATCAGGGTCATAGTACAGGAGCAAATAGCTGTTTCTCCCTTAAGAGCCGGAGACCAAGTGAATTAGGTAGCCACACCTAGTGGGCGGCCCATGGGAGGGGTCTGGAAGTTCCCAGAGCTTACCTCTAGTCCATTGGCCAGAGGTAATTAAGTTACTCTGGAAATTACCCCATTGGCCAAGAGGAAGATGAGGGTTGGACAAGGGGGTAGCCACTCCCTGTACTGGTTTTGTGAGTTGTTTAAATACTTGTGTAAAAATAAAGAAGTTGTTCTTAATTTTCATACTTTGACTAAGCATGTATTATTGACCCAGAGGCATATGCTTGTATAGGAGCTTGTTCTGACTCCCTACCAAGGTGCTCCCAGGTACACTACCAAAGCAAGCTGGGACTTATGCCTTTGTACCGACAAAGACTGTCCATAGGTCTAGAGTCACCCAAACTTAGGTCTAAACCGACTGGGAATAAGAATACTAGGATACTCTAGATTGCATCATCATAGTAGGTTGTGACAACTGGTGGCAGTGGTGGGATGACTCTACAAGGACCAGGAATGGAACTGACGGACATCATAACAGAGGCAACAAGGCGGTATGAAGCAGCCAGGCACTTATACCCCAGTAAGATGACAGCACAAGTGGTGTCCAACTTCCTAGACCAGCATTTCCAGAGGATCTGGCAGGAGCGCAATGGAGCGAGAGCCCCAGCTCAACAAAGACTTGGCTACAGAGAGACACTGTGTCTAGAGAAATGGATGGCGATTCTGAACCTGTGGCAGGATGATGAGCTAATGGGCTGGCTGGAAGTACTAGTAAGAAAAGAGGTTGCCTTGGAGAACCAATATCATGTTTTTCACGCCAGAATAGTTGGTGGCCTTGGAGAGGAGTTTAATTTCCGCTTGGAGATAGATTCTGGCCTCCAAGACATTGTGTATGGTGATCCTGAAGGGGGCATAGGAACATTTAAAAGGCACAACAACTTGTTTGTGGAACGCTGTTGTGGTCTGGGACTGGAACCATGGTCCATGGAGGCTAATTTAATGGTACACCTGATTGAGCAGGAACTGCAGCTGGAGAAGGAGTATTTTGAGTTGTGGGACGAGATCTATGGGGAGACATTTTGCCCATCAAGAGGGGAACAACCCAGTCAAGAGGACTGGTCGCCAGATCTTTACAACACAGATGGTATGTACCGAAGTGATTGTGTGCAAGGGGTCTGGGGAGAACATAGTGATGGAGAATGCGTTCCTTTAAAAAATATAGAGACTGTGTCAGGGCCTACTCACCAGCTACAAGCGCCAGAGACTCAGAGGAATGTTCCCTGGGTGTGGTCAGATAATAAATGTCTGCACCCTGATATCCCAAGAGACGTAATCCAGGCCTCACACAGCAAGAGTGCCAGGGGCACCAAGAGCCAGACAGGGGCAGCAAGCTTGCCAGCCTTGGCAAAGAAGCTGTGGGTGCAGTGTGGCACCATAGTAGAGGGTGAACCAAGTGGGGAGATACCCTGGATAACCAATGTCCAGAGGCCCACTGGAACAGACACCGCTCGAAAGGCCCAGTTAAACCTGGAGGACTGGGATAAGGGTACCAAGCAAAAGGCCATAGAAGAAGAGGGTCAGCTGAGGGCCCCAAAGAACCGGCTGGGTAGGAATTGCGAGATTCCCCAGCCTGCATCAGAGAGCCAGAGCACAGTTGCTCCACCAAGGGCAATAGAGGACAACCAGGAGGAGCTGTCCCAAGCTACAGATGTTCAGGAGGCAGCAGGAAAGGAGCATCCAGGTCTCAGTATCATCATGGATGCTGGAGGTCAGCACAGCACTGTATGTACTTTTCTGCAGTGGGTGTGTTGTTGGCCTCCCAACAGTAATATGATGTCTGGGGGGGGGGGGGGGGCCCCAAGTGGACTGTCCCCTTGTGGTCCCATAGGCCCAGAGACTGTTTTAGAGACCCCAGCCCAGCTGTGGGGTCTGGCTGGAGGGAAAGGGGTTGCTATGGGACAGGGTTTGTTTTATGGGGCTCCCAAAAGTACTGCTTTGCCTCAGAAGGGTGTATGGGTGCAACCCACTGTGTCCCCAGTGACTTCCATGCTGCTGCCAAGAAGAGAGAGATGGGATCCTGGACTATTAGGGTGGGGGTTGCATGGGAAGAGCAATTTCCTCTGTACAGTCAGGGCAAGACCACGCACTGGGGGAGGCTTTGACTCTACACCTTGGGACTGTGTGCGAACGGACTGGAACTGGCATAGCATACAGAGGGCCTGGCCAAGCCAGCAGATTCATGATTATCAGCGTAGCTGGTAAAATCAGGGATGTTCCCTGCCACGCTTGGGGGAGGTGTTGTCATGAATCAGCCAGGGGTCATCTTGGATTGGAACTGTTATCTGCCACATGTTATTGAGAAGGTTTTGGGCTCCCAGAGCCACTGTTATAATGTTATATATTCAGGGCAGAGTCCCACTGTTATTGTTATGCATTCAGAGAAGAGGCAGTTTACCACGTCACCACTAATAAAGTCGTCATAACGCATTAAGTGGACTGACGTGGGAAGTACTGCCTCAACTCATAACATGTGGGTTATAAAATGTTGTAGTGGTATTATCTGTAAATATATTGTATTGTAATGTGGGAGCCATGTTGTGTGCAGTCATCCATATTGGGTCTGATACAGATAGTAACCTGAGTAGATTACCCATCTGCCTTCCAGCTATCACCTAAAGTAAACACTTGAAGTGATAGCAAGGCCAGAACAAAAGGGTCTGTACAGACATTGAGGCACCTTAATCCCATGGGGTCTTCAGCCCAATATCAGGGTCATAGTACAGGAGCAAATAGCTGTTTCTCCCTTGAGAGCCAGAGACCAAGTGAATTATGTAGCACACCTAGTGGGCGGCCCATGGGAGGGGTCTGGAAGTTCCCAGAGCTTACCTCTAGTCCATTGGCCAGAGGTAATCAAGTTACTCTGGAGATTACCCCATTGGCCAAGAGGAAGATGAGGGTTGGACAAGGGGGTAGCCACTCCCTGTACTGGTTTTGTGAGTTGTTTAAATACTTGTGTAAAAATAAAGAAGTTGTTCTTAATTTTCATACTTTGACTAAGCATATATTATTGACCCGGAGGCATATGCTGGTAGAGGAGCTTGTTCTGACTCCCTACCAACGTGCTCCCAGGTACACTTCCAAAGCAAGCTGGGACTTATGCCTTTGTACCGACAAAGACTGTCCATAGGTCTAGAGTCACCCAAACTTAGGTCTAAACCTATTGGGAATAAGAGTACTAGGATACTCTAGATCCCATCATCATAGTAGGTTGTGACACTGTGGATATGTGAAACTAGAACTGAACATTTATTGAAACATAGAACCAACATATTTATACATCTCCCATACCACACCCTTGTGTACCTATGTGTATGTGTGTGATGAAACACATCTGCCTAGCAGCCTTGGTTGCTAGAAAAACTTGATGTTAATCTCAAGTGTTTGCTCAGGCCTACTGAAGTGCATGCATCTGTCTTGGCTGCTGTTTATCAAGGCCTGTATGTGTGAGGATGCAATGTTCTGCAGTTAAGCTTATGTATAGAGGATTTTTACCTTATCCTCATGTATTCTCGCATGCAAGTCTTGGGGTGCATGCTCGGCACTATTCAGTGTAATCTGCTGTCATTTTTTTGTATAAATGTTTTTTTCTGTAGTGTAGGGCCCCACAAATTATGAACCACAAAGTCCATTTATTTAATCATCACATTTTATTTAACAGTCTGCACCTATCTGTTGTAGGTCATTCATTAGCAGCAGGTTTTCACGTGTCCGAAAATTGCAAATTCAGTACATGTAGAGTGGAATTTATCCACGACACAGACAATATACAGTATTGGTGTTTGCCATAAGAAAGCACTGGGTTTCATTTTGCTAAATTAGGAAAAAAATACACATTTGTAAAGAAAAAATAGAAAATATACATAGAAGTGTAGCTATCATATGGGTCCGCGCAAAAAGCGTGGGGGTGCATGGCCTTGTGTCAGACTCGCCATCTTCCATTACAATAATAAAAACAAAATAAAAGTCGAGGACACCTGCAATTTAAAGGACCTGTAAATTGAGAAAGTAGTTTGTGAAGTTTATACCAATTTTATCAGCTGTGGAAGCCAAGAGCATAAAAGCATATAAGGTGAAATGTTATCTTAGTAGATGGTGCCTGTGCGTGAAGGATGCCATGTGTGTGTCTATCACACCACCTGCTGGCATGGAGACTAAGTAGGAGAGTGCTCCTAATGTGTATTATCTAATTAACGGTAAAATGAAGGGGAGTGAAGAACGAGTGGATTTGATGATCTTGGATTCATTAAAGAATAAGGGGATTTCTTGATTTTCGATTCATTGATCAATTCAGTTAATATGTCTGCATGCCACCATCCCTCTCCCTCCCATAGGCTCAGTAAAGGCAGCTTGCAGGGCTTGATTGTCCTGCCCTCTAACAGTCCCCTTGTACCTTAAAAAGGAAGTATGGCTGTCAAGGTATGGTAAAATGAAGATTTTTTTCTACATATGCTTTTATGTCCATGATCTACAGAAGATTTTCTCTACCTGTTTACATTCTTACTTCTCACAAAGATGTTAGGTGTTTACTAATCAAGAGTGGATCGGTAATAATGATGCTCACTGAGGATGAAGACAATATGTATGCCCAGATATGGGCCACTTGTCTATGATACCCAGATTCTTACTGATGCAAGCCAATCATTGCTGAAACATATTGTAAAGACAAGATCCAGCACTCATGAGAACATAAATAAATATTTATTGCCTCAAAATTACAAATGTTTTTTTACAATAAAATAACCTGAGATGTTTTGTCTATAAAACCAGAGTTCCTCGAACTATGTTGGATTATTTTATTATAAGAAGCATCTGTTATTTTGGGGCAATAAATATGTGTTTATACTATACTACTGTAGTTGAACCATATACCTGGGTATGGGTTGCTGGCTGTCCATACAGAGAGCAGACTGATAAGTTTTAGGAGATTACTTCTGTAATGGCGCAAGTGAGAGGCTGTAACTGGAGTAGGCTCATCCCCTAGGGTAGGCAAGTTCAGTTCTTACAAGCTAGCACAGAAGCCAGGATTTGCGGATATCCCTGCTGCGTACAGGCAAGATCATTTTTTTAACTCATCCTAATTGACTAACCTGTGCACAGAAAGAAAATCCTCAAATCCAGGCGTGTGTGGCTCTCCAGGACTGACTGTCTATCCTTGCCCTAGGATACTTTTCTAATGCGTTGCAGGGTTTTCTGCTAGAAAATGGGTTAATGAATACTGCAGTCGCCACCTCACCAGGAATATTGGCCATTTCTTCTGGATCTGATTCCATCTGTGGATCTATTACATGGAGAGTCCCCATCTTAACTCTACTGGCCGACCATCTTTATCACACTATGGTATAGCACAGAGAACACAGAGCACATACTCATAATATTCTTACTATTAAAGCATTGTATTTTCCCAGGAAAAAAACTTCTATTTGACCAGAGGGATTTAATAGACCTGCTTTATTTATGCATTACTGTTTACAACTATAAATAGGAATGGGACACTATTATCCCTTCCACTGGTAATGTGGCTGGTGCCAGGGTTAAGTAATCACTTTTATATCTTTTGTAACTGCTGGAATTTAGAAAACACTTCCTGTTTATGAAGTAGGAGACATTAGCAATTGTAAGGTATGAGCATAAAAGCATAATTGAAGAAAGTATTGGTTTTAGCTGACTGCTGATCTATAGAAGCTTTCACTTTATTTGTACTCAACACTTCCTACAAACTTAGTAACTAAGGTCAAGTGGAGGGAGGGTGTTGTAATCTCATTGAAGAGGGGGTCTATTTTTAGTATTCAGTATTCATCCCCTCATGCACTAGACAAGAAGAATTACTGTGCTGTCAGCTTCTAAACACTAGCAGAATCTGGTGCAGAATGCAGACATCATAAATTATGTACTGATCGGCCAAGTGTGCAAGTCTATATTCCAGGTTTGAGATAAGAGGAGTGATGGTATTATTAGCTAGAGCTGTAAATATCTCTATGAATTAAGGAGTTGACAAACAACATTAAAACATAAGAGGGAATATGGCTAGGTCACAAGAAGTTTCAATAATGGGACCTTGTGGGTTTCGTTTTTGCCACGCGTGTGCAAGCACGGCCGAGCAGGTTATGCATACGCGCATGACAGCGGCATCTAGTGACAGGAAAGTAGGATTGAGGGGTCTGTATGACAGGGACAGTGACAGTTGGAATGGGGTGACTGCATGACAGGGATGGTGTGACAAGTGGAATGGGGATCTGTTGACAGACAGTGTGACAGGCTGAATGGTGGGTCTGTATGACAGGGACAGTGTGAAAGGGAAAATAGTGGGTCTGTATGACAGGGATGGGGTGACAGGTGGAATAGGGGGTCTCAATAACAGGGACAGTGTGACAGGAGGAATGGGGGGTCTGTATGGCAAACACTATCTCTTCCTCTAATGAGCTGTAGATATGACGTTGTGGGGGGGGGTTGGGTTGGGTTACTTTGGGGGGTGGGTGTGTAGGAAATCATAATGAGGGTACGGGGAGTGCCCCCCAAAACCCCGAGCCCCCAGGGCTACCCAAACCCCCTCCCAGTATGATCTCCTACACCCCCACCCACCCCCCCCATCCCCGTACCTACAGCTCATTAGATGAAGAGATAGTGTTTGCCATACAGACCCCCCCATTCCTCCTGTCACATTGTCCCTGTCATAGAGACCCCCTATTGCACCTGTCACCCCATCCCTGTCATACAGACCCCGTATTTTGCTTGTCACACTGTCCCTGTCATACAGACCCACCATTCAGCCTGTCACACTGTCTCTGTCAACAGATCCCCATTCCACTTGTCACACCATCCCTGTCATGCCGTCACCCCATTCCAACTGTCACTGTCCTTATCATACAGACCACTCAATCCACCTAACACACTGTCATACAGACCCCCATTTCCACAACTTACCTCATTAATCCGGCCACACACAGCTACACTCTCCAGACAAAGTCCCTCGGTGCCAGTTGCCGGCAGTATACTTTCCTGCCACTAGATGCTGCTGTCACGTGCGCATGCATAACCGGCTCAGCCGCGCGTGCACACGTGTGGCGAAAAGAAAACCCACAAGGTCCCAATAATCTGATAAAAAATCCAAGTCAATGTTAAGTCCTTTATCTTTTAAATGAATACGATCAAATTCTTCATTAATAAATGATTTCCTCTCCTGGATGTTTTTGAAATGTCCTCTGAGTATTTTAAATTTCAGGGTTTTGATGGTGTGATTATTCTTAGTAAAATGGTGTCCAGCTGGGGTACGGTAGCGGTCTTCATTGTGCTCTTTGATGGAAAGTCTGTGTAGATTTATCCAGGTGCAGTTTTTACAGTAGACTGAGTTAGGAAGATTACACTGAAGGATGTACATGAAAATAAACCTCTGATGGGAGCTCCGTGTCTGCCAGCAAAATAAGGCTTGCAAACTGGCCTTTATCGGCAGCTATAGCTGCATTTTTCCCCAGAGGAGGCTCCCCCACCTCCAGAGACTTTCTGGGTGCGTTCTCCCTGCCTCCGGAGACCCCGTCGGGAAGATCCGCCAACGAGGCCTGTCGGGGCCTAGCAACACAGACCTCCCCCCAGACCCCTTCCAGCTCTCCCCCGTCTACCAGCGCAGGGGGCTGAGCAGGAGAGGCGGATAGACGCCCAATGAGATTGGGCACCAGAGCAGCACCGGATTGGTGGTCCCCAGGGAGGCAGCGGCAGAGGACGTGGTGGCGGAAGTGAAGGCCGCCATCAGAAGCCAGGAGCCGGCGCTAGGAAGCGCGCCAGGGCTTAGAAGGGCGCCAGGAGGCTGCATCTCCCCCCCCAGCCACATCTGAGGACCGGGACAGGAGCTGGGAACCCCGAAGACCGTCAGGTGGTAAGAGGGGAACCTGGCCCTGTGCCTGGAGCCCCCTGTAAAGTGCTGGGTGAAGATGTGAGGGGAGGAGGAGGAAGAACAGAGACACTGTACCCCAGGGCGCTCTAGGGGTATCCTGGCTGCTTGGCCATTGACAGCAGCAGCTGTGAGAGCCCCTAAGGATATCTCCCTAATATATACCCTGTCTTACTCTCCTGAAACCTACAACAGGGGGGAGAGGGGTAGAGAGGAAAGAGAGAGACAAATAAAAACAGGAGAGACTGAATGCTTGATAAGGCTTTTTGGAGCTGGGTGACTTTTGTGCAGAACCTTTCTCATTTGCCAAGCTGTGCTTCAGTTTTTATATTTCCTGCCGCACCCTAGGAGTGTCTTCAGCAAAACAACAACCTTGTCTCCAGTTTAGAGAGCGACACTGCCATCTAGTGGTGCCTCTGCCACAGTGCGGGCTGAATTTCTCCAAAATTTCCTCTCTGCCGTCCTGCAACCTGAAAGAGGTATGCTAATGCAGTGAATTGAGTTGGCCGGTAGGGTCTAAGAGTACTTCTGAGTATGAACTGAATCCTTTTTTACAATTATGTGAGAACAGCCTGCTTGGGCCTTGTGAGGGGTGCTACTGGAGTCCCCGCCTTGTTTCTTGACCAAGACTTTGCAACGACACCACAGCTAATATACGGCGAGTCAAAATTACAGGCAAGATGGGAAAAAACAAGAAAGCCCTGCCTTCCAAAAAAATTGAGGAGCACTTCAAGATAGCCGGGGCCCCGCAGACATCAACGCAAGCTTCCTGCACGGAACATTCGGACCAATCCGACTCTGAATCGGTATCAGAGGCCTTACACCCGGAGGTCAATATAGCTGACAACTCTATGGCGAAGTTTGAGGCCCTTCTACAGTCCCATATCAATAGAGCAGTCACGGCTCTACAAAAAGAACTGCATGACATTGGGCAGCGGACCAATCTTCTGGAGGAGACAATGGATCAAGTAGTGGAGGCCCAAGAAAAAGATAGGAGTGCCATTGGGGAGAATACCTCTCGTATCACTTCCCTTGAAGACAAACTGGAAGACTTGGAAAACCGCTCCCGAAGATTCAATATCCGGATAAGGGGGGTGCCAACAGCAATAATTGATCTGCCCCGATACCTCAAAGCCACTATAGATCAGATTCTGGTAGGCTTTCGGGACCATATCTGGGAAGTGGAGCGAGCCCAAAGGGCCCTGGGTGGAAATAAAAACCCTGATTTGCCAAAGGACATAATAGTGAGACTGCTTCGTCAGGAATACAGAGACTTGATTCTTGCCACTACCCGTAAAATGGCAACCATTCAGGGCCCTGATGGATCCTCTTTGCAGTTCTTTGCAGACCTTTCTCCTCCAACATTACAAAAACGGAGACTGATGAAGCCTGCTCTGGAGATTCTTATTCGGCATGGCATCAGGTACAGATGGGGCTTTCCTTTTGCCCTTTTGTTCTCTTATAATGGCGCATCCCACACCGTGCGTTCCTTGGAGGAATGTCTGGATCTTCTACAGAGACTGAACCTGGCCACTGGAGAAACGGTCCTGGCACAGGTGACCCCTGTGCCTCCCTCTCTTCCCCAGAGACAATGGACTCCTTCCTCCAAACAGAAGAGAACAGTAGCTCCAACTCCCCAAACAGTTTCTCGGGGACCAAGGCAGGAACTGGAGGCCGTGGCTATATGACTCGAAGAGCCGGGCTGGGTGCCGGGAGGACCGGCCGGCCTATCGATGCACATAATCCCTTTGCTGACAGAGACTATACCACAGGACTCTCGTAATGGCTATCATGTTTTATAACTTTATTGATTGTCTCTTTTGTGCTTTTTCCATGTTTTTTTTTGTTTTTCTTCTCTCCCCTCTGAGAAGGTCTAGTTACTCTAGGTTATGGTTATAGTTTCATGGCTTTGAAGAGAACAAAAGATATCAGAAGGGGGGGGGGGGGAGAAATAGAAAGAATAGAGGGGGGGAAAAAAAACAAGAAAGGAAAAAAGGGAAGGGGCTCCCCTGTTTGTAGTGCCTGCTCTTTTTAGGTTAAGGGCTTTTTTGCCCCAAGTTGTATTTAAAGAGTTTCCGGCTCAGCAAGGTTCATACCATATTGTTTTCTAGCCCTTTTTTTTAACACCCCTACCGGCTAGAATTTAGACTGATATAGACTAGATTTGAGGAAAAAGGATAGAACTAGGCCGGGCTTGACTAGTTCGTTAAGCTAGGAAGATCACAATGGTAAAATGTTTTTTCTCTCTTTGTTGTACTGTTTTTATTTTCTTTTTCTTTTCTCTGATAGACTTGAGCAGGCTTATTGCTTCTTATCCTTATTCTCTGGTCCCCACAAAGCCTGGGTCCCATAGGCTACTTCCCTCTCTACACCCTCTCTCTTGCTTCTCCGTTCACCCTGTGAAAGCAGGCCTGGAGAGGTATTTTCTTTTCCTCTCTTTGGCAAGGCCAGCTCCATATCCGCTGGGCGGATGGCTAGATTTTAGGGGTCTTCTACAGAGCAGACTTGTAAGGGCGGAATTTCCGTTGTGTAATGGCTTCAGAATTTGGTGGTTACCACTGCTAAACCCAACTAATATATGCCTTTTTGTTCCCACTCTCGCCACCATGAGACCAAATCTGTCCAAGGAGATCCGACACGACCCTCCACCTCCTCCTCGCCCTGGCCTGGGAAAGCCGCTCCTCGCTTCCTCCTGGGTAGCCGCTGCTAAAGGTACGTTGCTATTAGCTATTCACATACTTACGCCAACAGCACACCCATGACATCTTCCACTAGGATACTCACCCACAATGTAAAAGGGTTTAACTCTCCCTTCAAACGAAGGAAGGCTTTTTTGTATTATAAAACCCACAAACCACACATCTTCCTCCAGGAAACCCACTTTGCTAGGAATAAAACTCCTGCCTACCTGAACAAAGATTATCCCCAATTCTTCTGCACCACCCAGGCTTCCAAAAAAGAGTGAGTGGTGATCCTATTGCACAAGGATTTCCAGTTCCAACTAGACTCTAAAATTGTAGACCGGGAAAGGTATTATATTGTCTTGAAAGGGAAGGTTTTGTGTACCCCTACTTCGCTTGTCTCTTTTTATGCCCCTACCGTAGCCCCACATAAAGCATTGATCAGACTTCTAAGGACACTGGAGGGGGGGAAATTGGTAATAGGGGGAGACCTAAACTTGATTTTAGACCAGAGCATGGATAAATCCACCGTCTCAAAGCAACTCCGCTTTTCTAATAAGATTAAACAAATTAAAAAACTGCTCCATTCTTTGGACCTAGTGGATGTTTGGAGGGGCCACCACCCGAAAGGAAGAGAGTGCACCTTCTTCTCCTCCACCCATAAGTCTTACTCCCGTATTGATGCCCTTCTCATTTGTGCCTCGCTTTTTGACGGCTCGGATAAGGCAGATATAGTCCCCTGCACGTGGTCGGACCACGCCGCAGTTTCTTTAGAGGTTGATCTGGGATCTCAATCCAGACTACCTTTCTCTTGGAAATTAAATGAATACTTGCTCTCAATACCCACATACCAGGAACAAATTGCTTCTGAATTGGCAGCCTACTTTGAGTCCAATGCGGGTGGGGAAACTTCTCCAGGATGGGTCTGGATGGCCCATAAGGCCTATATTAGTGTTACATGCATTAAATTGGCTTCACAACATAAGAAATCAATTCGACATACTGAGGAAAATCTTGTTAAAAAATTAGCTCAATTAGAAATTAGCTCAATTAGAGAAACAGAATCAAATTTCCCCTTCTTCCTCGTTAAAGGACCAAATTGACAAAGTTAGATTGGAGCTAGAGGGTATTCTATCTATAAGAACGGATAAAGTTCTGAGAAGAACACAGCACCTCTTCTACGCTAAAGCGAATAAACCAGACAAATTATTGGCAAAAAGTCTGAGGGCAAGATACTCACAGTCCAAAATCTCCCAAATTAGAACCAAAGAGGGTATACTTACGTTTAGCCAAAACGAGATACAAAAAACTTTTAGGGAATTTTACCAGCACATTTATATCTCCCACAACTCCCCTCCAGGGACCTCTATTAGTTTCTACTTGAATTCCTTAGATCTGCCTAAAATATCTGAGTCGGACCTACTAAACCTAAACAAAGAGGTATCGGTGGAGGAGGTTAGGAAGACAATTAGAGACTTAAAAATGGGGAAATCTCCTGGCCCTGATGGCTTTACTAACATATACTATAAAAAGTTCTCGGATATTTTGGCCCCCCACTTATGCAGCCTTTTCAATATGATCTTGAAAGGGGAACCAACTCCCCCAGAACTTAATTTTGCGGATCTGACCCTTTTCCACAAGGAAGGTAGGGACCCAAAGGAGGCAAAAAATTACAGACCGATCTCGCTTCTAAATGGGGACATTAAACTCCAAGCAAAAATATTCTCATAACGGATTTCTGTCTTTCTGCCCTCCCTAATTCACAAGGACCAATCTGGCTTTATCCCTTATAGGCAGACAAGCGATAATATAAGAAGGACATTAAACATCATTCATTTGGCTAGACATAGAAATACCCTGGTCTGCCTGCTAGCATTGGACATAGAGAAGGCATTTGATACCCTGGAATGGCCTTTCTTATACGCTCTGTATAAATTTGGGTTCAAAGGCCAATTTTTAAATTTGCTTCGCACCTATTATACTCTTCCCAAAGCTAACTTAAAACTTCCGGGCTCCCAGAAGGCTGTAATAGAGATAGGGCGTGGAACAAGACAAGGATGCCCTCTATCCCCTCTTCTTTTTGCCCTGGCAATAGAGCCGCTGGCTCAAGCGATTAGGGCTAATCCCTCTATAGAGGGGATGCGAGTGGGGAACCAGCATCTGAAGTGCTCCTTATTTGCTGACGACCTATTGTGCACTCTAAGTAACCCTGGCCCCTCTATTGAAGCTCTTTTAGACACAATTGGTTTATTTAGCATTCTTTCCGGACTTAGATTAAACCAGGACAAGACGGAGGCACTAAGCATAGGCATACCCTTCGATACTTTGTCCCAGTTGAAAACATGCCACGCGTTTATTTGGCCGGCCTCGCATATTCACTATTTGGGGATAAATATCACTAGTTCCTTAGCGGGAATTTATAAGGCCAATTTCCCCCCACTTTTCAGGGATCTTCAGAGGGACTTGAACATTTGGATGAGGAAGCATATTTATTGGACGGGTCGGATAACCTCGGTTAAGATGAATATCCTCCCGAGGCTCCTGTATCTAGCCAGAACCCTTCCTGTCCAAATACATAACTCAGAATTAGCTCGCTTTCAGTCCCTGGTGTTCAAGTTCATCTGGAGGAATAGGCCCCCGAAGATAGCAAGGAAGGTCATGTATAGACATAAATCTAAGGGTGGCCTCTCGTGCCCGAATTTCTTTAGCTATTTTATAGCGGCACAACTGGCCTTCATACCCCTGGCACAATCCACTCCCCTCTAGCCCAATTGGGTGTTCATAGAGGAGGCACAAATGTCCCCCCTCACGTGGGGTATTATCCTTTGGGCACCAAATTTGAATTCTCTTAATTCTTACATAAGTAACCCAATCACTAAATTTACTTTAAAAATCTGGAACTGGGCCAAGAAAACTCATAATCTAGCATTCCCAGTAACACCTCTCACCTCAATATTCACTTCTCCCACTCTCTCGGCCACCGTCTCTTCTAATTCTAAACATTTTTGGACTTTGCAAAAATTTGATAAATTAGGCTCATGGTTGGAAGGGGGGAAAAATTATTTCTCTAGAAACAGTAAGCAGAAGGGGGGAGTTTCCTGACACAGAAATATTTAACTATATTAAAATCAGGCATTGGGTGGTGGAGGTATTCAGGGAATATGGCCCGCCTAAAGATTCCTGGCTCACCATGGTATGCAAAAACTCAGCCCTTACTAGGGGTACATTGTGGGTGATATATAACATAATTAATTCTCCCCCCCCATGGTTCACCAAAGCCTTCCTTTATGCTGAAGTGGGAGTTGGACTTGGAACAGAATTGGGATGAGACCTCCTGGTCTAAAGCTTTCTCTAGCCTCTCAAGAGGCTCCCTTAATTATAGCCTGCTGGAAACCTCGCTGAAAATCCTTCATAGGGCATATATGACCCCCGCTAGACTAAACAGAATTTTGCCTACGAACTCGGATAAATGCTTTAGGGGATGTCGGGATTGAGGGGACTTCATTCACACATGGTGGAAATGTCCTTTAGTCTCTGACATCTGGGCTAAAGCGACTAATCTAATCTCAGGACTATTTGGAACTCCACTTAAACCGTCCATAGCGACATGCATCTTAGGCATGAAATATACTGAATTAGGAGGGGAGGGCAATAAATTGACACAATTGATTTACCTGGCAGTAAAAAACATCATAGCGAGAAGGTGGAAGGACAACTCCATTAACTTCCAGGAAATTAAAAACAAAATAAAATTCCGATTTATAAATGAGAGAATGACCCATACATTATTGGACACACATCAAATATTTTTGGAAATTTGGGGACCCTGGATCTCTTCCCCTGACTGCATTTCACAGGTAGTGGGGGGTTGAGTGGAATCTTGGCTGAGTAGGCTCTCTGCATTTGTAAGAGGAGTGGAGCGGGGGGCGGACTGGAACAGGCGGAGCGGGAGAGGATATTGGAGGCTTCATCAAACGGAAGGTAACGATAGTAAAATTGAGATTGGGTTGTACGGGAATTGGAAAAGCCACGTTAAAGTCAAAATCGGAACCTTTGAAGTAGAAGAGCTGATGGGTAGCAATTGTCTATTAAGTGCTCTCTACCTTATACCTCTTCATTTCTTTATTTGTTTCTTCTTCTCTTCTTTTCTTTTTTTTTCTTCTTCTTTCTCTGTTTCTTCCTTTTTTCCTTTCATATATATTCTTATAATATTTTGTTTGAAACACTAATTTTTAATTATACCATTATGTGCACTGAAAATGTTAAAAATTATATTAAGGAATAACTCAACAAAGAGGAGCAGATGTTTAGGAAAGTATTTTTCCTTTCTTCAAATGCGAAGTTATGTTTTATATACTGTTCTTATTTTTGTACAAGTATTTTTTGATTACCATTAATAAAAACCTTATGATAAAAAATAAAATAAACCTCTAATGTTGTATGTCTTGTTATGTGTGGCTGTGTCCTCTCTACAGATGTACATGAATATGATCTCCTAATGCTATATGTCTTATAGTTATGTGTAACTGTGGTGCTGACATAGTTTGCAGAGAGTTATATCACATATAATAGTTGTCAAACTGCGAAACATGCGGACCTCTGATAAAAAAAAATACAATAACCAATAATGACCAACAAAAAAATTAATGTCTGTGGCAAACAGCATTACCTGCCTTGCAATTTTATTGCCCCGTCATTTTTGATGGGCAAGTCGCTAGTTACAAAATAATGTTTGGTAGCATTTTCTCTGTTGGGCTATTCATTGGCCACTTTTCTGATGACGAATGTTTGCTTAAAGTTTGGCTAATGAACAGCCTAACAAACAAAATGGTACTAAACCTTGCAACAGAAGTCTTTGTAAACTATGCCTGCACCTGTGCAAAGAGGGCACAGCCACATAACATGGGTTATAGCACCAGGGGGTCATATCCATGTGCATCCTCCAATGCAGTTTACATAATACAGTGTACTGCATGTGAGAGGGGTTATTATACTGGCGTAACCTGCTAAAACCTGCACATAAGGGTGAATCTACACAGACTTTCCATCAATAAGCACAATGAAGACAGTTATTGCACCACAGTTGGTCAGACTTCAAAATTGCTGTTCACAACTGCAAACCATCCAACTTGAAGGAGCTGGAGCAGTTTTGCAAGGAGGAATGGGCAAAAATCCCAGGGGCAAGATGTGGCAAGCTCATAGAGACTTATCCAAAGCGACTTGGAGCTGTGATTGTTTAGGTGGTGTATAGTTATGCACATTGACTTTTTCTGTTATTTTGTCCTATTTGTTGTTTGCTTCCCAATAATAAAAAAAAAACATCTTCAAAGTTATAGGCATGTTCTGTAAATTAAATGATGCAAATCCTCAAACAATCCATGTTAATTCTACGTTGTGAGGCAACAAAACACGAAAAATGTTAAGGGGGGTGAATACTTTTGCAAGGCACTGTAAATGAAGAAGAAAGTACCACACCACAATTAAAATAGAATGTGCAGAAAACCTCATGGACTCTTATAAGTGGTTGATAACCATGTGCCTCTAATTTAAAACTGTTTGAAAGATTTTTATGCCACTACTCTTAAAGTTATGTTTTATTTCTATAGTTTGCTATATACGCTAATCGGGTGAACCACCACTGTATCCAATTTTAGGATACAATCCGGCTCACCATAAAAAAAAAAAATACAATAACAAAAAAAAAAAAAATAGGACAGTTATTGCTCTCCTCTGAACAGATGTTATCATTTCAATATCTTTTTTTTTTTTTTTTTATCTTTTATTTCAATATATATAAAAACAAACAAAGCACTACACACAATCTTCCCACACAATACAAAGTCCATAAATACACTTTGATAATCAAAAAAGAAAGACAACAACATAAAAAGTTAAGTAATTTAGATAATAAACAACTTTTCTTTTTGATCGGATCCCCCCAAGATTTATTACGTTTCTTTAAAGTTTATCCATATATTGATCAAAGATGTTCCAATTTATAGAACTCTTTCTTTTGGGGGCCCCATATATAATCTTCTTTCATCAAATCTCTATTATAATTTATTTTATTAACAACTTCTTTCCAAGATGGAATTGTAGATTTATTCCATTGTTTAACTAAAAGTGATTTGATGATCGATAGTAATTGTGATATCAATAATTTGTCTTTAGGAAATACAGGGAGTGCAGAATTATTAGGCAAGTTGTATTTTTGAGGATTCATTTTATTATTGAACAACAACCAAGTTCTCAATGAACCCAAAAAACTCATTAATATCAAAGCTGAATATTTTTGGAAGTTGTTTTTAGTTTGTTTTTAGTTTTAGCTATTTTAGGGGGATATCTGTGTGTGCAGGTGACTATTACTGTGCATAATTATTAGGCAACTTAACAAAAAACAAATATATACCCATTTCAATTATTTATTTTTACCAGTGAAACCAATATAACATCTCAACATTCACAAATATACATTTCTGACATGCAAAAACAAAACAAAAACAAATCAGTGACCAATATAGCCACCTTTCTTTGCAAGGACACTCAAAAGCCTGCCATCCATGGATTCTGTCAGTGTTTTGATCTGTTTACCATCAACATTGCGTGCAGCAGCAACCACAGCCTCCCAGACACTGTTCAGAGAGGTGTACTGTTTTCCCTCCTTGTAAATCTCACATTTGATGATGGACCACAGGTTCTCAATGGGGTTCAGATCAGGTGAACAAGGAGGCCATGTCATTAGATTTTCTTCTTTTATACCCTTTCTTGCCAGCCACGCTGTGGAGTACTTGGACGCGTGTGATGGAGCATTGTCCTGCATGAAAATCATGTTTTTCTTGAAGGATGCAGACTTCTTCCTGTACCACTGCTTGAAGAAGGTGTCTTCCAGGAACTGGCAGTAGGACTGGGAGTTGAGCTTGACTCCATCCTCAACCCGAAAAGGCCCCACAAGCTCATCTTTGATGATACCAGCCCAAACCAGTACTCCACCTCCACCTTGCTGGCGTCTGAGTCGGACTGGAGCTCTCTGCCCTTTACCAATCCAGCCACGGGCCCATCCATCTGGCCCATCAAGACTCACTCTCATTTCATCAGTCCATAAAACCTTGGAAAAATCAGTCTTGAGATATTTCTTGGCCCAGTCTTGACGTTTCAGCTTGTGTGTCTTGTTCAGTGGTGGTCGTCTTTCAGCCTTTCTTACCTTGGCCATGTCTCTAAGTATTGCACACCTTGTGCTTTTGGGCACTCTAGTGATGTTGCAGCTCTGAAATATGGCCAAACTGGTGGCAAGTGGCATCGTGGCAGCTGCACGCTTGACTTTTCTCAGTTCATGGGCAGTTATTTTGCGCCTTTGTTTTTCCACACGCTTCTTGCGACCCTGTTGACTATTTTGAATGAAACACTTGATTGTTCGATGATCACGCTTCAGAAGCGTTGCAATTTTAAGAGTGCTGCATCCCTCTGCAAGATATCTCACTATTTTTGACTTTTCTGAGCCTGTCAAGTCCTTCTTTTGACCCATTTTGCCAAAGGAAAGGAAGTTGCCTAATAATTATGCACACCTGATATGTCATTAGACTACACCCCTTCTCATTACAGAGATGCACATCACCTAATATGCTTAATTGGTAGTAGGCTTTCGAGCCTATACAGCTTGGAGTAAGACAACATGCATAAAGAGGATGATGTGGTCAAAATACTCATTTGCCTAATAATTCTGCACTCCCTGTATTTTATCTAGCTCTTAATGAAATAGGACTACTCCCGTGGTATATGGGCAGTCCACCCCTGTCATTAAGGTTAAATGCCTGCAACACTCTTTCCAAAACATTTTAACCATGCAGCATTCCCACCACATATAAAGGGCAGTACCCTCTTTACCACATCCTTTACAGCATAGTGGAGAAATTTGAAGATCTATCTTGTTCATAATTACAGGGACTAAATACCATTTTTGTATTAGCTTAAAGTATAGCTCCCTATATATATTATTTATGGACGATTTCCTTATTAACCTTAGAGCTCTAGACCATTCTTGGAATCATAGATTAAGTTAAAATTACTTTCCCAATCTTTTATACTCTTCGATTTTAAACATTTCATGGATTTTATTCTGATTTTACTAATCTTTGAAATAAGATGTGAGACTGGTCCTTTAGTCAAGATTTCTTCTAATACATACATTTTTTCCATTTTTAAGGATACATATCCCTTTTGTTTACATTTTTCCGCCAGTGATCGATCTTTCAACCATTAAAAAAAATTTAAGCCGTAATTACTATGGAGCTCCCCTAGTTTTATTAAAGATCCTGCTGGATATAAATCAGAAATAAACTGTATTTCGGCTTTCTTCATTAGATCAACTTCCAATTTATATGACTCCTCCTTTATTATATCTATGGACGCTGACAAAGAAGGAATATGAAATAGCTCTGATTTTCCCCAAAAAATGTTATTAAGGACCTTATCCCTTATTCCATCCTCCTCATTAAATTTTCCTAGTAATGTCCTAATTGGCATAACTCCTATAAGCTCTTCCTCAATTGTTTTCCAACATGTTATCCTATGTTGAATATTCATATTAATTATATGAGATATGGCAATGTTTTCACATATCTCTTTTATATCCGGAGTTCCTAGTTCAAATTTTTTCTTGGCAATAATTTTTTTAACTCTCAATTTTTTATCTAAATATGTAAATGTATCTATTGTTTTCTGAATAGATTTAATAATACAAACTGTTACTTTTTCTGGAATACATCTAAATCAATAGGTAATCTTGGGAACTATACTCATTTTGACAATGGCAATTTTAGCCGACCATGAGAATCTTTTTGTACGCTAATCATAAAGTAATATTCTTGTTTTAATATTTCTGTTATATTGTCTATTATTATTTTCTTATTATGGAAACTAAATCTTATGCCCAAATGAGTAATGAATATAGAATGCCAATTGAATGTGTGTGCTTCCTTTAATGTATTTAGGATTTCCATATTTATGCCTCTATGGATAATATCAGATTTCAAACAATTTATTCTAAAATATGATACTCTACCGAATTCTGCCAAAAGATGTTGCAAATTGGCACATGCAATATCTTAAAATGATGTTGAAGTAAATCAGAGAGTTTAATAACTCTCTCGTAATACAAATATTATTATGGTGTAAATCTGGTTATAAAACAGAAGTAGTTAAGGAAAAGGAGAAAGAAAAAAAAGGGTTAATGAGTAATATGTTATTTACGTACTATATAAAATGTTTTATATAAAATAATTAAAATCATATACTTACTATTGTTAGAGTTAAGAAAAGTTGAAAAAAGAAACAAGGAGAAAAGAATTACAGTAAAAAGATATAATAGTAGAAACATTTTATGGTACATTATAAAGATTTATTTGTTACCATTTATACGGTTAGCATTTATACTGAAGTGAATTTACAACACTGGTGTTGTTTATTTGCATTCTCTTTTGTCACAATAAAAAACATTTTAAAAAAAATCTTGTATATAAACTCACACACTTGACCAATCAGTACATCATTTGTGATGTCTGCATTCTGTCCCGCTTTGAATCTCTGCTCTTAATACATTTTAATCAGTATTGCTTCTGCTTTGATAAAGAGAGGTGCAACACTAGAATGCTGCCACTCAAACTAAAATGTTTGGCTAATAAAAAAGGTATCACTATTGACTGCAATACTCTGATCATTCATCTTAGTATTTTTTTATATAACGCTGGAGATTACTTGTCTCTGCAGGTCCTGAACCAAGTATAAAATCATAAGCTGCCTGACTGCAAATTCTGACCCACACAATTTACTGCAGCAAAAGATGAAAAAAAACAACACTTTTCCTTTGGTTTCACCACACATACTACTTCCATATCAAGAATACGCTGGAATTATCACAATGATATATAAGTATATAAGCATTCAGATGAAATGTGTCAGTTATAGTCCTTTCAGGACCTGAGAACTTCCAGCATTGTTCTTTAATTATCAGCCCTATAAGTTCAGTGTCTCAGTGCAGCACAAATAAAGATATTGTCCAGTTATTTAGACACAATTCAGTTCATTGGGGGCTTCAAATTGTAATTATGAAATAGTGAAGAGGCCATCAATTAAAACAATGTGTAGTTTATCTTTTTGATTCAGACCTCTCCAAACGCAAAGATAACATAGTGATAAAAAGCTAATTAAACATCCCATATAATGGATCAAAAATATTGCCTTTCTTTTTCTCCTTATTTTCTAACCATCCGATTGCTCAAATTTTCAAGGATTTCCCCCCCTATCTATTTAAAACAGCAATAATCCCACCTAATAGTCTGTGAACCAGCTCTTAAAGGAACGTGCAAGGTTCCTGGATGTTTCTAGGTATATAACATCCCTGTGTATCTATTTTCTTTGATGTACTTTATTCTAATAAGAAGTGCTTAAAAGCTCTATTTTATTGTCTAAAATAAAAAAAATAGTTCCTTTATGGGTCTGCCTACTACAGCACAAACAGACTCTGTAACACCCATGAACCTTCCATATCCATTTAACTTTGCTCTACATATATGTTTATACAGATACACCATCTTGGCTCCTAAAAAATCATAGAGGTAACTGACTGGCTCCTACATTTATCCAACATAATAGTGCCCCATAAGGAAGCCATGACCACATTTTTGCTCCACCCCCTGTCAAAAAACTCATGTGACCAGTTCTCAGTGCATAAAAAAAACATCCTGGGATGTACAAGTAATTATGATGGAGAGAACTGGCAGTAGATGGAGTCAGCATATAAAGGAGAACTGGTAGGAGGTGGAGCATAACATTTACATTACTCAAATAGTGTTTAGTTTCGCTTTAGATCATGAATTCGTCTACATATTCAAGATACATGTAAGATACAATTATTCACTAAAGGCATCATACAAAATGTATTCTTTGAAGGGACCCCGTCAACCCAACAGGAAGTTGATTATATTTTAAAGAGCATTAAAGACTGGATATACATTGTACTAGCAGTTTTTCTCTACAGTAAATAATTTCTGAAATATTTAGAATTGTTTTTGTGGCTCCTCAGAGTACATGATAAGGTTGGGAGAGGGGTCTAACTGTCAGATAACATTAAAGGTCTATATATTTGGCCACTACAGAGACAGAAAAGCAAACTGCAATTCAAATTTGCACATCCAAGCAGATAATTATTATGCATGAGCCACTCATTTGCATATAAATATAGCTACAACAATATGGAATTTCCAGGATAGATTCACTTTAGAAAAAAAAATTGGATAACACAACATATTGCTATTTTTTTCATACACTCTGAATAACCGAAAAAATATATTTTTGGGTCATAGAGTCCCTTTAAATAACCAAACAATTCTGAGGTAGAAAAGGTGAGAATATCAGATGCAGGAAGTGAAGATTACAAATGACTTCAATACCCCAGGGCCAGTTTTACTTTTCAACAGAAACTAAAATAATAACAAATAAGATACAGTTAAAAAACAAACAAATCTACAAAGCAAAATTCTATAAATAACAAAACAAAAACATTTACAAATCACAATATTAATTTCATCAAAATTATTTATCAAGAATACTTAAAACATAAATAATATGATCAGTTACAGCGCTTTAGCTTAAAGAGGTAGTGTCAATTATATACAAGAAGTGACTGCCATATTGGCTCTGGTAAGTTATTGTGCTTTAAGAAAGATTACAAAGATTGCAATTTATATAAAAATAGCTTTTTTTTCTTCCAAAATAAGCAACACCTTGTGTACAGTTTTTAAATTTCCCATCAAAATGCAGCTGATTAATATAAATAACGTTTGTAATACAGGATCACTTATGCATTTTTATAGAACAAAATATTTAAAACAGAACAAGTGTTGCAAAGGTTAAAATAACACTTACATTTATTATCAGCACCTCCCCCTTAAAAATTCTGCTGTGGATCATCATAGATTAATAATTTAGTTCTTTTTCAGCAGTGATTCCCAACCCTCTTCCCAATGAGACAAATATAGGTCATGCTTTGGGTTTAACACTGTGTGAATACTGGTGTGGTAGCTAGGGGCTCTGAGGCCTTTTCATCAAATGTGCTCACCTGCATTCACAAACAGTTAAACCTAAAGCATGACCTGTCTTGGTTGGCACGTGCACCTATATTTTATATATATATATATATATATATATATATATATATATATATATAAATATATATATATACATATATATATATATATATATATATATATACACACACATTTTTTAGATTCTGACATTGGCAAAAGCTGCTTGAACACATGGTCTATTTAAACCTTTGCAGTACTTGTTGATCATGCCAAAACAAAAATTGCAATGTTTAAGTATATCCATTTAAATGCATGTAAGAAATTGTGGAGCTCCATGCTAATTTCATACCCAATTAACAACATAAATATTCAAAATATATATATAAATATACTAAATCAAACAAAAATGCTAAATAATACAATCTCATGTGCAACCCAAAATGTGAAATATGACTAACTATAAAACATTTTTTTCTCCATACAGTATATTAATAATAAATACTTTTATTTTAATTTAACACTGGCTGAGCTGAAAAGAAGAGGTGAAGTTAAGAAATGGTGTCAGGAACCAACCAGAATTTCCATGATATGGTCCAAATCATTTAAATCTGTTCTGCAAACCTGAATGGTGCTGTTGGGTGTTGCACTGCAAGATGCCAGCAGTTTGAGGGTGTCCTCGGAGGGAGGTTGCATCTTTGCTAAAATTAATGATGAGAAACTAAAATCTGAATCATACATAGATGTGTCAATGTCGTCAAAAATGTCGTCTACAGATAAATCCTTTAAGTAACTCGTCGAGCTTGAAATTTCAAATGAGCCAAAGACACATTCCGCTCCCTTGGAGTCAACTTTGTCGCTTAGTTTGCTTCCGTATACCAATGGTTTTGGTTGATCATCAACTACCGCACCCAACGATTGGGATGGGCTGATATCTTCAACGAAGTCTAAGTCTTTTAGAATTGATGAAATGGCAGAGGACATGTCGTCATCAGAGACTTCCATGAAATTGTCAACGGGGCTTTCAGAAAGCCAGGGGTCTCGAGTGAAGTCTGTGATCATCCCACAAGGCAAATTCATGGATCTTTCCATAGAATCATTTCCTGCGTAGGTTAGGTTATTTGAGGCAATGTCGTTATACAGAACTCCAGGGAGCTGGCTAGCTTCTTGTCTGGTCTCTTCCTGAATTTGTCGCATTGTATTGGCTATAAGAACCGACCTGTGCAGATTGGGCTCCACCAGCATCTTGTAGTTCTGTAACTTGTTGAGGCACATGTTTAGCACCAGCTGCCTTTGATGACTGTATGGCATATTTCTGTTGGAATCATAGGCACTACTAGAGAAGTCGCTCATCATATCCTCATACTCATTCAACTTCCGTTTAAGTCTGCTACCAAGCATGGGTCTGTAAAGACAAAATATATTCATTTATATGTGTGGAAGCAACTCCAGGACTCCACCTTAGATATAACTGGTCAGAATATCGTTATTGTACAATTAACCACATGGAGACATTGGCTTATCAGGTGATATTTTCTCTAACTATAAACAAAATACCTGACCTTTTTACAATATTCTGCTATATAGCAAACCACATCACAATAATGATAAAAGGGTGAAAGAAAAACAAAATGTAGACTGGCCTTCACCATATCTGGTTAAAAAAACTTCCCTTTTTGACAACATTCACCGACTATCCCATGTCCAGTGACCCTATGTACTGCAGAATGCCAGACACATCTACCATTATGTCTCTGGTTGTGCTTATCTATAAGGTGTTCTTGTCAAAGATACTGTAGTGGGTTGAAAGTTCCTTCTCCAGTGGACCGCGATTTGTCTGATCTCTTTGCTATGACATGCCCATCTTGGTTGATCCTAGATGGTATAGCTCAGTTTCATCGAGGAACACAACCCCCTTGACCACCACAAGGTAGTGATCAAGAAGGGGGTAAACCAAATACCTGACTTTGTAATAGTCAGCTGCACTAACAAGAAAAGTATGAATTAAAAACAATATGTAGACTGCCCTCCACCACATCTAATTAAAGACATTTCCTTTTTTTGTCAACATGCCCCAACTATCCTCTGTCTCATTACACTTAGAATAACATTTAGAATATAGAGTATAAGATAGATTCAAAATAAAATGCATTACAAACGATAGAGAGCTAAAAATCTTGAATATCATGAGAAGACAGGATTCCCTAGAGAGGGTGGTGGAAAAGACTGAAGGCACACAAAGAAGATGGGGTAGAAGGAGATGGATAGAGGAGGTCTCGGAAGCAATGAATATGAGTTTGATGGAGCTCAGAGGAGCAGTGGCTCACAGATGTGACTGGGGTGCTGCGGTCCATAGGGTCACAGAGAGTTGGACATGACCAAACGACTAAACAACAAAAAATAGTCACTAGTCAGATTATTATTTGGTTTATAAAGTGATATTTTGAGAGTGCTCTATACATTGCATCATATTGTTAGACAGGGTACAGTAAATATAGGACTGTCAACAACACAATTATATATACTGATACAAGAAGAGTTGAGGTCCATTGTTATTTGTGGAGCACAGGAGAAGGGGGAGATGTATGGTGATAAATAACCCACTCAGCAGGCTGTATCCAGGGCAGAAATGGTTGCAGGTTTTCGGGTATAAGGTAAGAAGCTTGTCTTGGTACAGTGTTGGTAGAAATTAGGTGTGTGGCTACATGAAAATATGACTTTTAAAGAAATAAAACTTTGAAAATAGTAAAAGGGAGAGGAACATTTTCCAAAATAACTGAGGCTCAAGATAAGACCTGCAGATGGTAGATATGAGGAAATAAGTAGTTCCTGGGCTGGGCACAAGGGGCAGTTGTTGGAGTAACTAGATACAATTACACTGAACTGCTAGAAAATGGTGGGTAATCCCAGGAGCTAAGATTTGCAATTCTAGTGGCTCCTCAATATTTCCAGAAATTTAAGGTACTTCTATAAAGAGCTCCCTACAAGACACCTAAAAATGTCCTATAAAATTTGCCTTGCTCTTAAACATTTAGATATTTTGGCCACCCCTGTTTCCAGATGCCCCATTAGGGTTTTATTCACAGGTCAACTCTGTAAGATATGGAATAAATCAATGATCTACCCAATGATATAGAATAACAAAACCATCTACTTCTTCCAAGACAAGTGTTCATTTCCAGCCCTGAGACTTCCTGGCAACAGCAATAAAAGGAATCTATTATAAATATATGAAACCGTTCAGTTTTCATATGTGCCTATTGATCCAAACAAACACTATTGAAATTTAAACAAATAATGTTTTATAATCTTCACCAGTACATTTCTGGACTACCTTACATTTTTATATTAATTATATACAATTAGGATGCTGCTATTATAGTACAGCACTCATGGTAGCCTGAGTCAAATACAATCCGTTTCCTTGCCCATCCATTATTCTGGTCTTAGACGGGACTTGGTAACTCAGTTCTGCAAGGGCCACCAAATGCCAAGGATTTCAGTATCTCTCTGCTTGAAAATGAATGATACAGAGTATCTCACCTGGGCTCAATCATACATAAATAATATTGAGGTAATACGATACTCTGCAACTAAATGTTACTAGTAGATGGGGGTGGGGAGAAAATCAGTCCACACTCAGTGCTGTGCGTGCCTCAATAATAACTTCCAGATTGGATTTAATTTTGGCGCATAAGAGATTTGTAGCTTGCCTTAAATGTACAAATAAGAAACACATGTCTAAAAAAAGTACTGGGAAGGAACGATAGGGCTTTGTTAAACAAAGAACGATTAAAACGGCATAGAGGAGGTTGCAAACAAGGTATATACATATACTTTATGAATAAAATATAAAAAAATGCATTTTACTATATTTAAGTTTGCAATATTTACGTGACTTTTTAGGATCCACCCACTAAGGACAATCATATCTCTTGCTTATGGCAGATTACGTATAAGTTGTTAATTATGCCCTGGGGCTCTGAAATATTGTCTTACATTGAAGTCAATACATTTAGAGATCCAGGTGGTAAACAACAATTTATTAGAAATGATCCCATTAACAAGAGATATGACTTCTTGCTTTGTGAGATGATCAGAAAAACTGACTGATAAAAATTATAATTACCAATGTATGTTTGTTCTAGGAAAAGGCATTTTTAAAAGCATTAAATACAAAATACTTATTCCTGAGAGATGTGGGCGGTACCGGATGTGCATACGTGAGCTGAGGCTCGTCTAGTCCGATGGAGAAACCCACGCTGAAAACTGGATAATCTCTGCATCTAACCCCTCATTCTTCCCTACGGTGATCCGCCGGAATCAAACCTCCCACCTCACTTATGGTAACTCCCTTCCCCTGGACCCTGCACCTAAATTTACTCCATGGCGTCTATATCCCACCAGACTCGTGATTGAGTGCAAGGCGGCGATAGCGGAGACTTTCGGGACGGCACAGGCAGGGGTGAGTGGCGGAGCTGAAGCATCACAGGACGCTTAAGTGTCTACAACGCTGTAATCTCTTTAATACTCCAAAAACCCCTTCCCATACCTCCCTAAACCTTTGGGTCGGGTGGGCGAAAGCTGCAGGGGGCGAAAGCGCTCGAAAGTTTCGGAAAGGTCTTAAAAAACCTGCACTCCAGTCCTGTGTATACCCCCTCCTATTGAAGCTCCAGGTTATGTGCGTAGATGAAGAATAAGTGTCGGTCGCAGGAAACGGAGCAAGAGAGGGGCCAAAGAGAGATCCTGGGAAGAAAAGGACGTCCAGGGCCCATTCTCCCGCGTTCCAATCCTGAACAGACCATAATCTCGAAAGAAGTGGATATACAAGAGGCGGCTGCAGCGGGTGAATCCACGGGGACTCAGAGTGTGTAAGAAGGGTGGAAGGATGCCAGTCTGAAGGCCTGAAGGAAAAGAAGGGAAAGAAAGAAAAACAAAAGAGAAAAACCCAGGGATCGGACACCCCAGACCACCCTCTGCCGTCGCTCTAGTTGGAGCAGACACCACCACCTGAGGTCGGGTAAGGCTCTAGTAGAGCACCCCTTTATGTATTTAAAGTGAAATACTGTTGTGCTGCCCAGGAACAAATTAGATATAGCGGAGTATAGGTCCCGCAGAGACTCTAGGTATGCCTACTCGGGCAAGCAATTGAGTAAGCTTTGGACTAATATTCCTATGGACATAAATGACCCTATAAAACATAACGGGGTCTCGACCTAAGGGGGAAGGGTAAAGATAAAAGGGAAGGGAAGAAAGTGGGAAGTGTTTCAGATACAACTAAGCATCCTTGGAGTTTCAGTTATACAAAGGCTGGACTATATGGGCCGAATTATTACTATTTTTTTTTTTTTTCTTTCTTCTCTGCTGTGTTTTTGCTCAACATAAGTAGTAGTATCCGCAAGGACATAAGGAATAAAGGAAAACAGAGAAGATAAGGGTCCCTAAACACACTAAAGGCAGATCTCAGTAATCAAAACAATTTAAGTTGACTTATGTTTTAAATATTCACAAACTGGAATACAAGAAAAGGCCCAAACAAAAAAGGGGAATAAAACAACCAATTTAAAAGACTCTGGCTAAGCTTATCTACTTAAATATTGGTTTGGAAATTCCCCTAGCCTATATTACCCCATCTACTCTGAGCTACATAAGCTACTATAATCTTGAAAAAACGAATAATATGCCTCCCAAAAATAAAAATAAGGACAAAGCAAGATCACCGCCGAAATCCAAATTATTCTTTTCACCCAAAATGGCGTCTAAGACTACGGAGGTGTCCCTATTAGCATCTCCAATAAGTGACAAATCAACAGAGGCTATTGGAGAAAACATGGGTGACAATTTGCCGGATATAAACACGGTAAATTTGCAAGATGAAATTCTTACTGTGGGTAAACTGGAAAAAATTCTAGAGAAATTTCAAAATAAACTTCTTGACGAATTTAAAAACCAAATTTTATTAAACTTCAAGATAACACAAGAAAACACTGCAAAAATAGTAGAATTAGAAAGCACCTGCGAATCAATTAAAAAAGAACAACTCATCTCCAAAGAAACCATCAAAACAATGGACGCTAAAATAACATTTTTGGAAAATAAGGTGGACTCACTTGAAGATCGATCTAGAATGAACAATCTGAAAATACGAGGCATTGACGAAAAAGTCTCCAATGATGAACTGGATCAATACCTTACTAAATTTTTTGCCTATTTAGTACCGGACTCTGTAGATATTAAATTTAAGTTCGATGCGGTTCACAGGCTTCCTAAGCCCAAAAATATCGATGCAGATTCCCCTAGAGACACATTGGTAAAAATCCACCATCTGCCACTAAAAAAGCAAATAATTAGAGCTAGTTATGGCAAAACAGGTTTTGACCCCCCATACTCGCATATTAAAATATTCTCAGATATCTCCTCCTCTACGAGAAATAAAAGAAAACTATTTCTCCCGATTACACAGAAATTGAGGGATAAAGAAATTCCATATAAATGGGTTTTCCCTACAGGTCTCTCAATATTTAGAGACAATAGATGGCACAAAATTACATCATTCAAAGATGGTGAAGATATACTTAGCAAATGGGGCTGGTGAATTGATATCCCCATTCTTAGTGGACGGCTGGTGGATTCCCACCATAGGGAAGGGTTTCTTTATTTCCTTTTTTATTTTGTTCTCTCTTCTTTTTTCTTTCTTATCCCTCTGTGGTGGCTTCTGTTGTTTAGATGCCATAGGGGACATCGTAGCTTTAAACTTTATAAATTGTTAAATTTTAAAAGTGTTTAATAATTTAATGTCTCTCTTTGGAAAAGAAATCTTAGACTATATGAGAAACTAATGCACTTTATAATGCAGTTTGAATCACGGGGACTAAAGGAAGAATAAGTCTTAGTCTCAGGTGTATTTAAGAAACCAGGGATTTATACTGTTCTTCCTTTTAAGCATAAGCACAGCACTTTGAAAGGATTCCACTTTTAAATTTTGTTTATTATTTTACTTTGTCTTTCAAGAAAGAAAAGCTCTCCACTTTAAACATAGCACAGCACTTTGCAAGGATTGCACTTTAAAAATTTTGTTTATCATTTAACTTTGTCTTTCGTGAAAGGAAAGTAGCGTATATATGGAATTAAAACACTTAATAATTCAGTATAAGATACGCACAGCACTTTATAAAAAGAACGCACTCTAAGATTGTTATGTAAAAGAAAGAGATAACAAGAAAGGTTGATTAATATACAGTTATTTCACTTAAACAACAAGGGGTTGAGTAATACTAGATGCCTTTTAAAAAACGTATTACCTCTCCGTGGAAAATAAATTTTAGAATATTTGAGCAACTAATGCAATTTATAATGAAGTTTATACAGCTCCTCCCTTTAAACATAAACACAGCACTTTGAAAATATTGCACTCTAAAACTTGGTTAGATCTTAACTGGGTTTATTATTTTACTTTTCCTCTCGAGAAGGAAAAATAGTGTATATAATGAATTAAAACACTTTATAATTTAGTATAAGATATGCACGGCACTTTATAAAAAGAATGCACATTAAGTTTGTTATGTAAGAGAAAGAGATAACTAGGAAATTTGATTAACAAATAGCTATCTCACTACTTAAACAATTAGGGGTTGAGAAACACTAGATGCCCTTCTTTTCTCCCTTTTTTTTTTTTATTATTATTTTTCTCTTTGTCCTTCTTACTCCACATAAATCACTTACAAAATGTTCTCTGCACTGGAAAGAGTCACAATTGAACTGTTGGGTAGCTAGTTCATTAAGGTTTTTAAGGGATGAGCTGAGAAAATTGGCAAATTTTATGGAAGGCTTAAACGGAGAAAAAGAAAGAAAAAAAAGGGAAAAGGAGGAGAAGGGAAGAAAGAGGAGGAAAGGAAAGAGAAGATAAAGGAAGGGAGAAGGGGGAGAAGGAGGGGGAAAAAGGGAGAGGAAAGAAAGGAAGGGGTAAGGGAAAGGGAAGAGGAAAGAAGGGGAAGAAAGAAGGGAAAAGGAAGGGAGATGGGAAAAGAAGGGGGGAAGAAAGGAGAAGAAAAAGAGAAAGAAAGAGGAAGAGAAGGGAGAGGTGAGAGAAGGGAAAGGAAAAGGAAGGAAGGAAGAAAAAGAAAAGAGAAAAGAAGGGGAGCAAAAACAGGAAGGGAAAGGGGAAGAAAGAAATAAAGAGGGGTATTTAGACATAAGAAGATTTAAAAGCGAGGGAATAATCTCTATGGAGGACTGTACACATCTCAACATTGTGTACGCCCAAGGTAGTTTTGACTGAAGCTCATCCCTTTTTTAAGGGGTGACGTCTGAATGAACGCAATGGACCTACTAGGTTTTTGGGGAGAATGTAGTAAGTATGGAAGGATGACTGTAGCCGGAAGGTGTGGGGAGATGGGAAAAAGGGAGGTTTCCGAGAAGGGGAGGGCTCGATGGGGTTGAAAATAGTGAGTTACAACGTTAGGGGCTTAAATTCTCCATCCAAAAGAGCCTCCATTACTAGAATGTTGAATAAAACCAACCCAGACATTGTGTTAATTCAAGAATCCCATTGGGATAAGAGTTATATTCCACATTTGGCCAAACATAAATTTCCACATGTATTAAACGCATGCCAAAAAAAAAACTCAGGAGGAGTGGTAATGATGTTCAACAAAAATCTACGACTAAAAGAAGAAGTAATGGTCGCGGACGACAATGGGCGGTATATCATCTGGGTAGGGAAGATAAATAGCCAACAACTATCAATAGTAAACTTATATGCCCCCAATTATAAACAAAATTCTTTTCTCAAGGGTGTACTAAAAAAATTGGATAAAATTGCTTTAGGAGGTTTAATTGTGGGTGGAGACTTTAATATGACTCCAGACCCCCAGATAGAAATTATAAAAAACTACCTAAAAACTACAAGCACATAGAAAAAACATCGCAAGACTTTTCTAAACTGTTGGCGAGATACCACTTGTACGACACATGGCGCCTTTTAAATACAACTGAAAGAGATTATACATACTATTCGGGCTCGCATAAGATGTACTCAAGAATTGTTAATATTCTAGTGAGCGAGTCTCTGTTAAACATAATTAAATCAGCAAAAATTGGCTTAATAACAATCTCGGACCACGCTCCAATTATCCTCCAAATACAGGAAACAAGAATTGCTTATTTTGGTAGGACATGGAGAATGGATGACAAAATTATGGAAGACAAGGATAGACTAAAAACTCTTAAAGCGGAAATTAAATCATTTCTAGAAATTAATATGGGCTCAGTATCCTCGAATATAACAATTTGGAATGCATTGAAAGCATATATAAGAGGCATCCTTATCAAGCTTAAAAGTATCTGGGTAAAACAGAGAGGATTATCATTAAGATCATTACATGTAAAATTGTACGGATTAGAACAAGTCAATAAAAAAAAAAAAAATGACACTCTAACTCAAGAGATAAAATTAATAAGAAATGAAATCA
Source organism: Discoglossus pictus (assembly GCA_027410445.1). Taxonomy (NCBI): domain Eukaryota; kingdom Metazoa; phylum Chordata; class Amphibia; order Anura; family Alytidae; genus Discoglossus; species Discoglossus pictus. The sequence goes on from CM050168.1 coordinate 165,557,591, forward strand.
ATAAAATAAACCAAAAACGTTCAGACAACTGCTTGTGGCGTTTACAACAAAGATCCTTTCACTTCGATAATCGAATAGGGAGGGACCTTGCTAATAAGATCAAAAAACAATATCATCAAAAGCAAAAAATCCTCTATTTGGAAAATCGGGGTAAAAAAATCTTTAAGCCCAAAGAAATCACAGACTTATTTGACAAATTTTATCAATCTCTGTATAATTTAAGCTCGGAAGATAATTTTACAACTCCAAATTCAAAAGATATAACGTCATTCTTAGATCTAATCCATTTTCCAGTCATATCAAAGGTAGACAAGGAGGCACTAAATAGCCCAATAACAGAGGTAGAAATCAGCTGGGCTATCAAGAACCTAAAAAATTATACAGCACCAGGCCCAGACGGCTTCTTTACAGCCTACTATAAAAAATTAATGGAAGGTTTAATGCCAATTATAGCATCATCATTTAACGAAATCAAAAACACCGGAAAGTTTCCCCCAGAGATGCTTAGAGCAAATATAATAACCATCCCAAAACAAAATAAGGAAGCACATACCTGTAAAGATTTTAGACCAATCTCGCTTATGAACATAGACACCAAAATATATGCAAAAATTCTGGCCTTAAGACTCACAGAAATTTCCAAAAAACTAATAACGTCTGACCAAACAGGTTTTGTCTCAGGGAGGCAGGGTTCCGACAACTCTCATAAAATGATTCATCTAATCAACTTAGCGAAGAACAAAGGCACTCCCACTCTATTCTTATCAATGGATGCGGAAAAAGCATTTGATAGGGTAGGGTGGGATTTTATGATGCAGACCCTCCTTAGATATGGGTTTGATGCCTTTGCATCGAAGGCAATAGCGGCCTTATACAATGCCCCTTCGGCATCTGTATTGGGCAAGGGGGAACAGTCAGACTACTTAGGGATAACAAACGGCACCTGTCAAGGGTGTCCACTGTCTCCCATTCTATTTGCCCTGATTTTAGAACCTTTAGCTATAGCAATACGGACTTCTGTAAACTTTAAAGGGATTAAAATTGGCAAAAATGAATATAAGATCTCCCTCTTTGCTGACGACGTAGTGGTCTATATGGAGCAACCACATACATCTATGAGGGCTCTAATGGAAATCATCGCTAATTATAGCAAAGTGTCGAGTTATAAATTAAATATAGAAAAATCGGAAGCCTTGAGCATTAATATGGCTGAAAAAGACGACGAACTCCTTGTATATCAACCCTAAGGCAACTGTCTTGATCGACATGGTAAAGGAGTGGACAAAAATGAACAAGAAACTTAAACTCTTAGAGAGTTACAATGACGTTACTCCTTTGACAACAATAACATGTTTAAATCACATCCTTCTGGAACCAGAATGGAAAGAGAAAGGAATACATTTACTGGGCCATATTGTAGACAAACATAATGGTAAAATACTAGATTATGACACGCTAAAAAAGAAATATAACATTTCAAATAAAATATGGTTCACTCTATATAAATTAACACAAGTCTTGAAACAAAGAATTAAAATCAATAATTCACTTAGTTCAAACTATTTGGTTACTTTGATAGCGTCTCAAAACTTTAAACATCTGATATCAAAGTGTAATGTGATTATCCATACTCAAACACAGCGGGATATAACTAAACCGATGGAAACTTGGGCAAAGGACATGCATATACGGGTATCTAATGACTTATGGCAACAAGCCTTAAAATCTTTAAACAGGTTTGTGAAAAATGTAAACCAAAGAGAAATCCAATTTAAAATCTTAAATAGATGGTACTGGGTCCCCGTCAAAATATACTCCATATCTTTTAACCCAGAATCAAAACTATGTTGGAGGAACTGTGGAAATCCAGCAGATATGCTTCATATTTGGTGGAACTGCCCTACATCTCTCTCACTTTGGGAAGACTGCTTTGAATACGTATCTAATATACTAAAGACAAACATCAAAGCTGATCCGCAGATAGCATTGTTTAACCTGTTTCCTGCTAAAACGTTAACTAAAAATATAGGGTTCATGACCCAAATTTTTATAGTTGTTAAAATGGTAATTGCAAGAAACTGGAAGAAAACACTTCTCCCCAAATTATCTGAAATCTTGATCATGGTAGGGAAAAACCGTGAGTTAGAGAGAGACTTTAACACTGAACTGCAGTTAAAACAAGACCCTTTAAAATGGACCATTTGGGATACTACTCTCAACTAAAACCCCAGCGTTGTTACCTCACTTGCCACCCCGATCTCCTCCCTCGGGCACAACTCCTCCTTAACTTTGCCTTATCTCCTCCTCCCTTCCCGGCTAGAATGAATGAAGTGTGACAGTAAGAAGTTGGGTGTTAGAACGAAGATTAGAGAGGAATTATAATGAGATGAAGTCTCCATGATAATGAAACTCCCAAATTATGTCCCAAAAAGGTGAGAAAAATCTAAATTTAATAATTAAAACTCAAACTGCCCAAACATTTGAGAAACTTGGGAAGAAGGGAAAAGAAAAAGGGAGATGGAAGGAGGGGAAGGAAAAAGGAAGAAGGGAAGAAAAAGAGAAGGGCTTATACAAGAGAGACTTCGCTCAATTGTGACTAAATTTTGTAACTCTAGTGTTAATTATGACACAAAGATATCTCAGTATAGAAGAAACCCAATATTCTGATACGAGTCTGTGCAGGAAATGTTGTGTTTTTTTTTTGTTTGTTTTTTCTAATTTATAAATCTACGTAAATTATGTATATCTGACAATAAATAAATAAATTATTTATAAAAAAAAAAAAAATACAAAATACTTGTTATTACCAATGGTTTTAAATTATAGCATACTGTATTTGGAAATACTGCAGTGTCACTTTAAGTATCTGTTATACGTAAAACACTAATATTTATTACTGTGTTCACTAAGCTATTCTGTGCCCCATGATACAGCTGCCTGCATCACAACCTAAATACACCAGGGTTTATTCTCAAGGTTTATTTTAATGATGATTCTGTGAGGTTAAACATATCTGCCAATGATATAAAGGAATACGTTCCTGGATGTTACTAGGTATATAATTTCCCTGTGTATCAATTTACAATGTACTTTACTTTATTAAGAAGTTCATTTAAGCTAGTCCCTGCATAGATCTGCCCACTGCAATGTATGCAGAAACAGATTCTGTAGTACTGGGTGTGCTGTATCTCATACTAACCAATCAGTGATCATGTCTTAGCAACGTTCTGCAACTTGCTGCTGAGATGTGGTCCTTGATAGGCTAGAACACTAAACTGAACATCCAGCCCCACAGAGTATGTTGCTGCAAAAACAGAGCTTATAAGCACATAAGTACATAAAAGTAAAACGTAAACTGATACACAGGGATATTATAAACCTAGTAAAATTCAGGAAACTTCTGTATCACACAACTGCTAACAAAAATGAAGACAACCCCTTCCCTGACTTGATCAAGTCCATCAAATTCCACATTGGCACCGCTTAAGCTGAAGTGAGAGCCAGCCAAAGAACTGCTGCCACTGTTGGTAGGGAAATCAGCAAGAGTGACAATCAATGGAGTACGGACCGACACACTTTTCGCCCAGATGGATTGCTCTTCTGAAAAGCATGTGACTTTGTTATATGTATTAAAAGCAGAGAGAGGGCAAAGTTTCAGAATATGGATTTTAAAGCAAAATCTAATAAGCTATACTTTTTTTCTGAGAGAAACACAAAAGATAACAGTCATGTGCCAAATTGTTACCCTAAAGCTGGGGTAGGCAAGTTTATATATGGGCAATTATTTCCATTCCCAAGCTAAGAATATTAAAATTTATACAAATTATGCTTCTTCTTTAACCTTCCTGGCGGTATGATTATGTCAGTATTTAGAATGTTAAAGCGGTACATAAAAAATACTGACATACTCATACTGCCCTTTGCCCCTTATCCTCCTCTCTTTCACCCCATCCCCCTTCTCATCCTCCTCCTCACTTCCCCTCTCTCCAATCACCTCCCTTTCCCCCTTCCCCTCCTCCTTTTCCCCCTTATCATCCTCCTCCCTCCTTACCCCCTTATCATTCTCCTCCCCTTATCATCTTCCTCCTCCTCCCTTCCCTCCTTTCCCCCTAATCATCCTCATCTTCCTTCCCCTTATCCTCCCTTTCCCCCTTATCCTCCTTCCTCCCCCCCTTATCATCCTCCTCCTTCCCCATAACCTCCTCAGTTCCCCCCTTATCCTCCCTTTCCGCCCTCCTTCCCCCTATTCATCCTCATCCTGTTCCCCCCTTATAATCCTCCTGCTCCTCACTTAGGACACATGGCCCCATGTCTTTTTGGAAGTAATTGGACTATGACCGTACCTCTATTCAGGATTCCAGCAGCGAATTCTCTGACAGAAATGGCAATTACGTTTGTTACATTTTCTCTGTGTTCACTGCAAAGAAAGAAATATTTTGTAACTTTATGTTTTGGCATTGATTGAATGTATTCATTTCCTCTGGACACATATATATATTATCATTCCATGCATTAATTTGCTTGCATACATTTAAACAGGCATTGCCTTTACAAACACTTGTCTAATTAACACTGTATCTGTATTTTAGGCAAGATGACCAACTAAAGCTATTTTCCCCGAAACAAAATAATGATTTTGACTTGGACCACACGGTTTCTATATGGTTTATAGGCAATTTATATTGGTTAACAGGCAGCAGTTAAACTGTAGCTTAATTTAAAAATAATGTTAAAGACTATCTAAAAAACATAAAGTAAAGGAGATGGAAGATGAAAAATTATTATCACTGTAACTGCAGCCACACATGTTTGACTCTGAATTTGTAGGGAATGTCTTGCTCTGTTGTTTAGGTTTTTGTTACTCCTCTTGGAGGGGTAGTAGTGAGAAGTTCTACCCAAATAATATTCTATCAATGCAATTAATACTATAGTAGATAACTGCAATACTACCTAAACTCCCAGAAATCCCCACAGAAAGATTGCTGTGTTTACTGGTCAGTCACCAGGTCTGCTAATTTATTATTCTGCAAACGTCATAGCCTATGTGTTAATGAACAGAGAAACACAGAGGCAGTCCAGATGACAAATCCTAGTGTATGCTGCCAATTTAGAATGCAGTTTTGTCCCTTACAGATTAGTATGTCTGTCTGATGCCACCTATATAAGCATAGGCCTTCCTTATAATGCCTGGATCTCTACCTTGTCATGGTGAAGGGGCTTATGTACTTCAATAAAGCTGTGTGCTATATCATGTAGGGTCCCCCAATATGGGCAGGTCATAGCAGAGAGGTCAGATAAATCCCGGTCCACTGCAGAAGGAACTGGCAACCCACTCCAGTTTATTTGCCAAGATACCCTTATGAATGAGCATAACCATAGGATCACAGAGAGTTGGACACAGCTGAAAGACTAAACAACATAATGTCAGGCCAATCACCACTGCACAGAAGTAACCAGTAAGTTAATGTCTCTCTGCTTTCATTACAGGGGTACTACTGATCTCACGTGGCACAGCGGGTAAAGGGTCAATATCTGGATAACTCTATAACCTGGTAGTATATACTGGATGCCACGACATGCAGTAACTCATTGAGAATTGTGTTTGCAAACATCAAAGATTGTGCAAATACATCAAAGATTGTGATAATACCCTCATCTGGCCAGTTAGACATTAAAATCAGTTTTTTTTTTACATTTTAACCAACATTGCCTCCATTTCTTCCAAGGCTGATATATCTAATCCATGAAACTCTACTTTTTTTTACTTAATACCCTGCATTCTTTTTCGCAGATGGCCAATGTAAAGAACTAACTTGCCCTCACAACTCCTTTATATTGGTGTGATTAGAGTGCAAAGACCGACAACTTAAGTGTACTTGTTTGAGGTTCTCTCTCATGCTTTCCGACAGCTGGGTTATGTGCATAGCTATTCTGACCTAGAGCTGGAATGTTCTGTGGTAAAAGGGAGTGCAGGTTTTATTTGGGATATAACAAAGATATTTTATTATTGTACTTCAGGAAGAAGGTACAATATTTGATATTTGTGTCTCCTGTCATATTAATAAAACATAGTATACTGGGATTGTGGTAATACCCTCACCTGGTCAGTTAGATCATACTGTATGTTTGTATTGTATATTGACATTATCAGTACAGGCTCAGACAACATTGGGTGTCTATACAATATAGGGTGACCTCTTAGTAATATATGAGGATATGCGGTTTACTCTAAGCACAGGTTGAGGCAGTGCCTAGTACAGGGTGTCCAAGTTTGGTCCTGGTGGGAAGCACACATGCCTGGATTTGAGGACATCCCTGCGGCACCCAGGTGAGACTATTGCTACTTCAGTCATGCTGATTGACTGTGCACTGAAAGGAAATCCTCAAACATGGACAGCCCTGGCCTAGTATATCTAATGAGGTAGCCTGATCACTGCGCTGTGTCTAACGTAGGACGATCCTGACTGAACACGTTCAGGACATGCTCTCACAGTGCGAAGTATCTAACATGTATGATTACCTCCTATTATGTGAACTGGCTCAGACAGTACTGTGTGTGTTTGCATCTTTCAGTCGTGTCAGACTATCAGTGACCTCATGGACTGCAACACAGCATTCTGATCCACTTGGTATTCATGGCAGATACTGGAATGAGTTGCCAGTTCCTTCTCCAGTGGTCCACAGCATACAGCTCCTGGTATTCCTAGGTGGTCTCCCATCCAAGTACTGACCAGGGTGGCTTCTGGGTGGTGTAACCTCTTGGTTCCCTTATTAAAATTGAACCCAGGTCACAGCAGTGAAAGCACCAAATCCTAACCACCAGACCTCCAGGGAACCCTGGACAGTACTAGTATTTAACTAATGTATGTATGTATATATGACTGCCCTTTATAAGGACAGGCTCATACAGTGCCAGCTATCCATATCGTACAGTTACCTCATACCTCACTCTGTTTTGATCAAAGCCTCTGCCACACTCACACACTTGGACAAATGGAAGTGGGTTTAGACCATAGGTTCCCAAAGTGGGCGGTACCGCCCACCAGTGGACGATGAAGACGGTTTAGGGGTCGGTAGCTACTTAAAGAAGAAATTAATAATAAATCAATAATTTATGTGATTTTGCAATTGGAAAATCATTGAAGATTTCAATTCTGCATTATAATTCATCTTAGTCCATCTGCACAGCAGAACATTCTCAAGTAGGTATATTGGACAACTATTACGCAATTCTGCAAGTTTCGACCGGACTATGGGTGTTTGCAGTGACTTGTTCACTGCACGAGTACGATGATATCGCAAGCAAGTCAATGCATGCAAGTTGATAAATGCTGGATTTCGAATATATAAATAGTAGTGATTTAGGAATAAGTCTAATTTCTTTGTGTGCTTTGCAAACAATTATCAGTGTAAAGTGTGATAGACAAGTGATAGAAATCATACAAAGTGAACAGCTGTAAATCTTATTTTATTAATAATATTGTGGCAAATTTAATTACCCCATCATGTCTGCATCTAAGAAGGAATGTCGGCTGCATTCAATCTCCTACGAACCAATCATTACCTATGTGCTTGATTTTTTTTAAAGTATTTACAAATGAAGCAACAAAGCCTTCTAGGTTGCAAGAGCATTTTACTAAAATGCATGAAGAGAAAAAGGACAAAGATTAATCCTATTTTCAAGTACTAGAAAAAAAATATTTTAAACAGCCAACTGTATCAAACCTTTTTGCGTCGTCCACTAAACAAGATGATGACGGATTACGAGCTTCTTATAATATTTCATTGTTAATCACAAAAGTGGGAAAACTACACACAATTAGTGAGGAATTAATCTTGGCGGCAATAAAAGAAGTAATAAACACTATGCTCCATAAGCCAGTGTCAGATGTCATCAGGAAAATTATTTTGCACAATAATTCAGGACAAAGAAGAATTGATGAAATGGATGAAGATGTTGAAAAGTCATTGTGCGATTATTTGAAGACATGCCAATTTTCCATTCAAGTCGATGAATCAACTCTGCCAATTAATGAAGCACTACTCTTATCATACGTACGATTCATAAGAAGGAAATGTTTGTCAAGAGTTATTTGCAAAAAAATTGGAATCAGATAAAAAAGGAGAATCCATATTTAATATCATGCATACGTTTTTTCAAGAGAAAGACACTCCTATTCGTAATATTTTGTCAGCTGCTACTGATGATGCTCCAGCTAGGACAGGGCACCACAAGGGTTTCATAGGGCATTTGAAACAAGCAGTACCCAATGTACTCACTGTACATTGTGTTTTTCACCGTCAACATTTGGTTGCGAAGAATCTGAGTCTGCATACGTCGCTCCATTATGTTATTACAGCAGTCAACAGGATTAGAAACAATTCATTGAGCAACATACTCTTTAGCCAACTTTGTCGTTAAAATTATGAAGATTTAATCGCTTCCTGCTTCATACAGAAGTTTGTTTGCTCTCAAAAGGTTTATGTGAGAATCGATTTTACATTCTTTTTGACTTTGTACTAGAGTTCTTAGAAAGCAGACGACAGATTGCTACAATTGCAAGGTGATGAGTTAAATTTAATTAAAATAAAAAATGTCATTGCCGCTTTTGTGTGGGAAACTTCTTCTGTTCAAGAGGAACCTAGGCCAAGGTGAACATTTTCCAAATGTATCAGTAGTGTCTGTCAAAAAGGAAGATTTACTTACTGCCAACACTTGGAGGTTCTCCATACTGATTTCAATAAGCAATTCAAGCATATTTTAAACATGAATATACCAAATTGGATATTAGATCCTTTCACATATGTAAACACAGCAGGATCATCAAATTTAGAAGAGGAACTCATAGAACTGACAACAAATGAAGAACTGAAAATAAAATTCAAAAATGGATACCAAAAGTTCTGGCTTCAGAAACCAATATCAACACTGTACCCTGGATTATGGATAATGGTACAGAAATATTTTATTGCGTTTCCGTCTTCTTATTTGGCTGAGTGTGGGTTCAGTACTGTAGCCAATTTACTTTAAGAAAAGGAATTGATTGCATATAACTGAACGTGGCAATTTACGACACATTGAACCTAATGTTAACAAACTTTCAAAAATGCACCAGTCTCATCCTTCCCATTAATTTATTATTTTTGCTTTGTATTTTTACTTTGTAAGTCTCAAATAAACAATGTACTAGTGCATTTGATGGTGTTTTAATTATTACAATAAGATACTTACTATTGTAATATAATCTCTTACTATGTATTCCCAAATTTCATACTTAAACCTTCTTACATCGCTGCACGGATTTGGATGAAAATGAGCATAATGTTATTCCAGCATATACTTTACAATCTTTTTACATGTGCTACATTTCATCAAAATTGGTATAGCAATAGCAGTTTCCAAGATGAAGCATGTATTGGCAATTACTTTTCAATAATTTAACAACATAAGCATTGTAAACAAGTTGCTATTTACGTCGTAAATATCAGATAACTTCAAAGGGAAAACTGTTATAATGGGGGGCGTTTGGGAAGATTGGGAACCTATGGTTTAGACATTAAAAACACAGTTGACCTGTCATTTTAATGAAAGTTAAACATACTAGTTTAGATAACAATTATGGAGAACATGTAACATTGCTTTATTCAGCCATTGAAACCGTAAATGATGTACAGCAATACATTGTAACAAATGGGGTCTTCCTCTTTTGCAATCTTTACCTTGATGTTTCAATGCCGCCGCCACCACCTCTTTACCCACCACAATCCTCACTCTACTATCTCCTCCTACCAAGACATTATCATTTTGAAAATAAACCTAGTTTAAAGGAATGGACAAATAATGTTTTGTGCACAAAGTTTCTTGGTTACAGCTTTGGCACCAGGTGGGACTCTGACCTACTGCCCTATTACTTTCATTTCCTGCTCTATCAAGGCAAAGGATGTCCAGAGTAAGGAATAATTGTATATTATAGTTAATACATTATATATTGCATTTATTTATGTTATTGCCCATCAAATTTAGTTCCTAAAATAGAATATTGTAAATCTGAAAGATTATATATAGCCACAATGTAGAGAAAAGTGAAGAAGAACCACTCTTTAGCAGGCTAAGGACCTCATTCAGTGGGATACGTTTTGGAGGAAGTAGGTCACATGGGGCCCAGGGCCACCAGTTGGACATGGCCTAGATGGACTAAGCCATATAATATTAAATAGCCAAGGTCAGAGTATGCTCACTTACTGTATGCAGATGTAAATACTTTACAGTGTAATATAATCATGTTCTGAGAATATGTTCAGCCCTGTCTAAATCAGAAAATGTATGAAGCAAGGCAATGCTATAACATAAGATGTCTCAAGAATTTGTTTCGATTGTAGGCTTTCTTCTGAACATGCTAGAAAAGAGAGAATCAGAGTTACTAATACCAATACAGTATCCGCCCCAAATCTCTATCCAAGGTTGTGGTGTTACAGTTACTACTTCCAGTGATACAAAACCAGAGTTCTCTACCCATGCTAGCGGTATGGCCCACACTAACCAGGGCACTCATACAGACACTCTCCCAATACGGTCTCTTCTCCAACTCTGAGATATTATTGGTTCTCATACAGTATCACCATCAGTATGTCACTTACAAGCCCTGACCCTCTCAAAGTGCTAATGTTGCACTCTAGGGCATTATTGGCTCTCATACAGTATCACCCTCCCTTCCATCTCCTGCCCCTCTCCCCAGTATTAGTACTGCACTCAGTCATCACTTGTACATTATGACCCCTTGCATTCCCCAGTACTAGTACATCACTCTCTGATATTACTCGCAGAGCTCTTTTTCTCTCCCCAGCTGGTTTTGATATGACCTGCACTCAGGCTCACAGTATCACACCACGTGCACTCTCACCTCCAGTTGGTAACACTATTCCCAATGCTGGTGTAATGTTATTACTCGCTTTCATATATTAGCAACCCCGAAGCTCTCACAGCGCTGGTCTAACACTCACTTATCACCTGCTCTCATACAATACCACTCACAGCGCTCCCTGCATGTGTGTAATCTCACATCCAACTGCTGAATCTCCAACTGCAGTTCTTGGATTAATTTCAGTGTGTCCAGGGGTATCTGTAGCACCTCCAGAGATCCTATGCTCTTTAATATTACCTGCAGTCATACACACAATCAATCCAAGAGCTCTCTCCACAGTTCTGACCATCGCCCCAGTACTAATGTATCACTCACTCTCTGCTATTAATCTCTAGTCCTATAGCTGCTCTCCTGACACTGCTCTCTCTCATAAGTGCCGGTGTTAAACTCCTACAGACATTTGCTCTCTCTCATTGCTAGCGTTGCACTCTCGCGTTTGTACTCATACAGATAGTATCATCCTCTTGCTCTCTTCTGCCACCATTACAATCACACACACATTTTACTCTCACCTGCTTAGCAGTCTATGATGTACTCATATCATTTAAGCACACCCCCCTAGAGCTCTCTTATTTTATGGTTTACCACTCTCTTAATATCTGGACTCGTACAGTATTACTGCCAGAGCTCTTTCACCTTCAACTCGCTCACAGGATCACCCCCTAACATTCTCCACAGTGAGTGCTGCACTGTCTCTTAATTAATCTTAGAGATAGTCGAATCATCTCCATCTTGTACTAGTGCTGCACTCTCTGCTATCACATGCAGATCTCTCTCCCCAGCTCTGATATTACTTGCTGGCATACAGTATCACTGACTCTCTACCCAATATTGGTGGAACACGCTCTGACATTACCTGTTGAGCCATCTCTCTCTCTCGTGGCGTTGTGCATTTAATATGATGATCAAGTCTAGTTCTTCAAGAGAGTATATTGTAAATATGATACACACAGTATTACCTGCACCTCAGCTGGTGCAGCACTCATTGTTACTACTTGCTCTAATACAGTATCCTTCTCAATGTTGGTGGATCACTCCTTGCTATTACTTGCAGAGCGCTCTCTCCCAAGTGGTGGTGCTGCTCTCTCACAGACCCTTGCTGGTGACAGCTCTCGTTGCTAGTGTTACACGGTCATGTTTGCACTCTTACACATGATCACCCCTTGTCATCCCTCCAGTGCAGGTGTAATGCTCTCTATTACCTACTGAGCTCTCTCCTCATTGCTGGTGCTCCTCTTAAAGACACTTTGAGCTCTCACTCTTTTTTGGGGTTTCTCTCCTCCAGTTATCATTTGCTCTCATATAATAACATTCCCTACTCTGTTACATGCAGAGCTCTCTCCTTAGTGTTGGCTCACTCTAAGATGTCACATTCCCTCATACTCTATCACCAAAATTGGCCTCTGCCCAGTGTTGGTCTCACACACACTATGCTCGCTGTCTCTCGCACACAGACATTCTGCTCCCTGTCTCTCTCTCACAGCTCTCTCGGGCTCTCTCACACTCGCGGCTCACACACAGTCACACGCGCGGCTCGCTCTCGCACACGCGCTGGCTCGCACACGCGCTGGCTCTCACACAGCTGGCTCTCTCACACATGGGTCTCACACTCGCGGCTCGCTCTCGCACACGCGCTGGCTTTCTCTTACACAGCTCTATCACACCGCTGGCTCTCACACACTCACAGCTCACTTTCACACACTCACAGCTCACTTTCACACACTCAAACACACACACAGTGCTCTCTCTCACACACACACAGCTGGCTCACACACACACACAGCTGGCTCACACACACACACACACACAGCTGGCTCACACACACACACACACAGCTCTCTCTCTCTCGCTCACACAGCTCTCTCTCTCTCGCTCACACAGCTCTCTCTCTCTCGCTCACACAGCTCTCTCTCTCTCTCACACACAGCTCTCTCACACACAGCTCTCTCACACACAGCTCTCTCACACACAGCTCTCTCACACACAGCTCTCTCACACACAGCTCTCTCACACACAGCTCTCTCTCACACACAGCTCTCTCTCACACACAGCTCTCTCTCACACACAGCTCTCTCTCTCACACAGCTCTCTCTCTCACACAGCTCTCTCTCTCACACAGCTCTCTCACACAGCTCTCTCTCTCACACAGCTCTCTCTCTCTCACACAGCTCTCTCTCTCTCTCACAGCTCTCTCTCTCTCTCACAGCTCTCTCTCTCTCTCACAGCTCTCTCTCTCTCTCACAGCTCTCTCTCTCTCTCACACACAGCTCTCTCTCACACACAGCTCTCTCTCACACACAGCTCTCTCTCACACACAGCTCTCTCTCACACACAGCTCTCTCTCACACACAGCTCTCTCTCTCTCACACACAGCTCTCTCTCTCTCACACACAGCTCTCTCTCTCTCACACACAGCTCTCTCTCTCTCACACACAGCTCTCTCTCTCTCACACACAGCTCTCTCTCTCTCACACACACAGCTCTCTCTCTCTCACACACACAGCTCTCTCTCTCACACACACACAGCTCTCTCTCTCTCACACACACACAGCTCTCTCTCTCACACACACACAGCTCTCTCTCTCACACACACAGCTCTCTCTCTCACACACACACAGCTCTCTCTCTCACACACACACAGCTCTCTCTCTCACACACACACAGCTCTCTCTCTCACACACACACAGCTCTCTCTCTCACACACACACAGCTCTCTCTCTCACACACACACAGCTCTCTCTCTCACACACACACAGCTCTCTCTCTCACACACACACAGCTCTCTCTCTCACACAGAGCTCCCTCTTACACACAGCTGCCTCTTACACACAGCTGGCTCTTTCACACACACACACAGCTGGCTCTTTCACACACACACACAGCTGGCTCTTTCACACACACACAGCTGGCTCTTTCACACACACAGCTGGCTCTTTCACACACACAGCTGGCTCTTTCACACACACAGCCGGCTCACACACACACAGCCGGCTCACACACACAGCCGGCTCTCACACACAGCCGGCTCTCACACACACACACAGCTAGCTCTCACACACACACAGCTGGCTCTCACACACACACAGCTGGCTCTCACACACACACAGCTGGCTCTCACACACACACACAGCTGGCTCTCTCACACACACACACACACACAGCTGGCTCTCTCACACACACACACAGCTGGCTCTCTCTCACACACACAGCTCTCTCACACACAGCTCTCTCTCACACACAGCTCTCTCTCACACACAGCTCTCTCTCACACACAGCTCTCTCTCTCTCACACACAGCTCTCTCTCTCTCACACACAGCTCTCTCTCTCTCACACACACACAGCTCTCTCTCTCTCACACACACACAGCTCTTACACAAATATACACTCACTCTGCGCTCTCTCTCTCCCTCACACACACTCTGCTCTCTAACATATACTCTCTCATTTCCCTCACACAAACTGCTCTTTCTTTATCTCACAGACAGTCTCTTTCTCACCTCCAGTCGCTGTAACGGTCTCCTCTCTCCCCAGGCCGCCCCGGGTCCCTCACACGGCCCGGCCAGCATCGAAAGTGCGTGAAGGATGCTACCCAGCTGATTGACGGGCCTGGTCAGGTGCGCGGCCTGTGATTGGACTAGAGGAGACAGCACTGCACAGCAACTATTTTCTGATTGGTTGGTAGGGTGGAGACATTGTGACAGACAGGCTGCGCATGCGATATAAGCCAATAGGAGGAGAGGAAGGGGTTGTGTCGCGTCAGAGTGACAGGCGGTCATTATGTGCCCAGCTCAGGCACAGAGTAGAGCGTTAATCGTGAGTGTGTTACACTGTGTGGGAATGGAGTGATTGTTACACGAGCTCTATAGGGTGATAAAGACACATAAAGGTCCCATATAGTGAAAAATAAAAATACAGCTAAGAGTGAACCGAATGCATTGAGTTCTAATTAAAATTAATATAGAAGTTATTTATATATTAATTCACCCTCTGAGGTAATTATTTTATCAACAATTAATTAAAATTAGCAGTGGGGGTCATAAAATGATAAGCATGGCCAGGTAAAACGGTAATAGTGACAAATACATTTATCAATTGCATGCAATTTTGCACTTGTTAAACATCTCGCATCTATCCTGTTTTATTTGGAAGCTCGCCGACGACGACTCGAGGGATGCGGCCACGCTCGCGTCCCCATGTAGCTGTCAAAAATAGGTAGTACACCCCTAACCCTGTAACCCTAAACCTCACTTCCTAACCCTGACCCCCTAAACCTCACTTCCTAACCGTAACCCTCTAACCCTAACTCAGTAACCATAACCTGAAACCACTTATCTGGCGTGCTGGGCTCACGTCCCTAGAGTCGTCGTCGGCGCGCTTCCAGAAATATAACAGATTAGGTCCAACATTTCCATTACTGTTAATTTTATCAAATGGACATGCACTTCTTTCTTACTAAGCTTGGAGGACCTTATGCTTTATTGGGAACTAATATCTCTGCAGATTGTGACTGCAGCCATGGTATTAAAAGATGTTTGCTTCTGGGGATGAAAGCTGTGGCAAGTCTGGAAAAGCTAGTAAAAAGTTAAGATATTGCACATCAAAAGAGATCCGCATAGCTAGAACTCTGGCATTCCCTGTAGTAACATACAGATGTGGGAGCTGGAAGTCACAGCGTCGTAGAAATGGCGTGGTAGTATTGTGGTGTTGGAGAAAACTGCTTAGAGTCCCTTGGACTGCAAGAAGATGCAATCAATCAGTACTACAGGAAATGAGGACAAACTGTTCACTGGAAGGTTTGGTTTCTCTCTCCAATACTTTGTCCATGTCATGAGAAGACAGAATTCCCTAGAGAAGACTCTGATTCTGGGAAAGATTGATGGTACACGAAGAAGCGAACGGCAGATGAGGTATTTGCAGCAATACACATGAGCTTGATGGGCCTCAGAGCGGCAGTAGCTGACAGATGTGTTTGTTGTGCTGCGGTCCATACAGTCATGGAGACATGACTGAACAACTAAACAACAAATTGTTAATTAATTGCTGATGATAGGGCCATTGTATCATTATATCAATTTAAGGCACTTCCACATTAAATTTTTAATTACAGCCAATTCTAGTTAAGGTTATTTAATGCGTGCTTGTCATTTTTGGAATAATGGAGAACTTTTCTGTGTCATTGTAACACCTCAGTGCTTTGTATAAAATATCTAAATTTTTACAGAATGTCATACCTAGGTATCTGTGACAGATCCATCTGTATAGTATAAGTATTAAACGTGTATGTACCCCTAGACATGGATATATCCCTTACAATGTCCCCCCATGCATGATGTTTATACTCATTTTAATGAGAATCAGGTGATAGACTCAATGTGATGTGTGAGTGGTATGTGAGTAGCATGACCGGTGAGTTATAGGGACAAATATGAAAATGTGTTACAGATTAGTACCAGCCCCATCTATGAGCGGGGAGTGACTGGTGCCAGATGGTTGGAGGGCAAAGGTTATCTAACATGCACAGCAGTAGGTCAGACATACAGGCACCAACTATATGGCCTGTCTACAGGGTTTCTCTGCCCCAGAACCAGGGGCAGAGAGAGACAGAGAAGACATGTTCTTCCTTCCCTACCTGTGCAAGAATGAATTAGGTTGACGCCCCTAAAGGCAGCCCTGGGGGAGGAGTCTAAAAGTTCCCACGGATTAGCCCCCTTCCGATTAGACAGAGGTAATTAGCTGATTCTAAGAGTTACTACATTGGCCCAGACGGGATGGGGGTTTGGCTAAATGTAGCCACTCCCTATAATGTGTTGGGCAAGGTTTTAAATAAGCTGAACCGATTCAATAAAGTGTTCTTAATTTTCATCACAACTTGAGTAAAGATGTATTTTGACCAAAGGACATATGCTGGTAGTAAAGATCGTCAGACTTACTATCCAGGCTGCCCAGCGCACACTACCCAAATGCTGGGACATATAGGTCTTTGTACCGTAACACTGGTGGCTAGTGACGGGATGACCCTTATCGCCCAGAGAGACAACTATATCCAAGATTAATGGAAAGACAATACCAAGGGCTGAAAAGGGCTACCCTTAAAGACCTACTGGAACAAAGAGGCAGACAAGCCAGTAACCTAAAAAAAAGGGGAGATTATTGTACTGCTAAACGAAATGGATGAAGGAACCAATGGGCCCAGCACAGCTGACAGAACCCCCGAAGAGGCAAGCTTTGACCGGGCGGTAAGAGTCAGACTGGCTCATTATGGTCCCAACCCGTCTCCAGAGATCATCACCTGGGTAATGGACGCTGTAGATGCAAACCTGCAACGCCAAAGCTTTGCTGCAGCAGCCCCGGTGGAGAAAAGGAAGGTACAGTTTGCAGCTTTTAAATCCTTCATTGAAACAGAAGGGGAGATTGATTGGTACCTTGCTGATTTTGAGCGGCAATGTGCGCTACACAAGGTACCCGCAGAAGACTGGGTTACTATATTGTCCGGAAAGCTATCCGGCCGGGCCAGTGACGCTTTTCGGGCCATTCCTGATGAGGAGATCAGGGATTATGTGGCTGTAAAGGAAGCTTTACTCTCCCGGTATGCCGTCACACCGGAGGCATACCGGAGGCGGTTTAGAGACACTGCCAAACTAACTGGGGATTCCTACGTCGAATGGGCATGTAAAGTACACCGCACAGCCGCTCACTGGATGGCGGTGTGTCAAGCCGTATCCGGGGAAGAGGTGCTGCAGATGTTCCTGCTGGAACATTGTTCTGAGAAATTATCCCCAGGCGTCAGAGAGTGGGTAAGGGACCGTAAACCCTCCACCCTGCATGAAGCAGCCCGCCTGGCAGATGAGTACACGGATGCCCGTAAACTGTACAGTGCTATTGTTTAGACTCCTGCCAGAATGGAGTACCGACCAGCAGCACCCCCTCCAGCTAATCACTACCCTCACCCGCCCCAGCCTAATTCACGGGACTACTCAACGCCCATCCGGTGTTTTAGGTGCTAGCAGCTGGGGCACAAACGACCGGAGTGCCCGCTGAATACCGATAACCAGGCCCAGTCTTGGAGGAGACCCACCAGCGGAAACCAGCGCAACCCTCCGCCTGCTGCCCACTGCGTAGAGGAGGAGGAATGTTGGGGCGTCCTGCACGAGGCAGACCCCGTCCAAGCTGCCCACCGGGATACCCCAGAGAGGTACGGGAGGGAACCGGACCGAGGAGGGTGTAGCTCTTGGACGGGAGGGGGAGGAGCCAAAGAGGCGGATACAGCGAGAGCGACCATACCAACAAGAACACGAAGGGCCGACCGAGCGCGAGACCGCAGGATGAGAACCAAGCACGTGACCTGCAGGTATTTTATGCATGGAGTTTGCAGAGAAGGAAGTAGATGTATGTTCTCACATGACTTGGCGACAAGTAAACCATCAACAATCTGTCGGTTTTATCAGAAAGGACAGTGTGCTTATGGCACCCGTTGCAGGTATGACCATGTGAAACCCTGCGGTGGTGGGTCTGTTTACTACTCTCAAGAACCTCCATCACCATCCGAGAGAAGGTTCGGGATCTTATCCAACTGCAATCACACATACTGTTCAACGTGCATCCGACAATGGTAGACTGCTGCACTGGAGTTTAGCCCTACAACCTTATAACTTCACCATCAGCTACCGACCCGGTAAGCAGAACGGAAATGCTGATGGATTGTCCCGGCAAACGGACATCCCTACCACCTCCTAGTCCGGTCATCCCCAAGTTGACCCGCTAAAGGGTCAAGCCGGGTCTGCCGTAGTGTCCCACATGGAGGGAGCCGTGTGACAGATCCATCTGTATAGTATAAGTATTAAACTTGTATGTACCCCTAGACATGGATATATCCCTTACAATGTCCCCCCATGCATGATATTTATACTCATTTTAATGAGAATCAGGTGATAGAGTCAATGTGATGTGTGTGTGGTATGTGAGTGTCATGACCGGTGAGTTATGGGGACAAATATGAAAATGTGTTACAGATTAGTACCAGCCCCATCTATGAGCGGGGAGTGACTGGTGCCAGATGGTTGGAGGGCAAAGGTTATCTAACATGCACAGCAGTAGGTCAGGCATACAGGCACCAAATATATGGCCTGTCTACAGGGTTTCTCTGCCCCAGAACCAGGGGCAGAGAGAGAGAGACAGGTAAGACATTTTCTTCCTTCCCTACCTGTGCAAGAATGAATTAGGTTGACGCCCCTAAAGGTGACCCTGGGGGAGGAGTCTAAAAGTTCCCACGGATTAGCCCCGTCCGATTAGACAGAGGTAATTAGCTGATTCTAAGAGTTACTACATTGGCCCAGAGGGGATGGGGGTTTGGCTAAAGGTAGCCACTCCCTATAATGTGTTGGGCAAGGTTTTTAAATAAGCTGAACCGATTCAATAAAGTGTTCTTAATTTTCATCACAACTTGAGTAAAGATGTATTATTGACCAAAGGACATATGCTGGTAGTAAAGATTGTCAGACTTACTATCCAGGCTGCCCAGCGCACACTACCCAAATGCTGGGACATATAGGTCTTTGTACCGTAACACTATCTATTTAATTTGTTTTATTAAGAAGTGCTTATTTTACTGCCTAAATCAATCAAATAGTCCATCTATGGGTCTGACAAAGACTTGGGTGGTCACTGACTGGTTGGTATTAAACATGGCACAGCAAGTAGTACAGAATTTGTGTCTGTATAATTTGAAGAGGGCAGACCCATACAGGCAGTGTTGTAGCTAGAACTTTGGCCTCCTAGAGCTGTCCCCAAGTTTGATATAATGAGTCCCAAAGATTTTCTGTTTATATATATATATATATATATATATATATATATGCTAGCGACTTGGCCGTCAAAAATGACGGGGCAATAAAATTGTAAGGCAGGTAATGCTGTTTGCCACATACATTAATTTTTTGGGTGGTCTGAAACCCTTCGGCGCTAATTGAGAGCCTCGCGCTGAGCGCCTTTGGCGCACATCGCATGGCTCACAATGAACAGCTTTGGCGCTCATTGCGAGCCTCTTGGTTGTTGTATTTTTTTTATAAGAGGCGCTTTTGCTGTCATTGTAAGGTCGGCACTGATCTGCTTTTTCCGCTTATTGCAAGGCTGTCCCCTGGTGTAGTTTGTGTGCTATGAGCAGCGTTAGCGCTCGTTGTGAGGCGCACGGTAAATGGCTTTTGCGTTTATTGCGATAGTGTTGTTTTTTTGTTTTTTTTGTGTATATGTATTTTTGTATGCTAAGTAAATAAGTAATAAATTAATAAATTAATATACTTTACCTATTTGTAAGTAATATATGCAGGAAGCATTGTGCTGAAGAGCTGGCAATCTGTTTTAATGTTCCTGCAGCATACAATGTAGGTTTGCAGTGTTGTGGAGCTGAGGTGTGAGGGTCAGCAATGTGTGCAGTGTAAATAGGCTGCGTGCGCGAGGGGAAGCCGTTAGTGTAGCTGTGTACTTCCGCATCCTGTAAGTTAGTGTTGTAAAATGGCGGCAAATGTGTATGTGGTACGCGGGTATGGATGATTTAGCGTCCTTGCTAAAAGTGGATCTTGTACCTCGTACGACATTTTCTAAAAGTTGTATGTGCTTGGTGGTGTTTTGCGGCTTTAGGGTCGTTTAGCCTCGTTTTAGTTTTTTTCGGTGGCCATTTTTTCTCTCGCTTAGGTGATTTTCGTGTGTCTAAACTCAGTAAATTGGATTTAAATTGAGGTGTAACTTCACTTGCAGAGGTCCTAGGTGCTCACCCTTACTGAGGGTAAGGTTTGTATGTCATTTTTGTGTGTAATTATTGTTTTTTTTATGTTTTCAGCTGTGTGCAGTTCGGCCGTTAAGGTCGTATTTTTTTGAGTTCGGATTTTTTTTTGTCCTGTGGCTTGTATTTTTTTCTGTAAGTCCGTATGTAGTCATTGCGTGTTAGATGTATTTTTTCAAAGTCCCGCTTCTGTGCGTGTTTTTAACCACTTGTGAGGCGCCTTAGAGCCTCCACCTTCGCAAATGCGGACTGCAATGAGCCTTCGGGAGGCAGAAGGTGGGAGTGAGAGGGAGGGGGAGAGGGAGTGAGAAGGTGGGAGAGAGAGGAGGGAGGGAGAGAGAGAAAGAGTGGATGGATACAGAGAGAGGAGAGGGAGAGAGAGGATGGATAGAGAGAGGAGAGGGAGAAAGAGGAGAGGGGAGAGATGGACAGGGAGAGAACAGGGGACTGAGAGAGAACAGGGAGAGATAGGGGAGAGAGAGGAGACAGAAGGGTAAGAGACTGGATGGATGGAGAGAGGATGGATAGAGAGGAGAGGGAGAGAGGAGGGAGGGAGAAGAGAGAGATGGAGAGAGAATGGGTACTGAAAGAGAAAGGTGTGAGTGAGAGATGGAAGGAGGAAGTGAAAAAGAGAGAAGGGGATACATATATCTCTCACATGTAATAGTTGTCAAACTGAGATTTGTCATCACGCTTGCAATCCGCGCAAAGCGAGGTGAGCCGTTGAGGCATTGAAGCCTTCCGAGCTCGCAGGGCTTAGCCACTGAGCACTGAAGGCGATCATTGCCCTGTGAGCCTTGCGAAACGAGGCAAGCAGTTGAAGCATTGAAGCACGCGGGACTTAGGCTTAAATGAGCACCAAAGGCGCTCCTGTGAGCCTCGCAAAGCGAGGCAGGCAGTTGAGGCATGCGGGACTTAGGCTGCAAGCGATTGAGGAAAGCAGGACTTAGATAAAATAATCCGACCTCAGAATCTTGGGGGCAAAAAAATCTGACCGTGGAAAAATAAGAAGTTAACGGCCGAACCGTGGAAATCGGAAAATACGAAAAACAAGAAAAATAATAAAAAATACATTAAAACACACTCACACTCAGCACAGGGGGAGAGCTAGAAAGCCTGGGAGTGAAGATAAGCAAGCGGTTTTGAGCCTTATTTGCTGTATTTCGTCATTTAAAAATGAGCTAAGCGAGAGAAAAAAATGATGGACGAAAAACATAAAAAAATCTGAAACTGGATGAAAACGAGGCTGAGCAAAGCCAGGTACGCGGGACTTAGAAAATACACAAGGACAAAGACAGTAACACACGAACAATGCCAGGCACGCAGGATTTACAAAATACACGACTGCAAAGACACTGCAAGCAGTTGAAGAATGCGTGACTTAGAAAAAAAAAATCAGATCTCGGAATCTCGGGAGCAAAAAAATCAGACCTAGGAAAAATAAGAATTAACGGCCGAACCGCGGAAATCGAAAAAGACGAAAAACAAGAAAAAAAAATAAAAATTAAAAGACACTCACACACAGCACAGAGGGAGAGCCAAGAAGCCTGGGAGTGAGGTTGCAAGTGATTTTGAGCCTTATTTGCCATGTTGCGTCACTTGAAAATCGTCTACGCAAGAAAAAATTTAAAACATTTGAAACTGGATGAAAACAAGGCACTCCTTGCCAGCAAATGCCAACCTCGCAAAATTTACGCAGTTACGAAAGGAAAATACGAGTCACGTTACAACCCATTAGGACCTCGCAAAAAACGGCCGCAACCCGCGCACATCAAAACATGAAAAATACAATAAATACACACAACAAATACATAAAAAGCTTACCTACAGGAAGCGGGGGCATCCAGGACCTCGAGAACTTAAATGATACCTCAATTTCACTCAAAATAAAAGAGTTTAGACACTGAAAAATTCTCTAAGCGAGAGAAAAAATGGCCGCGGAAAAAAACACAAACGAGGCTAAAGGACCCTAAACACGCAAAACACCACCAAACAGCTACGAATTTCCCGAAAAAGACCTACGAGATTCGAAAACAAGGACGCAACCTGCGCAACCCAAAAAACATTAGAAACACAATAAATGTTATACACAAGAAACACATAAAAAGGTTACCCACAGCAAGGTGGTGCAACCAGGACCTCTGCAAGTAAAGTTAGACCTCGATTTAAGTACAAATTTTGAAGTTTAGATACCTGAAAATCACCTAAGCAAGAGAAAAAAAGGCCTCCGAACAAAACGAAAACGAGGCTAAAGGACCCTAAACACGCAAAACACCACCAAACAGCTACGGATATTCCGAAACGACATCCGAAACAAAGGACACAAAATCACCCACAGCCGCATACCACACATTAGCCGCCATTTTAGAACAATAACTTATACAATGCGGAAGTACACAGCTACCCTAACGGATTTGCCTCGCGCACGCACACTATTACACTGCACACATTCATCACGCTTACACAGCAGCTCCACAGCACTAATGCTGCAGGAACATCAAAACAGATTGCCAGCTCTTCAACACAATGCTTCCTCCATATATTACTTGAAAATAGGTAAAGTATAATACTTTATTAATGTATTATTTATTTTATTATTATATTATTACTAGCGAATTGCCCGTCAAAAAATGACAGCAATGAAATTGTAAATGAGCTAATGCTGTTTGTTGTATAATAATCAATTAAATAATACATTTATAAATTAATATACTTTACCTATTTTTAAGTAATATATGCAGGAAGCATTCTGCTGAAGAGCTGGCAATCTGTTTTGATGTTGCTGGAGCATTAGTGGTGTGGAGCTGCTGTGTAAGCGTGATGAATGTGTGCAGTGTAATAGTGTGCGTGCGCGAGACCAAACCGTTAGCGTAGCTGTGTACTTCCGCATTGTATAAGTTATTGTTCTAAAATGGCGGGTAATGTGTGGTATGCGTCGGTAGCGGAATATCCGTAGTTGTTTTGTTGTGTTTTGCGTGTTTCTGGTGGTGTTTTGCGTGTTTAGAGTGCTGTAGCCTCGTTTTCGTTATGTTCGCTGGCCATTTTTTCTCTCGCTTAGAGAATTTTTTAGTGTCTAAACTCTTTTATTTTGAGTTAAATAAAGGTGTAACTTCATTTTTTGAGGTCCTGGATGCCCCCTCTTGCTGTAGGTAAGCTTTTTATGTATGTGTTGTGTGTATTTATGTGTTTTTTCATGTCCACGGGTTGCGGACGATTTTTGTGAGGTCGAAATGGGTGGTAACGTGTCTCGTATGTTGTTTGCGTTATGACGTAAAGTTTGCGAGGGTCACAGTTGCTGGCAAGGAGCGCTAAAGGCGCTCCTTGCCAGCAGTTGTGGCCCTTTGCTTCGCGAGGGCCGCGGGCTCGCTATGCAAGCCCGCAAGCGTTAGCAACAACTCG
Source organism: Discoglossus pictus (assembly GCA_027410445.1). Taxonomy (NCBI): domain Eukaryota; kingdom Metazoa; phylum Chordata; class Amphibia; order Anura; family Alytidae; genus Discoglossus; species Discoglossus pictus. The sequence goes on from CM050168.1 coordinate 165,581,688, forward strand.
TATGCTCACAACTAGGGTTGTCATGCTTTGCGTGGTGCGTAACACTTAGGTGATGAGCGCCTTTGGCGCTCATCACCTGCGAGCCTCGCATAGCGAGGTGAGCCGTTAACACGCAGCACATAGGCGATGAACGCTGAAGGCGCTCATCGCCTGCGAGCCTGGCATAGCGAGGCAAGACATTAAGGCACTAAAACTCGTAGCACAGCACTTAGGTGATGAGCAACGAAGGAGCTCATCGCCTGCAAACCTTGTATTGCGAGGCGAGCCGTTAAGGCACTAACACGCACAGCTCTTGGTCGATGAGCGCCAAAGGTGCTCATCGCCTGTGAATCTCACCTAGCGACGTGAGCCATTAACACGCAGCACTTAGGCGATGAACACTGAAGGCACTCATCGCCTGCGATCCTGGCATAGCGAGACAAGCCATTAAGGCACTAAAACTCTCAGCACAGCACTTAGGCGATGAGCAACGAAGGAGCTCATCTCCTGCAAAACTTGTATAGCGAGGTGAGCCATTAAGGCAGTAACATGCATAGCTCTTTGGCGCTCATCATCGCCTTTGAACCTCACCTAGCAAGGCGAGCTGTTGAGGCACTACAACTCACAGCATGTGGCCGATGAGCGCCAAAGGCACTCATTGCCTGACTTATAAAATTGCCATTCGCCCAATTGAATAGGGCTCTATATAAGCACATAGCATCTTTTTTTAAAATAAGTTTGTAGTTACTGAAGACCTTGCTTTTGCATAGAAGTTCACTAACTAAATACTTCTGTAAAAAAAAATCCTATGTGCTTATATAGAGCCCTATTCAATTTCCAGATTCGCAGTTTAATAAGGCTGTTAGGCTTCAAGTAGTTGACGAACACGCAACTTAGAAAAAAATACATTACGAGACGCGGGACTTAGAAAAAATTAAATACGAGGTAGGAAAAATACGAAGTTAACGGCCGAACCTCAAAAATCAAAATACGCAAAAAACACACAAAAAAACTAAACAAAACAACAAAAACATCACACACAGCACGGGGGAACAGCTAGGATATCTGAAAGTAAGGTGAAACGCAAATTTAAGTCGATTTTCAACAGTTTCGGCACTCAAAAATCGGCTAAGCGAGAAAAAAATGGCGGTCAAAAAAATGAAAACGTGGCTACACAACCCTGGACCGCGCAACACATCGCCAACCTCGTACCACTTTCACACAGGAACGTATGAGGTACAAAATACACTACTACAAAGGACGTCAAATACCTGCAAACCGCGTAGCTCATACACAAACTAAGCTACTTTACACTCAGACTTTGTACATCACAGCATTACGCATCTACAGTAGCGCTTTACACAGATAAACCAACGGGTTGCCCTCGCACACGCAGCCTACTTCTAATGCACAGTTGGGACATCCATAAAATAATCTCCACAGGCCAGCAACAGTCCAACTGGACATTATATGCTGCAGGACAATGAAAAAAGATTGTTAGCTCTTCAGCCGATTGATTGATGGATATATTAATTACAAATCGGTAAAGTATATTAATTCATTAAGTAACTACCGTATATATTCAAGTATAAGCTGACCCGAGTATAAGCCGAGGCACCTATTTTACCACAAAATACTGGGAAAAAGGGGTGACTCGAGTATAAGCTGAGGCTGGGAAATGTGCTGCCCCCTGTGTCCCTCTTGTGCCCTCTATGTCCCCTCTTGGAAAAAAATCACTGCTTAAAAGATAAAATCTACACTTACAGAGCAATAAGATGAATATGTGGAAACATACCTATGATCCTCAAAGGGATACCTCCTGAATTAACTAGTAGCCCAAGTAATAGAGGAATAAGATGAAAAGCTAACTAGTAGTCCTATATGCAAATAATATTAATTTGTTATAATTTACCTTTAACACAATTATTATTTTATAGCCCTTAAAGTCTGTTTTAGCAAATCATATAATCATCCATTTTCCTAATATTTTAGAAAAGATATGGCATAAATCACCCTTACAATGGCAATATATGCCAAAACCAAAGGGCCTGATAGCCATTTCACCATCTTTCCAGTTTTGCGAAAAGGCCTAATCTTAATGAGAGACACTGTGGTGTTTTCCATATTTAAAGGCCCAAAGTGTATTACCCTATTCCCTCTGAAAGGAATGAGGTAATTCATTATTTAAGAACACGCTTAAATTATTTGGACTTTATATTACCAAGTGTATAGTACTCTGTATCCAAACCCATTTGTATTTTGTTATTTTTTATTATTATATAATTACAGAAAATAAACATCACATAGTAAAGATGTTTGATTATTTTTATTAAGAGATGAAATAGAAAATAAACATCAGATGGCATTACATAACTTTTCAATCATTAAATGAAACTTTAAAACCAGAAGCCTTTACTTTTTCTACATAATTTTAGTCTTCCAAGTAGCATAACCCAGGATGCTGCTTCAAAAGGCTGAAATAACTTACTATGGATACAGCAAACCATTAAGAACATCAAATCGGCACATTTATTATAATTTTTTTAGATTTTAATGATACATTGTCAATTTTATTACATTATATATATATATATATATATATATATATATATATATATATCAATAATTATATATATATATACAGTGGATATAAAAAGACTACACACCCCTGTTAAAATGTCAGGTTTCTGTGCTGTAAAAAAATTAGACAAAGATAAATAATTTCAGAACTTTTTCCACCTTTAATGTGACCTATAAACTGTACAACTCAATTGAAAAACAAACTGAAATCTTTTAGGTAGAGGGAAGGAAAAATATAAAAATAAAATAATGTGGTTGCATAAGTATGCACACCCTTACACTAATACTTTGTTGAAGCACCTTTTGATTTTATTACAGCACTTAGTCTTTTTGGGTATAAGTCTATCAGCATGGCACATTTTGACTTGGCAAGATTTGCCCACTCTTCTTTGCAAAAACACTCCAAATCTGTCAGATTGCGAGGGCATCTCCTGTGCACAGCCCTCTTCAGACCACCCCACAGATTAACAGACCACCCCACAGATTTTCAATCGGATTCAGGTCTGGGCTCAGGCTGGGCCATTCCAAAACTTTAATCTTCTTCTGGTGAAGCCATTCCTTTGTTGATTTGGACGTATGCTTTGGGTCGTTGTCATGCTGAAAGATGAAGTTCCTCTTCCTGTTCAGCTTTCTAGCAGAAGCATGAAGGTTTTGTGCCAATATTGACTGGTATTTGGAACTGTTCATAATTCCCTCTATCTTAACTAAGGCCCCAGTTCCAGCTGAAGAAAAACAGCCCCAAAGCATGAGGCTGCCACCACCATGCTTTACTGTGGGTATGGTGTTCTTTTGGTGATGTGCAGTGTTGTTTTTACGCCAAACATATCTTTTGGAATTATGGCCATAAACTTCAACCTTGGTTTCATCAGACCATAACACCTTTTCCCACATGCTTTTAGGAGACTTCAGATGTGTTTTTGCAAAATGTAGCCTGGCTTGGATGTTTTTCTTCATAAGAAAAGGCTTTCGTCTTGCCACTCTACCCCATAGCCCAGACATATGAAGAATACGTGAGATTGTTGTCACATGTACCACACAGCCAGTACTTGCCAGATATTCCTGCAGCTCCTTTAATGTTGCTGTAGGCCTCTTGGTAGCCTCCCAGACCAGTTTTCTTCTCGTCTTTTCATCAATTTTGGAGGGAGCTCCAGTTCTTGGTAATGTCACTGTTGTGCCATATTTTCTCCACGTGATGATGACTGTCTTCACTGTGTTCCATGGTATATCTAATGCCTTGGAAATTTTTTTGTACCCTTCTCCTGACTGATACCTTTTAACAATGAGATCCCTCTGATGCTTTGGAAGCTCTTTGAGGACCATGGCTTTTGCTGTGGGATGCGACTAAGAACATTTCAGGAAAGACCAATTAGAGCAGTTGAACTTTATTTAAGGTTAATCAGAGGCACTTTAAATGATGACAAGTGTATGCTGACTCCTATTTAATACGATTTGGAATGTGATTGCTTAATTTTGAACACAGCAACATCCCCAGTTATAAGAGGATGTGCAGACTTATGCAACCACATTATTTTTCTTTTTTCTTCCCTCCACCTAAAAGATTTCAGTTTGTTTTTCAATTGAGTTGTACAGTTTATAGGTCACATTAAAGGTGGAAAAAGTTCTGAAATAATTTATCTTTGTCTAATTTTTTTACAGCACAGAAACCTGACATTCTAACAGGGGTGTGTAGACTTTTTATATCCACTGTATATACTGTACACACACACATATATATATATATATATATATATATATATATATATATATATATATATATATAATATCCTTTAAATAGTTTTAAACGACACTCGCATCTATCAAAAGATAGAGCACTGCTGATCACTACTATATCCATAAATTATCAAGAGTATCGATCATGTACATATGCAAATTTCATACAATGATTTATACCACTCTAAATGTGTAGATTTGGTAGTTTAAGCAGCGTTTTTTTCCTTAAAAGCAAATAATAAATTCCCCATCTTTATTGCAATTATATATTGGGAAAGGAGTGTGACAAGGTTGTATATTGTCACCTTATTTATTCATCTTATACAGTACATAATGCGTAAGGCTGGACTGGATGAGTCCAAAGCCGGAATCAATATTGCTGGAGGAAACATCAGCAACCTCAGATACTATTCTGATGGTTGAAAGTGAGGAGGAACTAAAGGACTTACTGATGAGGGTGAAAGAAGAGAGAGCAAAAGTTGGCCTGGTGCTCAACGTTAAACAGACAAAGATCATGGCAAATAGTTGGAGAAGAAGTGGAGGCAGTGACGGATTGGATTCGCCTGGGATCCAAGATCTCTTTAGATGGTGATTGCAGCCATAAAATTAATAGACGTTTGCTTCAGGGGAGGAAAGCTATGGTGAGTCTGGGCAAGCTATGAAAAAGTAAAGCTATTACACCATCCACAAAGGGTCTGCATAGCTAGAGCTATGGTATTCCTAGTAGTAACATATGGATGTGAGACCTGGACCATAAAGAAGTCTGAGCACCATAGAATTGACACCTTTGAAATGTGGTGTTGGTGAAAACAGAGTCCCTTGAACTGCAAGAAGATTCAATAAATTAGTACTTCAGGAAATCAAACTATTCACTGAAAGGTTTGATCATGAGGCTAAAGCTAGAGAAGACTCTGATGCTGGGAAAGATTAAAGGCACACCGAGAAAGGATGGTGGAGATGGATAAATCGCTGAAATAATGAACATGCGCTTTATGGAGCTCAGAGGGGCAGGGGATGTGACTGGTGAGCGGCAGCCTATAGGGTAAACGAGAGTCAGACATGGCTGAACAACAGCATTTATGCTATAGATACATTTTGATACACTCTCTATACTGTTAGTAGAAAAAATATAATGAAGGTTTTGGGAATTAATTAATTCAAAATAATTGCAGTCACAGGTTTTATTTTTACATTTATTTTATGTGAGCGCTATTTACTTTTCCCTTTTCTTAAACAATATCAAGATTGTAGGCAGGAGTAAAAAGGGATTATGAAAATTAAAATTGACCCCCAGTTCATTTTATCCTAAATTGAAGCTTATATCAATACCGTATTAGTTACTAAAGTATTTTTCCAGGGCAAACCTTAACGATAATGACATTCTTAAAAGTATATGTAAGTGAGCTTGATTATTAATGCATCTGATAGAGGAGAATGTATAGTGTCTGAAGAAAAAAAAACATTTGCATGAAAAAAAATTCCAAAGTAAACAGTTAAACCGTTAGCCTGAAGTTTGCTGATTTTCTTGCTTTTGCAGAGTTTTCTCTCAATGTTGTCACTCTCAGAAATTCCCAGGGAAAATTAGCATCTTATACAATGTTTCTTTTTTGCCTGGGGATTGTGCAGACATGCTCAGTTATCACCTGAAGTCTGCCCTACTGTGGGAAGTCACATGATGTCAGACACTTTCATCTCCTTTAGATTTCTGTCCCTTCATTCACGGATTGTTTTATCTACATCCCAGGTGATACTCCCCCAAGCCCCAGAGAATTGCCCCACAGCCCCAGAGAATTTCCCACCAGCCCCAGAGAATTGCCCCATGACCTCCCCCAGCCCCAGAGAATTGCGCCGTGACCTCCACCAACCCCAGAGAATTGCCCCTCAGCCCCAGAAACTTGCCCCATCCCCAGAGAATCTCTCAACAGCCCCAGAGAATTGCCCCATGACCTCCCCCAGCCCCAGAGAATTGCCCTGTGACCTCCACCAACCCCAGAGAATTGCCCCTAAACCCCAGAGAATTGTCCCCAAGCCCCAGAGACTTGCCCCGTGACCTCCCCAAACCCCATTTTTTTGCCCTCTAGCCCCATAGAATTGCCCCATGACCTGCCCCAGCCCCAGAGAATTGCCCTGTGAACTCCCCCAACCCCAGTTTTTTGCGCCAACCCCAGAGAATTTCCCCATGACCTCCCCCAGCCCCAGAGAATTGCCCCACAGCCCCAGAGAATTGCCCTGTGACCTCCACCAACCTGTTTTCTGCCCCCCAACCCCAGAGATTTACCACCAACCCCAGATAATTGCCTCCACAGCCCCAGATAATTGCCCCATGACCTCCCCCAACACCAGCGAATTGACACTTAAACCAAGAGACTTTTTCCCCAGCCCCAGAGAATTGCCCTGTGACCACCCCAACTCGTTTTTTTCCCCCCAACCCCAGAGAATTGCCACATCACCTCCCCCAACCCCAGAGAATTGCCCCTCAACCCCAGATAATTGCCCCCAGCCCCAAAGAATTGTCCCATGACCTCCCCCAACCCCAGAAAATTGCCCCCCAAACCAAGAGAATTTACCCCCAGCGGCAGAGAATTGCCCTGTGGCCTCCCCCAACCCCAGAGAATTGCCCCCCAGCCCCAGAGAATTGCCTCCCATCCCCAGAGAATTGCTCCATGACCTCCACCAACCCCAGAGAATTGCCCCTCAACCCCAGAGAATTGCCCCCCAGCCCCAGAGAATTTCTCTGTGACCTCCCGAACCCCAGTTTTTTGCCCCCCAACCCCAGATAATTGCCCCCACAGCCCCAGATAATTGCCCCATGACCTCCCCTAACACCAGAGAATTGACACCCAAACCAAGAGACTTTTCCCCCAGCCCTAGAGAATTTCCCCGTGACCACCCCAACCCCAGTTTTTTGCCCCCCAACCCCAGAGAATTGCCCCCATTCACAGATATTTGCCCCACAGCCCCAGAGAATTGCCACATGACCTCCCCCAACCCCAGAGAATTGCTCTCAGCCCCAGAGAATTGTCCCATGACCTCCCCCAACCCCAGAAAGTTGCCCCCCAAACCCAGAGAATTTACCCCCAGCGGCAGATAATTGCCCTGTGACCTCCCTAAATCCCAGAGAATTGCCCCCCAGCCCCAGAGAATAGCTCCATGACCTCCCCAACACCAGAGAATTGCCCCCAACCCCTTAGAATTGCCCTGTGACCTCATCCAACCCCAGAGAATTGCCCCGTGATCTTCCCAGCCCCAGTTGATTGCCCCCCAGCCCCAGATAATTGCTCCGTGACCTCCCCCAGCTCAAGTGAATTGCCCCATCACCTGCCCCAGCACCAGTAAATTTCCCTCCAGCCCCAGTGACCTCCCCCACACACAGAATCACACTCACTCACACAGACACAAACACTCACAGACACACACTCAGGCAGTCAGACACTCAGGCAGGCAGGCACTCACTCAGGCAGGCACTCACAGACAGGCACACACTCAGGCAGGCAGGCACCTACCCCAACCCCAGAGAATTGACCCCCAGCACCAGAGAATTGCCCTGGGACCTACCCCAACCCCATAGAATTGCCAACTCAGGCAGGTACCTACCCCAAACCCAGAGAATTGCTCCCCAATCCCAGAGAATTGCTCCACAGCCCCATAGAATTGCCCTTGACCTCACCCAACCCCAGAGAATTGCCCCCAGCCCCAGAAAATTGCCCTGTGACCTACCCCAACCCCAAAGAATTGATCCCCAAAGACTTCCCCCGTGACCTCCCCCAGCCCCAGTTAATTACCCCCCAGCCCCAAAGAATTGCCCTGTGACCTCCCCCAGCTCCAGTGAATTGCCCCATCACCTGCCCCAGCCCCAGTGAATATCCCTCCAGCCCCAGTGAATTGCCCTGTGACCCACCACCACACACAGAATCACTCTCACTCACAGACATACTCACTCACACAAACTCACAGACACACTCACTCGCACACACACACTCAGGCAGGTACACACTCACTCAGGCACGCAGGCGGGTACACACTCACTCAGGCAGGCACACACACAGGCAAGCACTAACACAGTCAGGCGCTCACACAGGCAGGCACTCAGACAGGCACATGCTCAGGCAGGCACTCGCTCAAGCAGGCACTCAGTCACTCAAGCAGGCAGGCACACACTCAAGCACGCAGGCAGGACCTCACTCAGGCACGCAGACATGCACTCACTCAGGCAGGCACACGCACTCAGGCAGGCACCTACCCCAACCCCAGCAAATTGCCCCATGACCTCCTCAACCCCAGAGAATTGCCCCCAACCCAATAGAATTGCCCCGTGATCTCCCCCAACCCCAGAGAATTGCCCTGTGACCTCACCCAACCCCAGACTCACTCGCTCGCACACACACTCAGGCAGGCACTCACACACTCAGGCAGGCACACACTTACACAGGCAGGCACTCACTCAGACAGGCACATGCTCAGGCTGGCACTCACTCACTCAGGCACTCAAGCAGGCAGGCACTCAGGTAGTCACTCAGGAAGGCACACACTCACTCAGGCAGGCACACACTCACCCAGGAAGGCACACACCCATGCAGACAGACACTGTCACACAGACACTCACACTTTGTCTGTGTTCTTAAGTAGCTCACATAACTTATAGGTATTTGTCAGTTTATGTGATCTCCTGAGTGTGCGTCTGTCTGATTGGGCATCTCATATCAAATAATTTTATTGAGGAATTATGTATATTTGTAATTTATAGTACATTTGACATTTATTGTGAGAGCTCCACCTCACGGCACCTATGTAAGCAGAGCATCCTAGCCAATCAGCTGTCACTATCACAGCTGCCTTCGGAGCAGCTTTGCCTCAGCTAGTGAGAGGAAAACAGATATATTGTTGTACCTGCCTCTGATTGGCCACAACTTGGATTTTCAAAATCAACTGCCTGAAAACTTAAATATTTTGCAATCTTCAGGGTAAGTTTATTAATGTTTCCATATATTACGCATTGTCCTCTATCAGATGCATTAAAAATCCAAGAATATTCCAAATAACTTTCACATTTTTATATACAAGTAATATGGTTCTTTTGAGAGCTCTTCCCCCTACTTTCTGGACAAACTCACATTTGCTTAATTCCTAATTACATTTAGCTTCTTATTTGAAGGTACCCCTGCAGTAATTTTTCCCCATCTACGATATTCTAATTATCCCATTTTACCTAATGACTTCAAGAAGTTGATGAGAGTATATGCATATTTGCATAAAAAGGTACTAATTCAGAAGCCATGTTTCTTTTTATATTTTAATAACATCTTCCCTGTTTACAAGTGCAGGGTTTTGAATATTTGCCTGGCTGATGACACAAATGTCTCCTAAAAGTTTGTGTGTATGTACAGTAACTCACAAATATTTTAAACTAGGGAATTTCCCGTCAAAAAAGGACGGCAATAAAATTGTTAGCCAGGCAATGCTGCTTGCCACACAATGTGAGGCTTTTGCTTCTCTGAGAACCTTCTACGATTATTGCGAGCCCCGCGATGAGCGCCTTTGGCGCTCATCGAGTGTCTTGCAAAGAGCGCCTTTGTTGCTCTTTGCCAACCTTTCCTCTCGCCTACTGTATGGGCTGCTCATTGAAGGGTTCATTAACCTGCAAGTTTTGTGCTTGGGAATGGCATGTGTATCTTTCCAGTATCTCCCCCCTGTCCCTTCCCTATGTGTTTCTCCTCTGTGTCTGCTGAATGTTTGTGTGGTGCGCGCGCTGACTGAAGTTTGTTTTATTTTCACAGTCCTGCGTGCCTAGCTTTGCTCAGACTCGTTTTCATCCCGTTTCAGAATTATTTACGTTTTTTGGCCACCATTATTTTTCTCGCTTAGCCGATTTTTTTGTGACGAAACACGGCAAATAAGGCTCAAAATCGCTTGCAACTTCACTCCCATACTTCCTGGCTCTCCTCCTGTGTTGTGTGGGAGTGCGCTTTTATTTATTTCCTATTTTTCTTGTTTTTCAATTTCCGCGGTTTGCCGATAAATTTGTATTTTTCCGAGGTCGTATTTTGTTGGTCTGTTAGAAAATACATGACGGCAAAGACACTAAGTCTTGCGTCCCTGCCGTTGTTCGAGTAAGTCTTACATTTACCTTCAGCACGGTGGGCAAGACCAAACAACGGTTTCACAGGGCAGTTTACACTCAGTGCAGGCCTCGCCATGGTCGACCAAAGAAGTTAAGTGCACATGCTCAGCGTCATATGCAGAGGTTGTTTTGGGGAAATAGACGTATGAGGTTGAAGGGGTGGGTGTGGGGGGGCAGCCTATCAGTGCTCAGACCATACACTGCATCAAATTGGTCTGCGAGGCTGTCGTCCCAGAAGGAAGCCTCTTCTAAAGATGATGCACAAGAAAACCTGCAAGACAAGCAGACTAAGGACATAGATTACTGGAACCATGTCCTGTGGCCAGATGAGACCAAGATAAACGTATTTGGTTCAGATGGTGTCAAGCGTGTGTGGCAGCAACCAGGTGAGGAGTACAAAGACAAGTGTGTCTTGCCTACAGTCAAGCATGGTGGTGGGAGTGTCATGGTCTGGGCCTGCATGAGTGCTGCTGGCACTGGAGAGCTACAGTTGATTGGGAGAACCATGAATGCCAACATGTACTGTGACATACCGAAGCAGAGCATGATCCCCCTCCCTTCGGAGACTTGGCAGCAGGGCAGTATTCCAACATGATAACGACCCCAAACACACATTAAAGACAACCACTGTCTTGCTAATGAAGCTGAAGGTAAAGGACTGGCCAAGCATGTTATCAGACCCTAAACCCTATTGAGCATATGTGGGGCATCCTCTCCTAACTTGTACATAATCCATTCTATGGTTTAAAGATGTGTAATACAGTGAGCATATGCCTGAAAAGATCTGTGTATAAAGTGGAATTGGATTAGAGTGAAAATATATTGTTTACTTATTTTAAAAAAGGTATATGCAAGTGAGCTGGGTTATGAATGTATTTGATAAAACATTAATAGTGTATGAAAAAATGTGTTTGCATGAAAAAATACCAAAATAAACATTTAAACAGTTACCCTAAAGTTTGAAGAATTTCTTGCATTTGCAAACTGTTTTCTATCAATGTTGACACCCCCTGAAACTCCCAGGGAAAATTAGCATATATAATACATTGTATCTTTTTAGTCTGTGAATTGATCTGCTTCTTTCCTTTAGATTTCTGTAATACCCAGAACAAGGTCTGTGTCTCTTCATTCACTGATTGTTTTATGTACATAACATCCCAGGTGATACTTCCCCCAGCCCCATTGATTTACCCCATCACCTCCCCCAGCGAATTGCCCCATTACCTCCCACAGCCCCAGTGAATTGCCCATGTGATCTCTGCCAGCCCCAGCGAATTGCATGCACTCACTCACTCAGACAGAAAACATTACAAGTCATTGCAGGACCATAAATCAAGTATAAATGTTAATTCACCTGAAAGATAAAATTAGAATAGGAAGAAGCTGAAATGTTTGGTTTTAGTATATTTATAAATTTGTCCGAATTTATCAAGAAGGTGTATGTCTAAAGAACAACCATGTAACCCCTCAAGCATTTATACTTGAATGTCGATTTATGGTCCTTTAAGGACCCAGTGAAGCAGCCTCATCTAGCTAGCTGTATAATTGCTGATTGGCTGCAAGGCTGGGAATGCTCACAAAGACAGGGTACATTTTTACAAAAATTAACCCTCTCAGGAGCCTAGCTCAATCCTGGGGGTGTAAACATCACCTGCAACAGTTTTCTTAATAATGCAAAACTAAAAAAAAAAAAAACACAGTGCATGCAAATAAATGTAATCATACACTGCTAATTCCCCTCTATCAGATGAATTCATAACCCAGCTCACTTGCATATACCTTTAATGTCCCTGTGCAGTTTCCCAGAGAGCAATGCAATAACTCTATTTCTTGGGATTCTATGCAGGCAATATGTTTAACTTATTTTTAGACATTCAAATGCGGTCATAAATGTACTATTTATTTACTGTACTCTGTACAGTGGAGGCTTCTATCGCTCACCCACCATAAGCTAAATTATTTTGTGATTTATTGAACAAAAGAGCCCCTGGCGAAATAATAAAAACACAAAGTCAAAACAAGGTCAACATGTTTAATATAAAACTATGTTATGTTTAAATATAAATCTACTTTGGATGATTGTATTATACAGATGAAAAAAAGTATTCAATGTTATAAGCAAATTATGTGAACATAAAAAAAAACAAAAAAAAAACAGTTTGTTCGAGTTTGTTACAAATACGCCTTAGGACTGGTCGCAGATGCCCCTATTGGTATATACCATTCTACAGGTTTTAAAATCTATTTACATAAATACAAAAAATATGTTTCAAAGAGATACAAGATCTTAAGCAAAGTACTTTTCTTCTCAGGGACATACAAGGAATGGAAGACGTCTCAAGGCAGCTTGATGTATTTCTCAGTCTCTCTTTTTTGTTTTGCAGATTTTAACCATATTGATTTCATAAAAAAAAAAATAATAATCTGTGATACAATATATGAGGTGTGTATGTTCAGAAACTAAAATACAGTGCAGAGAACTTATTTATACATCCAGGGCTTCAATAAACCCAGAAAGAAAAATGAAGCTAAAAAGGATACCAGATAACAGAATGTAGTTTCAACATCATTTTTATAGTATGCAAACTGCATATTTATTTTCTTCCAAAAAGTAAATATAAAATGTTATTTTATAAATTGCTTTTAAAATGTGGAGTAGGCAAGTCAGGATATTGACTCCACTCAGTGTGAAACAAATACACAGGCAGGCTCCAAATCTCCAGAGATGACAGATAAATTTCATATGGTGAACTTCAGGATGATTAAATTTATAGCTGAACACTTCAAACTGTTGTGTAGACTTCCCTTGTCGATCAGCTAAATGTTTTAACAATGACCTCAGGAGCGGCATTCCCCATGCAGTTTGCTTTTTCTTCAAGTGTTGGAAACAATGGGCATATAGGAGTAGTACGCCGACCTTGCCTGACACCAATTTTAAAAGTAATACAGTACAACACCGATTATCTGGCATCCTCCGTTCCAACTTCTTTCCGGATTAACCGATTTGCTGATCAGTGGTGGTCTGGCAAATTGGTTAATTAGGCAAAGCCTCCCGAATTCAAAGATGTGGAAGCCTTCCAGAAGACCCTACCGAGCCCAAAAAGAAATCACCACCACAAGTTGAATCTGAAATAGCCTCCGCAAGAATTTCCTGCTGTAAATTGGTTTGGATTAAAGGAGGTACCAGACCATTCGTTGCCGAATAATCTGTTTGCTTTATAAAAAACAAGCAGTATGTTGAAAATATTCTAATGGCCCTTTAATATATACAATTAAAGAAATGAACACACACAGATTACAGTAGTGCGTACAATTCAGTCTTACAAGCGTGTAAGATTTATGGGTCTGTTGTACATTCAGGTTCTCTCTGCATTAAAGTAGTTACTCAGTTTCATTCACATTGAATCAATTCACCTGTGCTCAAGTAAAAAGAGGGGGGAAAAAACAAACCGGTAACAGAGATGATTGGGATAAACTGAAAAGTAAAGGCTAACTAGTAACTGACTTTTTTCATTTGTTATCAAATTTTAAATACCCAGCTCTAGGAAGATACATTTTAGACCTATTAAATATATTTTAATCTGCAAAAAAAAAAAAAAAATACAAATAAGGTGTATATAAATTCCCTGATCTTAAGCATCCTAAAAAGTTTTTACATGAAGATATTCCCTTAAAATACACACACACAAAAAAACAAACAAAAAAAAAACCTTTTTAAATAATCCCAATATTCTTATGCTCACATAAAAAAGGAGATCCTTAGGAGCCAGATTAATAAAATACACTCTACAACGAATGTATAAAGTCTGCTTCTTGAAGAGAATTAAAAGTTGCTCTTCCAATGTTGGTGCAATTTGCAAATAACATTAGATGAAGATTCATGTAAGAACAAAACACAGGATATTACACTGAGGCAAAACTATCTTGACATGAATCTTCCCCAGAATGTCAGCACATTTTAGGGGTTCAGGGTGTTTCAGAACCAAATCCTATTAGTATGTAGAGCTTGGAATTCTCAAACTGTTTATGGTTGAGGTGACAATTTGTTAAAGGGATAAGGGAGGCTTCTACATTTTATAGTTATATAATATCCGTGTATCTATTTAGTATGAAACACTGCAGTCAGTACATAAAAGTAACTAATCAGTGACCATCTCACAGCTACATTCTGCTGAGACGTGGTCCCTGATAGACTATGAACACTACACTGCACATAAAGCCCTAGGGAGTCTGTCTGCATATGCTGCAGTGTGCAGACACATACAGGGAATATTTGTTTGATTTAAGCACTTAATGAAATAAATGTACATGAAAGTAAATGAATACACAGGGATATTATATTCCTTGTAACATGCAGGAGCCTTCCATATCCCTTTATGGTTGAAAACACATAAATAAAACTACATACATTTATCCTAACAGTCTCAACAATACCTAGTATGGGCAGGTTCAGTCGCTGTGCACCTATTAAAGACACAAATATTGGAAGGTAATGTACAAATAATGTGCGATTAATGGTACTACATAGCTATTACTCCCTTAGAGATTGCTGTGATTTGAAAATAATATTATAATCAGATTACTGGGAGTTATTTTTTGCTCCCATGTAAGACTAGTTACTTCCTAGGAGGATGGAGCTAGCACTTACATCAATCCCATAGGCAGAGTAAATAACTCTATACAAAGTAAAGTTTGCCTTTGGGGTCTAACTACTAAATTCCACTCACACAATTGGCTGTAATCTCACAGATGACTGACAGCACTGGGAGTCTGCAAAATAAAATAAAAAATTTAAGTACAGAAACATATTCCAAGGGAATTTTTTAATCCTACTTTACTTGCTCATGGTCTTTAAAGCGACTGTCACTCCAACATAATTTTTAAGGTTTCTCTTAAAGAGCATGACAAAAAGGCTATATGTCACGTTAACCATTTTTTCCCCCTAAAGTGAATACATTCTAGCAAATTCTATATTGCTGTTCCTACATTTATATGTAAATGAGCAGCTCACGTGTAATAATTAGCTGCTTTGCTAACTAAAATTACACTGCTGATCTGTAGTGTCCAAACTAAAGACACCAAATGTTATCACTCAGACCCTGCTCCCACCCATATAAAATACTGAGATGCACATTAACATGAGCCACAAAACCAATCCTAAATATTTATGGAAATCATTTACTGTAGAGAAAATTGTTTGCTAGAATAGTATATATAGCCAGTTTGAATGCTCTTTACAATTAAATCAACTTTGTTGGGCTGACATAGTCCCTTTAAATGTCATATTAGTGTCTTAATTTCTCTAAAGTCACTTAATGTAAGCAGAACTGAAATAAACAATGCAATTTGTACATTATTTGATATCACTTAAAATTCTTCAGAACAGATTATGGTTCTAGAAAAAGAAAAATCGCTAGTGAAAGGCCACATATTTTCTTATAAAAATGTTAATGTAAAATATACATTATTGTAAGAAATCATGTGGGGAAAAAAATTGAACATTTTAGTATTTGTGATCTTTGAGTTATAATATGAAGCTGTGAATGAAAAAGTTTACATTTTGAATATGTAAAAACAAAAAACAAAACAAAAAAACATTTTCTTACTTCATTTTAAATAAGGGATATTACAGATAAATGGGACTTTAGGATAAAAAAAAAATATAAATACTCTGAACAAAGCATAAATACCCATAACTATATGAATATTAAAAATGTGATGTGTTAACATTAACCGACATAAGCAAAGTATATTCAGCTGATATATTGAACATGTGTTTCTCAATAAAAAATTCTGGATAGATTTACAAATGGGAAAAAAAAAAAAACACAAAAAAAACTTTCAGGATTCCACTAAAATCTCCACAATATGATCAATTTCATTAAGCTCTGTTTTACAGTTGGTGGGGGGTGCTGCCTGGGCTGTAAATCCTTCAAGCACATCACAATGGTTTAATTTAGAGTTTCCCATCATCCCAGTTAGAACAGTATCGAGATCGTAGTATGAGGTGTCAACATCAGAAAATAAATCTTCAACAGAGTTTGCATTTCTGTTCTCGAGTGTTTCGAAAATATGATCTATAGATTTTTGAAGATGCACCCTATTGTCTTGTGAGCTGTCCATTTCCCAGATACTGGTCTGTGGATTTTGAATAGCTTTTATTGAAGTAACAGTCGATAGTTCAGATATTTCCTCGGTTTGGTGAACCTCCAACTCTTCATGGTAAGTGATATAATCCACATTCTTTTCTTCTTCTTCTACTTCTTGTTCCTTAGCTGTGCGACAGAGAATTTCTGTAGAAACCAAATGATCAGCAGGAGGTTGTTCTGTTCTATGGTCATCAAAAACCTGCCAACTGCCATCTTGTGTCATCTCTTCTTGTATCTGTCGCACAGTGTTTGCAATTAGCACAGAACGGCAAAGATTAGGTTCTACCAGCATGTGACAAAGTTGAAGTTTCACCAAAGACATGTCTAGGAGAGACTGACGTTCAAGAGTGTATGAAGGAACACTTTTCAAGTCAGCCAATGGTCCATCAAGATCTTCTTCAGGATCGAGGCATTTTCTCTTTATTCCCCTAGTAAACATTGTAACCTAAGAAGAGAGAGAGAGAAAAAAAAAAAAAAAAAAGGAGAAACAAGAAGTAAGCATCTCAATGGAATTTTCATACAGTAACACTTTACACAATCAGTCCATGTAGCAGTCAACATAAGTCGTATACACGTCCTTGTACAAGCAACAGAATGTTGTAGGACTCAAAGGCTAAAGGAAATACACACTGTCAAGGCAATCACAACCACGCGGTTTCTAGAATATCAAACGTATACCTCTTATGAAGGCATTAACATGTTTTCCTCGTGTATGTACTGCTTCACATTGTAGTAAAGAAAAGTGGCATACAACTTTGATCCTGTCCATGTCTAGGCCAATCCTAAATAAAGTTTGCACTGGAGAATGCATGATGCTTTAGAAAATCTTGATCCACTGCAAAATTAAGGACTATGGATGGTCCTCAAATGAGAAGCGTTTCTAAATGATTAGGCATCAGGAAACTCCAGAGTCTTAACTCTGCACTGCACAGAAAACGAAAATATAGCAGTTAGTTCAATACTCTGCAAGATGCAAGGAGAGAAACATAACATGGTGTGGGAAAACTTACAACTAGGATTATTAATTGCTTCGACATTTGATCATTTTTGATTATTCATTGAATTACATTACAAGTATAGACTTGGAAATTACATTTTCACAGGAGAATAAAAAGACAAGTAAAGTCCCCAATACGGTTATAAAACAACGTGAAAGCCTTCATATATACACAAATAGATCAGACCGTGATTTAAGTCAGTCAGAAAAAAAAAAACACCTATTCAGATTAAAGGCCCCTCATTACATTAATAAAATGCATCTTTTTTTTTAAACTTTGTTAAAAGATCTAAAGTATGGACAACTAAAATGCTTATATTTAAAATAAAAATGGGCGTCTGTTACATAATCAACTTCTGGTAAGATTTATTTTTTTAATAATTTCTTTTTTTTAGATGAAGTTATTGAGCTATAATGAAGAGCGTTTTTTTGCCTTATTAGCGCAAAGTTTCAGTTATCATTTGCTTTCTTTTTGGATACATTTCCGTGTTGGTAATGGCTTCAACCTGTTATTTGGTTGATTTTTTTTTATTTTTTTATTGGGGAACAGTATAACCCAATTCTTGTAAGCACTTCACAAATGAACCTTAACTCACACACAGTGTTTCTTATAGTAATGTTTCATCTCCATTTTGACATTACATAAATTTGTTTGCTCTTGGTTTTACTTTGCTGTTTTATAACACGCTACAGGAAAATGCTTGCATTTTAAAATGCATATTAATAATGGCAAACCATTGTATTGTCCTATAAAGAAAAAAAAAGAATATTGCTCAATTTTAAAAGGTTAAATGCACATGTAGAAACTGGTCCATTTAATCATGACAATCATTAAAATATCAATACAAATAATGAGAATACACATTAGAATTTAAGTTTTCAGTCTGGTGTCAGTGCTCTGGGAACAAGCTCCATGTACGTTTAATTCTAAGCTCCAAAACCGGGCCCTCCATTCTTTTCCATGTATTAACATTGTTTTTGCCTCAAACACTAAGTGAGACAGCTTTTAGATATACTAATATACAAAAGTAAGTGGTCAGATATACAAATAGTGAGAGCCAAAGTTGATAGCTCAAGGTTTTCATCATAAAGCCCAAAATTATCTGGTTATATCCATGAAACGTCCCAGTGAATATGCCATAAGAATATCATATGGGACAAATAGTAGTGGATATCCATATCCGTACATTGCATCAGCACAAAACAATATATCATTAATATTTTCCTAGAGATTGCAACAGATTAACCAATTCCACACGCAATACTCTAATACAATAAGTAAATTTACTACCAAATCCATCCACATTTCGTTATCATAGATGCGCAAGTGGAAATGTGATATGTGGCTCTGCATTTCCATGCTTTATCTCAAACTTTTATTGCAGACTCTCGCAGAAGAACTACCCACTTACTAAGCGATCAAATGTAGTGGAGTTGGATTGGTATACACGTGCATAGGCTCAGCTGACTCCCCTTTCTGCATTCCAAAAAACAGGACTAAATAATTGCATATGCCATCCTTAGACTGGAAACCTGTAAGGAATTCAAACACTTATCTCTTGGACCAATAATGTTGCCAACCCATTGGCCTACACTTTAAAGCAACCTAAAATGCATTTAAATAATTTAAAAATTAGTAAATATATAGCAATCATTATGTAGAAAAAAATATGTATAACAAAAAAACAAACAAAAAAAAAAAAAACACATCAATTATGCTGCATAACGTTGATACAAAAGTGCACCCAGACAGGAATGTATAGTAATGATATAATAAAGAATGCAAATCATACATTTGCTCCATTACACATAAGCTTTAATTAAAACATAAAAGTCATTGCATTTTTACATTGCAGCTTTGCATATGAAAAGACGATCACACCATTAAACCAGAAGAAAGGTCAACATGAACCAAATTAAAAACATATTTAACATAAAATATATTTCTTACATTCATATGAAACTTCTAGAAAACCTACTAGAATTAAAATAGTAAAATACAGAATAACATCCTCAAAATATGTTCTTCTAAATTTGAAGCTTTAGGGAATGTAATTAGAATTATGTAAAAATATGCATATACCAAGACTGTCATAATGAAACAAAATACAGTTACAAATTAAAGATAAATAAAAGTGATTAATATCAATGCACAAAGAAGCAGGAAATGTCATTAGATCAACTGGATATTCACTATAAAATAAAAAATTATAGCACATTACTTACATGAAATCCATGGAATCAGCAAGAAAAAGAATGCATTTTTTTTGCTGAATGGGAACATATTAATGTAAGAGAACATAAGAGTACAAACCGTCTCTGGTAGCAGCTGAGCAAATGACAAAAGACGTAATGAAAAGCATATGGGCTATAGAATATGTTGGGGCATTACAAATAAAGGATAATATGTGACTTAAGGCAAGTTAAAACTTCTAAAGAGGACACTTACACATTAATGAGAATTACAATCATGTAGGACAGGTTCCAGAAACATTTTGGAAACTATGTCCAAATGTTTTTATCGATTTGGTAATCGTTTTTTTTTTTTAAACAAATAAATGGAAAATTTAGCTTCTACTGAAAAATGTGTGCACTTTATAACAATATAACATAACTTAAATGAGCAGATTGGGTATTACGTTTGCTGCCTTTCTCCAACAGTCTATTACGACCTCCAACAGCCGATCCTTTTGTGTACGACTCATGGAATCAGGTTACAAGTGAAGTAAAGAACGGCTTATGGTATTTCCTAGAAGCAAGAAAAATGTCAAGCCTCATAAAATTCCCACCCACTAGAAACCTGTCAATCATATACATCCAGATTTACTTAGAAGGGAAACCATTTTGGAGTTAGAAAGCCTTCCAATAAGAGTAGTCATATAAAGTTTGGTCCTTTCCTGTTATGACTACACCAGCAGTGAACATCTGCTAGATGGCGTTGCCAATAATTTGCTGCCGATATCATAGCTTTAGGGATAGGGTAAAGGTTTAAGCTTGGAAACTGTACATGATCTGAGCTGCGCTTGCAAACTGTGCACAATTTCGGCAGAGCCATCGAGCAGCTCCTTGCTGCAACTGCCAGAGCAGTCGTAAAGGAATGATCCTAAAGTTTTCTATACACCAATTGAAAACTATCCTCAACAAAAGTGGATCAATTCTAGAACAAAGGGTTAGGTCTTAAGGATATATGCACTTTAGCACAGAGCACTATTATAGGCATACTGATTAAAGCAGAACCGAAATCCCCAACAATTAAAGTCTTGTTACAAGACGTTAAATTTTATATGAAGTACTTAGATGTGTAAAAAATAGTGTAATGTATAACATCTTTAAATGCATAATAACCATTTTAGTCTATAAAATTAAGTTTACTGTTCTACAATTGTACATAAAAATATATGCACTCCTTAGAGTGTTGGCCGTATCTTTAGGAAACACGTATTTAATCAAAGCTAATTTGGCAGGGACAGGCTGTACATTTCACTAGAAGGGTTTCATATGCATCCCTCGGTCCTTAAACGGGTCTCACTGTGCTTTAAACGTTTTTATTTTACCCAAATGGTAAAAATTGTGGCAGGAATGAGTTAGTTGGTAATCAAGGTATATACACATAGAAGTATTTAGAAAAACAGCTGGGTATTGCTTGCTAGTTTTAGAGAGATATAATAGACTGTGTATTGTTAAAGATGGAGGACAGACTGAGGGGGCCACATAGGAGATGCCTCAGGGCTACACAACATCTGAAACCCCACTGTAATAGAACATTTGGCCTAAATATCAACCTTTTTACATTCCTCAAGGTCTATACCTGTATTATTGGTCTCATGACCTTATCCACGTGCCATTACTAAAATGCAACAGGAACATTTTGAAAATCTTGGTGTGTTACAATATAGGATAATGATAATAAAAAGCTATTCATCTGTATATAGTAAGTTTATACCATTTCACCCTTATGTACTGCCTAATTGACAAATGTAAGTGCATCCATGGCAGACTTTCTATCATGATTTCATAAAAAGATTGATTAAAAATGTTTAAAAAACCCCACTATTGTCAGGAATTAATGTAAAGATGGATTGTAACAGATTTCCACAAAAAAACATGAAGCATGTTTAGAGCACCTAATGTTTTGTACTATAGAGCTATTGTTCGTTATCCGACCACATTAAAACCAAACCTTTTTCCTCTTTGCTGCCTGGAACATATTAGGAGGCCATCGACCTGAAGAATGCTAAAAATCAGAGCATAGGTTGTAAAAGCCATTCATTTATTAAGAAATTAAAAGTATGTATTGCCTGAGTCATGTACCATGGAAGGCTACTGAGAGCAGATATGAATCAGTAAGTGCATATAGCCCATCTATCTGTTTGTCTAGATATAATGTTCAAACAATATGTGTGGGAAAAAAAAAATCTGAAAGGCATTCTGTCACCCCAAAAATCAAGTTTTTTTTTCCTGGTTATTCTTAAAGAGCAAGGAAACCTGACTATACATTGCCATTATTTTCTAAAGTGTATCCAAACTGGGAAATTCCATTTGTTGCTGAATTTATATGCAAATGACTAGTCTGCTTGTCTATCTCTGCAGTGACTAAAATAAAGACCTGTAATGTTATCTGGCAGTTCAACCCTCTTCCATCCTTACCAAGCACACTGAGCCACAAATCAGCATACTTTGCCTCAAAATAAATTCTAAATATTTCAGAAGTGATTTACTGTAGAGAAAAACTACCAGTACAATGTATATACAGTTTTGATGCTCTTTAAAATGAAAGCACCTTCCTGTTGGGGTAACGGAGTCCATTTTGTTTTATTTGCTGGATTTCTTTTTTAACATTCATAGATACATGATATGAAAAATACTTAAAAACCTTTGCTACACTTGGCATCAAAAGAGGTTGATTAGCCAGGGAAGCAATCATAAACATATCTAAAAAGCCAAGAGACAGCAGCTCCTAATAGATTATTTCCAACTTTCAAACGTTTCATTTAGAAAAGATGCAATGTGTCTATAAATGCATTTAAGCATATCCCTTAGTTTAGTCCTAATGTAACCGGAGAGTACTCCATGTAGAGCCTGAATATACCCCTAGTGACTGCCTACAAGTGACCTTCGCTTATATTTTCCCAGCCTTCTAAACAGGTAAAATATTTTTTGTGCATCGAAAACCCCAGGAGGACGGGTTAGTAAAGTGTTACTATTGAGGCCTAAATATTTTCCAGCGGTGTAATCTCTACAAATGGACTTCAACCCAATGATTCTGGCTCCTAGAATTGCTACATAATTGTGATATTATCTAGCTTCTGACTATATTCATAAATATATAATAGATGTAGGTTACAAAACATATACAAACTAGCTTTCTTCCAGAATCCGAGAAATTATCCTACATATTAAGACCCTCATTCAATTGCAATTTGGCCAATTGAATAGGGCCCTAAGTATTTTGTCCACTCGTCGTAACATTTCAAGAGACCATATTCATGATAAGCCATTTATAATAGCTAGCACTATCCCAGATGTATGGGTGTTAAATATGTGGACACTGCAATATCATTTTGGACATTTATATACATTCCTGTTTAAGTCAGGATCCAGGAAAGGGATTATACATTGAAAGCCACGTATAATAACTAAATATTAGGAGCCAGCAGTAAGATTTTAGAAGCAAGGAGCCCTTGGCTCCCAGTATTTATAGGAACTGCCTGCCTGACCCCTACGAAATCTTTCTGGCTCCTAAGAGTTAGATATTGGTATCCAATGAGCCATTCATACACAATATACTTAAAAAATAGGAGCCACAAATATTTATAGTAGCATATTTATGGACGATTCTATAATCAGTATCCCCGTGCTGAAATTCATTCCCGAGCCCCCAATGCTTTGTGTCCCTCCATACAATCCCAGCAGCTGGGCCCCTGCTGGTGACGTCACTGCATTGCTGCCCGATGACGCAGCGCTGGGGGAGGGGGCCGCCATTTTGCCTCTTCTCATTGTTCCTGGTTTCTCTTCCTCCTCAGGCCCCGCTCCTATTCCAGTCCGTGTATTATACAGACATCGGGCCTCACGTACGCACATCCCCGGACCCTCACACTCACCGTGCGATATTAATCCGGCTCGCGGCATACACTCCCAGGCGGCTGTAGATGGTAGATCCTGGCGGTCAGAGCGCGGAGTGACTGAGCCCTGCGGAAACACCAACCTCCCGCTCACTGCCAACCGACGGGGGAGGAGCCAAAGATCAGCAACGCCCTCATTGGTCAGAACCGACAAAGGGTTGCCATGGAGACACCGATAGAGCCCGCCCCACGCCGGCTCGTAAGCTGATTGGTAGGTTGGCTCGGAAGGTGATTGGTAGACAGAGAGCTCTGTGTTTGAAACCAGCAGGGGAGTAATGTGAGGGAAACTGAAACTGGGAGATAGTAAGGGGAATCTGAGATACAGTGATATACTGTGGGTGAGATAGTGAGGGAAACGGAGACTGGGATAAAATGGGATATAGTGTTAGATAGTGATAGATAAACTGGGTCAGGGAGAGAGTGAGAGACTGTGATATAGAGTGAGGAGAATGTGAGATAACTAAGACACTTGTATAGTAACTGATATAGAGTGAGGGAAAATATAGTGTTATATAGTGAGGAACACTGGGGCAGGGAGATAGTGTTATATATAGTGAGGAACACTGGGGCAGGGAGATAGTGTTATATATAGTGAGGAACACTGGGGCAGGGAGATAGTGTTATATATAGTGAGGAACACTGGGGCAGGGAGATAGTGAGGTACGGTGTAAGAGATAGTGTTATATATAGTGAGGAACACTGGGGCAGGGAGATAGTGAGGTACGGTGTAAGAGATAGTGTTATATATAGTGAGGAACACTGGGGCAGGGAGATAGTGAGGTACGGTGTAAGAGATAGTGTTATATATAGTGAGGAACACTGGGGCAGGGAGATAGTGAGGTACGGTGTAAGATATAGTGTTATATATAGTGAGGAGCACTGGGGCAGGGAGATAGTGAGGTACGGTGTAAGAGATAGTGTTATATATAGTGAGGAACACTGGGGCAGGGAGATAGTGAGGTACGGTGTAAGAGATAGTGTTATATATAGTGAGGAACACTGGGGCAGGGAGATAGTGAGGTACGGTGTAAGAGATAGTGTTATATATAGTGAGGAACACTGGGGCAGGGAGATAGTGAGGTACGGTGTAAGAGATAGTGTTATATATAGTGAGGAACACTGGGGCAGGGAGATAGTGAGGTACGGTGTAAGATATAGTGTTATATATAGTGAGGAGCACTGGGGCAGGGAGATAGTGAGGTACGGTGTAAGAGATAGTGTTATATATAGTGAGGAGCACTGGGGCAGGGAGATAGTGAGGTACGGTGTAAGAGATAGTGTTATATATAGTGAGGAACACTGGGGCAGGGAGATAGTGAGGTACGGTGTAAGAGATAGTGTTATATATAGTGAGGAACACTGGGGCAGGGAGATAGTGAGGTACGGTGTAAGATATAGTGTTATATATAGTGAGGAGCACTGGGGCAGGGAGATAGTGAGGTACGGTGTAAGAGATAGTGTTATATATAGTGAGGAACACTGGGGCAGGGAGATAGTGAGGTACGGTGTAAGATATAGTGTTATATATATTGAGGAACACTGGGGCAGGGAGATAGTGAGGAACACTGGGGCAGGGAGATAGTGAGGTACAGTGTAAGAGATAGTGTTATATATAGTGAGGAAAACTGGGACAGGGAGATAGTGAGGTACGGTGTAAGAGATAGTGTTATATAATGAGGAAAACTGGGGCAGGGAGATAGTGAGATTGAGGCAGGGGGAGGGTGATTCACTGAGATAGGGAGGAGAATCTGAGGGAAACTGGGATGTCATGATAATCAATGAGAGCTTTCTCCACTACAAGTTTACCTTGCGCTCCTACTTCTCTGCCCTCAATCTTGCCAAACAACACTACTTCTCATCACTAATATCAAACCTGTCCTCCAACCCTAAACGTTTATTTGCTACATTCAACACCCTCCTCCGCCCACCCCCACCTCCTGCCCCTTCCTCTCTCACTGCTGATGACTTTGCCAGCCATTTTAAAAATAAAATCGATACCATCCGAAATGAGCTCTCCTCCCAGCTTGGCCCTACCCCACCACCCTCTCCCCAAACCGACATCACCCAGCCCTTACCCTTCCCCAATCCCACCTCCACTATGGACTCCTTTGACCCTGTAACCGAGGATGAAGTATCTACTTTACTATCAACCTCTCACCTTACCACATGTCCTCATGATCCTATTCCATCACAGCTAATCCCTCCCCTATCCACCACACTTATCCCAGCTCTCACACATCTATTCAACCTCTCCCTAAACACTGGCAAGTTTCCATCCTCCTTAAAACATGCCACAGTTACACCCATTCTCAAGAAGCCCTCTTCTGACCCAGCTTCTGCCTCCAACTATCGCCCTATCTCACTACTTCCCCTTGCGTCTAAACTCCTTGAGCGGCTTGTTTACAATCGCCTCACTCAATTTATTTCCTCCAATTCCCTACTTGACCCCTTCCAATCTGGCTTCCGGTCCCAACACTCTACAGAAACAGCCCTTACAAAAGTCACTAATGACTTGCTAACCGCCAAATCAAAGGGTCACTACTCTATTCTAATTCTCCTGGATCTCTCTGCTGCCTTCGATACAGTTGACCACCCTCTTCTAATCCAAACGCTCCGCTCTTTTGGCATCCAGGACACAGCTCTTTCATGGTTCACATCCTATCTTAAAGATCGTACATTTAGTGTCTCCTTCTCTGGCACCTCTTCTTCACCTCTCCCTCTGTCTGTTGGCGTTCCCCAAGGTTCTGTCCTAGGCCCCCTCCTCTTCTCCATCTACACCTCCTCCCTTGGCACCCTTATAAAATCCTTTGGATTTCAGTATCATCTCTATGCAGATGATACTCAAATCTACCTCTCTGCACCCGATCTATCCCCCTCTCTTTTAGCTCAAGTTTCCAACTGCCTCTCTAGCATATCCTCCTGGATGTCCACCCGTCAACTCAAACTCAACATGTCTAAAACTGAACTTCTAATCTTTCCACCCTCTAATACAGCTTCCACACCTCAAATATCTCTAACTGTTGACAACACCATTATCGCCCCTACCTCCCAGGCCCGTTGTCTTGGGGTTCTACTGGATCCCGCCCTCTCTTTTATTCCTCACATCCAAGCAATAACAAAATCATGTCAGTTTCACCTAAAAAACATCTCCAAAATTCGGCATTATCTTACAGAAGACACAGCTAAAATTCTAATTCACTCTCTCATCATCTCTCGACTCGACTACTGCAATTCCCTCCTTGCTGGCCTCCCCATCTCTCGTCTGTCTCCCCTCCAATCCATAATGAACGCCTCCGCTAGACTCATCTTCAATACCAAACGATCAGTGTCTGCAGCCCCTCTCTGTCAATCACTCCACTGGCTTCCCATAGCTTCCCGAATCAAATTTAAAATCATGACCCTAACACATAAGGCCCTCAACAACAGTGCACCCCCTTATATCTCTGCTCTTGTTTCAAAATACTCTCCCAACCGGCCCCTTCGTTCTGCTAACGACCTTCTTCTTTCCTCCTCTCTCATCACCTCCTCTCACTCCCGTCTTCAAGACTTTTCTCGTGCTTCCCCATCCATTTGGAACTCCTTGCCCCGCTCCATTAGATTATCTTCCTGCCTCAAAACCTTTAAGAAATTATTAAAAACACACCTGTTTAAAAAATCTTATCATCTTCAGCCTTAAAATGTACAACTGAACATTCCACAGCTTAATAACACTCACACCCACAATCTACAGTACAACACACAGACCCCTCCACTTTACTGAACCAATTGCTTTCAATTGTATTTGTCACCCTCTTGTATCACACCTAAACCCTTAGATTGTAAGTTTGCGAGTTTTCAATCTTGTGTCAGGCCTTGGAAACAAGCTCTATGTACATTTGATTTTATGCTCAAAAACAGGGCCCTCCATTCTTTACAAGGTGTTTAATTTGTTTTCTGCTATGTACTCAACCCCTGTACAGCGCTACGGAATATGTTGGCGCGATATAAATAAAGATAATAATAAATAATAGAGCTAGTGATTCAGTGGGGGAAAAAGTATTTGATCCCCTGCTGATTTTGAACGTTTGTCCACTGACAAATAAATGAACAGTCTATAATTTTAATGGTATGTGTTTTTTTTAACAGTGAGAGACCGAATAACAACAAAAACAAAACAAGAAAAAGGCATGTCAAAAAAGTTATAAATTGATTTGCAGGTAAGTGAGGGAAAGAAGTATTTGATCCCCTATCAATCAGCAGGATTTCTGGCTCCCAGGTGTCTTTTATACAGGTAATGAGCTGAGATTAGAAACACTTAAAGGGAGTGCTCCTAATCTCAGCTTGTTACCTGCATAAAAGACACCTGTCCACAAAAGCAATCAATCAGTCAATCAGGTTCCAAACTCTCCACCATGGCCAAGACCGAAGAGCTGTCCAAGAATGTCAAGGACAAGATTGTAGACCTACACAAGGCTGGAATGGGCTACAAGACCATCGCCAAGTAGCTTGGTGAGAAGGTGACAACAGTTGGTGCGATTATTACCAAATGGAAGAAACACAAAAAAGCTGCCAGTCTCCCTCTGTCTGATGCTCCATGCAAGATCTCACCTCGTGGAGTTTCAATGATCATGAAAATGGTGGGGAATCATCCCAGAACTACACGGGAGGATCTTGTTAATGATCTCAAGGCAGCTGGGACCATAGTCACCAAGAAAACAATTGCTAACACACTACGCCATGAAGGACTGAAATCCTGCAGCGCTGGCAAGGTCCCCCTGCTCAAAGCACATGTACAGGCCCGTCTGAAGTTTGCCAATGAACATCTGAATGATTCAGCGGAGAACTGGGTGAAAGTTTTTGGAGGAGGAAGAATGCTGCCTATAACCTCAAGAACACCATCCCCACAGTCAAATATGAAGGTGGAAACATTATGCTTTGGGGGTGTTTTTCTGCTAAGGGGACAGGACAACTGCACAGCATCAAAGGGACGATGGACAGGGCCATGTACCATCAAATCTTGGGTGAGAACCTCCTTCCCTCAG
The DNA here is from genome assembly GCA_027410445.1 of Discoglossus pictus. Classification (NCBI taxonomy): domain Eukaryota; kingdom Metazoa; phylum Chordata; class Amphibia; order Anura; family Alytidae; genus Discoglossus; species Discoglossus pictus. Next base: position 165,610,385 of record CM050168.1, read on the forward strand.
CCAGGGCATTGAAAATGGGTCGTGGATGGGTATTGCAACAGGAAAGTGACTCAAAACACACAGCCAAGGCAACAAAGTAATGGCTCAATAAGAAGCACAGTAAGGTCCTGGAGTGGCCTAGCTAGTTTCCAGACCTTAATCCCATAGAAAATCTGTGAAGGGAACTGAAGGTTCGAGTTGCCAAACATCAGCCTCAAAAGCTTAATTACTTGGAGAGGATCTGCAAAGAGGAGTGGGACAAAACCCCACCTGAGATGTGTGCAAACCTGGTGGCCAACTACAAGAAACGTCTGACCTCTGTGATTGCCAATAAGGGTTTTTGCCACCAAGTACTAAGTCAAAGGGGTCAAATACTTATTTCCCTCATTGACCTGCAAATCAATTTACAACTTTTGTGACATGCGTTTTTCTTTTTTTTTTTGTTATTCTGTCTCTCACAGTTAAAATACACCTACCATTAAAATTATAGACTGATCATTTCTTTGTCAGTGAACAAACGTTCAAAATCAGCAGGGGATCAAATACTCCCCCCCCTCACACACACACACACACACACACTGTATATAAAGTGAGGAGAATGGGAGATAAAGGGAGAAAGCGATTAGTGTGAGATAGTCATTTACTGAGAGATAGTGATGTATATTGTGTGAAATATAGTGAGATTAGCCAGGACAGTGAGAAATCTGAGAGAAACTGGAATATGACTGGATCTGTAATTCTGAGATAGTGAGGAGAATATGAGAGAAATTTAAGATAGTGAGGTGACTGAGAGATACTGGGGCCTTGTGATAGTGACAGGAATCTGAGAGAAACCAGGATATTGAACAAAATCTTAGCAGCCCACGGATAGTGAGGGGATTCAGAGAAAAGTATAGTGAGGAATATCTGACAGAGACTGAGGTGAGGAAGTTCTGAGGGGAACTAACAGAGAATCAGAGAGAAACTAGCCCAGTGACATAGTAAAGGAAATAGAGGACTTGGGATAGTGGAATAGTGAGGAGGATCTGAGAGATACTGGAATACCGAGACAGTGAGGGGACTCTGAGAGATAATGGGACAGTGAGATAGTGATGGGAATCAGAGAGAAACTAGTACAGTGACATAGTAAAGAAAACACAAAAGGGATTGGGAAAGTGAGGAGAGGAACTGTAAATGTGAGATATTAAAGTGACAGAGAGATTTTGGGACAGTGAGATAAGGGAATCATACAGGAACTGGGATAGTGAGCAGAATCTGAGAGAGAAACCAGGATAGTGTGTGAAATCTGAGGAGAACTGTATTGTGAGAGGAACTAGGGCCGTGATCTAGTGAGGGGAATCTGAGAGAAACTAAGATAGTGAACGAATTCTAAAGGGAACTGGGATAGTGGTAGGATTCATAGAAACAGAGATACTGAGGAAAATCTGACAGAGACTGGGGGGGGGGGGGGGTGAGGGAATCTGGGAGAAACTGGGATAGAGAGGGGAATCTGTCAGGGACGGGGATAATAAGGGAATAGTGAGAATTAAAGAGATACCAGGACAGTGAGATAGCGAAGAGAATCATGGGGATGATAGTACATTGACATAGTAAAGGAAATATGAGAGGAACTGGGGTAGTGGAATAATGAGGAGAAACACTGCGAGGAATTTGAGAGAAAACAATGTCAATCTGAGGGTTACGGAGGAGAAATAGAATTAGTGAGATATTGAGGGAGAGGAAAACTGCAGTGAATTAGGATTGCTTTGAGAAACTGAGAGTTAGTGAGACACTAAGGGGAATCAGGGATTCTGTGATATATAGAGGGGATACCGAGAAAATACTGTTAAAAGTTTGGTTTGAAAATGGGAATATGAAAAGAATTTGAAGGAAACCGGGATTCCTAGGAGAGTCTCATGTATACAGAGGGGAATCAGAGAGAAACAGGGAATTAGTGATACACTGAGGCGTATCAGTGGAATCTCAGGGAGACTAAGAATAAGAGAAATAGCGATACTAAGGGCAATCAGTGGGATTCCCTTGGATATTGGGAACATTCAGAGAAATACTAAGGAAATTTAAAGGGAATATCTGGTATGCTGAGGATAATCAGGGAGGAACTGTTTGAGAAATCAGGATAAACAATAATAAAAAAATAAGAAAGATTCAAAGCAATTTTGTACAGGTAGAATACAGAATATCCAGCATCTCCCGGTCCAATGCCTTGCTGGATTAACCAATTTATGGGATCAAATTGGTTAATCAGGCAAAGTCACAGGATCCCAAAGATGAAAAGGCTGTCCAGAAGTCCCTCCCGAAAGAAACCAATCCCGTAGAGGAGTCACCAGACCGAAGAGAATGTGAAAAGGGTGCTGCAAAAGGACAACCCCAACAGCTGGTGCAGAATGTCCCCCAAAAAGTGATCTTGCGTATGTAGCTATTATTATTATCTTTTACTTGTAACGCGCCAACATATTCCGTAGCGCTATACAGGGGTAGAGTACATAGCAAAGTACAATATTATCACAGCTTGCTATAAAGAGAAATAGTACCATATATACTCGAGTATAAGCCAAGTTTTTCAGCCCTTTTTTTAAGGGCTGAAAAGGGCCCCCTCGGCTTATACTCGAGTCACTCTCTCCCCGTGTCTCTCTAACCCCCTCCTCATTCTAGAGGGATTAAGTGAGGAGGGGGGTTTAGGATGAGGAGGGGTAAAGTGAGGAGGGGGTTTTAGGATGAGGATGGGGGGGTTTAGGATGAGGATGGGGGGGTTGAGGATGAGGATGGGGGGGTTGAGGATTAGGAGGGGTGGTTGAGGTTGAGGAGGGGGGCTGAGGTTGAGGAGGGGGGTTTAGGATGAGGATCGGGGGTTGAGGAGGGGGTTTAGAATGAGGAGGGGGTTGAGGATGGGGGGTTTGAGGACTAGGATGGGGGGGTTGAGGTTGAGGAGGGGGGTCGAGGTTGAGGAGGGAGGTTGAGGATGAGCAGGGAGGATGAGGAGGGAGGTTGAGGATGAGGAGGGAGGTTGAGGATGAGGAGGGTGGTTTAGGATGAGGAGGGTGGTCTAGAATGAGGATGGTGGTTTAGGATGATGAGGGTGGGTTGAGGATGGGGGGTTGAGGAGAAGGGGATGAGGAGGGAGGTTGAGGAGGGGGTTGAGGATGAGGAGGGGGGCTGAGGAGGGTGATAAGGGAGGGGGGAAGAGACACAGGGAAGTGAAAGGGGGGAAGAGACACAGGGGAGGGAGAGGGGAGAAGAGACACAGGGGAGAGAGATGGGGACACAAGAAAGGGACACACAAGAGGGGGACACAGAGGGCACAAGAGGGACACAGGGGGCAGCACATTTCCCACCCTCGGCTTATACTCGAGTCACTCATTTTTCCCAGTATTTTGTGGTAAAATAGGTGCCTCGGCTTATACTCGAGTATATACGGTACATAATCAAACATGGCCGTAATCACAAATCCTGATGCCCAGAACAAACATACTAACCAGGCCCCCACACACTCACTTTATACACATAATATTACCTCCCTTTGTCTGCCCTTAACATTACTTGTACATCCAATATTAAAGTTTCCATATTATATACAGATACACTCACATCACTGTGTATTTATATGTATACCAGTCAATCTTCCTCGTACAGTAAATATATATAGTGTCTTTCACACAATATCCAAAGATACACATCACAACGTTTGAAGGTGTTCACAAAGCCCTTGCTGCTGATGGAGTAAATATATAAAAAATAACCTATCCTAATATCCCAGAACCTTTACATGAACACTTCACATTTCCATTTAAGACTTCCTAATTTCACTCTATGAGTCTCTTACGCACTGCAAATCTTCTGAGGTAATTGTCTTGTGGAATCCCTATTAGTACAAAATACACTTTTATTTAAAGACTTTTATTTAAAGACTAAGGAAAATTAAAAGGGAATATCTGTGCACCGATATTGAGTACACATATCTGGACCGCCACTTAGGCTGGAAGAGCGCCGAAGGTGCTAATCTGTGAAGCCTTGCAAAGCGAGGCGTTCCTTTTATGGTGTGCGACTTAGGCTGGATAAGCGCCAAAGGCACTTATCTGCAAAGCCTCGCGAAGGGAGGCAGCCGTGTACGGCACAGGATTTAGGCTGGATGAACGCTGAAGGCGCTGATCTGAGAAGCCTCGCTAAGCGAGGCGAGCCATTGAAGCATGCAGGACTTAGGCTGCATTGTGAGGGGCGCAACTGCGAGCCAAGCGCGTACCTCTAAAAACCCTAAAAAACAAAACCAAAAAATTAACAAATATAATAACACACTCACAGACAGGACAGGGGGAGAGCCAGGAATCCTGGGAGTGTGGTTACAAGCATTTTTTAGTAATATTTGGGGGTTTTCGTCAATTCAAAATCGGCTAAGGGAGGAAAAAAATAGCGGACGAAAAACGTAAAAAATTCTGAAACTGCATGAAAACGAGGCTAAGCAAAGCCAGGCAGGCAGGACTTAGAAAATACACGACGGCAAAGACAGTAACACTTACACCAACAATGCCAGGCACGCAGGACTTTGAAAATAAAACAAAAGACCTTCAGAGCGTAACACGCAAACATGCAGCACACACATAGAGGACAAACACAAAGGGAAGGGACAGGGGGGAGATGGTGGAAAGAGACACATGGCAGTCCCAAGCACAAAACTTGCAGGTTACTGAAACCTACAATGAGCGGCCCATACAGTAGGCGAGAGGAAAGGCTCGTAATGAGCGCCAAAGGATTTATTTTCTGGTTGCTTGATAGTTCTGGTTGCTTGAGCTCCAGTTAACAGAGAGTCTACTGTGTATATATATATATATATATATATATATATATATATACAGTATATATATATATATATATATATATATGTCTATCTATCTATATATATATATATATATATATATATATATATATATATTTATATTTATATAATACATTCTATGACCATAGGAGGGGGTTACTACTTTAAGCCAAAGCCATTTTCCAGGTTCCAGTAGCCCACCGAAAAGCCGGGATAACTCTCGGCACAGTGGCCTGAATCACCCATTATTGGGCACGGACTCGTGGCTAGCCGGTTACAGCTCCATAGATTTGTATTGGCTGTCTACATACTCTAATTGAGTCATCAAACACAGTTTCAGTTGACAAAGGTCAAGTGGTGTGAAATATTGTAACTGATATTTCTTTGATCGGGTTAAGTACAGTAATTGATATCCTTTGATTCATTGTTTTCGGGTAACCGTAAATTGTTCTATGACTAACAGCTAGCTTAGACCTTCCATACACTTACTATGAGAGCCCATCCATACATATTTGAATTAAGTGCAAATGCCCAGTCAAAAAGTATTCTGATTCCCTGTTACAAGACCCCAGAGAAGGCCCCTATCTATCCAATAATGGTTGGATGATCCAGGCTAGGGTAACCTTCATCTAGTCTACCCTGACTATTAACCCCCTCCTACCATCTCCTGCCTTGAAGGAATCAACATGTCCCAGATTGAATAGGACCCCCTACACAAGTCAGTTGGCTATTGTGTTAGTGACAATCTAGTTAGGGAAATATGACGGTCCCGTCTGTCCTGTATGAGGGACCCTAGTAAACCTGGTGGTGAAAGGCCCCTGGAGCAACTTTGTAGCTTACTCCCTAGAATTCTTATACTTGGTACTTGCACCAATTAGCACTTCTGACTGCCACCACTGATTGATCACATAATTACATAGTTATTGAGGTTGAAGGTTGAAAAAATACTTTTAGTCCATTATGTTCAACATTTTTAGATTTCCTCTGATCTGCAATATGCAGATTCATTGTTAATTCATCCAGAGAAAGGCCAACAGAAGAAAAACCTAAGTGCAATTTTGTGAATTGTCTCAAAAGGGGAAAGAATAAATAAATCTTGATCCTAGGTACTGGCAATCAGATTCCTCCTTGGATCAATACTCCCTCTCTAACTAACCAGGATAACCCTGAATGCCCTTTTTATTTAAAAATATATCCAGTCCCTTTTCAAAGTTATCTATCGAATCTGTCACCACCTCCTTTGATAGATATTTCCACAGTTTAACCACCCTTACTGTGAAGAACCCTTTTCTTTATTTATAGTGGAACCTATTAAATTATAATCTCAAAGGATGTCCTCTTGTCAGTTGAAAACCTCTTGGCCCAAAAAATGCCACTTGTCAAAGCTTTTTTTATTGACCCTTCATATTAGTTTTGTTGCTCTTTTCTGTACTTTTTTTCCAGCTCTAAAATGTTCTTTTTATGAAGTGGTGACCAAAATTGTACCCCATATTCCAAATTAGGGCGTACTTGGGATTTGTATAGTGGTAGAATAATATTTGCTTCCCTTGCTTATATACCTTTCTTAATACATGCTAATATTGTACTTGCCTTTGCAGCTGCTGCTTGGCATTGAGCACTGCTGCATAGATGGTACCCACAAGTACTCCCAAATCCATTTCAATATCTGATACCCCTAGATTTGCTCCATTAAGATTATACATTGCAGGACTATTTTTCCTTCCCAAATGGATACATTTACATTTATTTGTATTAAATATCATCTTCCATGTAGTTGTCCATTTCTCTAATTTATGCAAATCCCTTTGAACATAAAGTACATAATGTTCTGATTTAATTACCTTGCACAACTTCGTGTCACCAGCAAAAATGAAGACAATACTTTCCAGTCCTACTTCTAAGTCAATAATAAATATGTTAAAAGGGAGAGGACCTAATACTGAACCCTGCAGAACCCCACTTACCACATTAGTTCGATATCAGTATGTTCCATTTACAACAACCCTTTGCTTCCTGTCTTTTAGCCAGCTCTCTTAATCCATGAGGAGACATTTACTGCAATTTCTGTATCCCCTAGTTTGCACAGTAATCTTCCATGTGGCACTGTATCAAAAGCCTTTGCAAAATCCAAAACTACTACATCCACAGAGTTGCCTTGATTCAAGTTCCTACTAATATTCTCATAGAAACTAATTAGCAGCCTTATTAAATTGCGATTTGGCCAAGTGAAAAGTGCTCTATATAAGCACATAGCATTTTTTTTTTACACACGTTTTTAGTTAGTGAACTTCTATCCAAAAGCAAAGTCTTAACTAACTAAAAAATTCTGTAAAAAAATATGCTCTGTGCTTATATAGAGCCCTATACAATTGGCCAAATTGCAATTTAATTAGACTGTATATTTGTTTGACATGACCTATCCCTCATAAATCCAAGTTGACTCCTACTTATAATCCTGTTCAAATAGACATATTCTTGTACATTTTCCCTTATCCCTAATTAACCCTTCTAAAAGATTTACCACTACAGAAGCGAGGTTTACAGGTCTACAGTTGCCTGACTTTGCTCTTGCTCCCTTCTTGAATATAGGTATCACATCTAGTTTTCTCCAGTTATCTGGTTGCGACCCTGTGTTATGTAAATCTTGAAAAATTATATATGATGGTTTGGCTATTACAGATTCTATTTCCCTCAATACCCTTGGATGGCTTTATTAACATTTATTTAACATTTATTTTTTCCAACCTATTTTGGATTTTTTTTTTATAAGCCAATTAATTGGTATAGGTAATGTAGCCCCATTTTGTTGCAGTGTCCCAACCACTGGTACCTCCCTTGTGTATACCCAAGAAAATAACCTATTGAGCTCATCTGCCTTTTCCTGGTCATTAATTATCAGAGGGCCTGTGTGACATTGTAATGTTCCTGTAGCTTCCTTCCTGACCTTCTTCCCAATAATATATTTTAAATATATGTTTGGGTTAGTCTTACTCACCTTTGCAACCAACTTTTTATTTTCTATTTTAGCCAGTCTAATAATCTCTTTTCAAGCCTTATTAATTTCCTTGTACTCCCATAAAGCAGTCTCTGTCCCCTCTTTTTGTCTAATTGAAATGCCTGTATTTTACTCTGTATCTTGATCTTGTAATCATTGTTAAGCCACATTGGATGTGATTTACTCCTATTTCTTTTATGTCCACATGGTATATGGTGATAAGTATGTTTATTTAGTAAGGATTTATATGTTGTCCATTTATGTTCAGTATTTTTACCTGTCATTCTTTGTCCTAGTCTATACTTTGTATTACTGCCCTTATACTATTAAAATCTGCCCTTTTAAAATTAAGAGTTTTTGTTGGCCCCTTACAGTTTTTTTTTAATTCTCTCTCAAATGAGACTGTGTTGTGATCACTGTTTCCCAAAGGTTGCCCTATTTCAACATTTGATACCATATCAATATTGATTGTGATAACTAAATCCCAGATAGCCTCATTTCTAGTAGGTTCTTGTATAACCTGGGCCAGATAATGATCCCTGAGTGTACTCAAGAACCTGCTCCCCTTAGCTGAACTGCTGGTCTCATTCATCCACTTTATTTCAGGGTAAATAAAAACTCCCATTAAAAAACTCGACCATGATTAGCTTCATTTCTAATCTGTAATAATAATTGCAGTTCCTCACTTTCAATTATATTTGGGGGTTCATAGCATGCTCCAACCAATATTCAGTCAGGGTTAGGTTTTTAGAAAAATATCCAAATCTTTGATGATCCCTGGAGCACCATCAAATCTATCAAAACCAAATGGAAAGAACATGGCACAACAGCAAACCTGCCAAGAGACGGCCACCCACCAAAACTCACAGACCGTGCAAGGAAGGCATTAATCACAGAAGTAGCACAGAGACCTAAGGTAACCCTGGAGGAGCTGCAGAGTTCCACGGCAGAGACTGGAGTATCTTTACATAGGATGACAATAAGCCAGTTGGGCTTTATGGCAGAGGGACCAGAAGAAAGCCATTACTTTCAGCAAAAAACAAAATGGCACATTTTGAGTTTGCGAAATAGCATGTGGGAGACTCCCAAAATGTATGAAGGAAGGTGCTCTGGGTTGATGAGATTAAATTGAACTTTTCGTCCATCAAAGAAAACGCTTTGTCTGGCGCAAACCCAACACATCACATCACCCAAAGAACACCATCCCCACAGTGAAACATGGTGGTGGCAGCATCATGCTGTGGGGATGTTTTTCAGGAGCCGTGCCTGGGAAACTGGTCCGAGTTGAGGGAAAGCTGGATGGTGCTAAATACAGGGGTATTCATAAGCAAAACTTGTACCTTTCTGTGTGTGATTTGAGACTAGGACAGAGGTTCACCTACCAGCAGGACAATGACTCCAAACACACTGCTAAAGCAACATTTGAGTGGTTTAAGGGGAAACATGTAAATGTGTTGGAATGGCCTAGTCAAAGCCCAGACCTCAATCCAATAGAAAATCCGTGGTCAGACTTAAATATTGCTGTTCACAAGTGCAAACCATCCAACTTGAAGGAGCTGGAGCAGTTTTGCAAGGATCAATAAGCAAAAATCCCTGTGTCAAGCTCATAGAGACTTATAAAGAGCGACTTGGAGCTCTGATTGCTGCAAAAGGTGGCTCAACAAAGTATTGACTTTAGGGGGGTGAATAGTTATGCACATTGACTTTTCTGCTATTTTGTCCTATTTGTTGTTTGCTTCACAATAATATAAAAAAAAAAACATCTTCAAAGTTGTGGGCATGTTCTGTAAATTAAATGATGCAAATCCTCAAACAATCCATGTTAATTCCAGTTTGTGAGGCAACAAAACACGAAAAATGCCAAGGGGGGTTTATACTTTTGCAAGGCATTGTAACTGTAACCCAGCTACCTCCATGGACATCCTCATTAGCCCCCATGTCTACCCTTAATGATAGGCCTAAGCTAAACTGTGCTCAGTGAGCACCAACTCCCTTTCCAGTGCTGCAAATATCTCTTCTCTCAAGTTTGAGCTTCAAGAGAGGCAACATGCTCACGTATGTCACAGAGGTATGGACCCTGGATCAGCTGTTCCAGTAGTGCACACATATGACAGGATGTACACTAATTGAGGTTGCCACTGGACTGACTCATAATTACCAACTACAAAATACAGTGGGAAAAAACAATATAATTGTTTAAAACTTGAGAGGTAAAAACAAAACAATATAATTGTTTAAAGCATGAGAGGGAAAAAAAAAGCATTTGTGCCCCCTTTTCTTTGAACTCCCTCCTTTTATTTAAACTCCTACACTTATACTAGCACTGCACTTAACGCTAGAACTGTTTTCAAGCTCACAAGTTCGCTCCTTCCCCTGTACAAAATCAGTGCACACAGCAAAGAAACACACATTACAGAAGTAAATCACAGTTCCAAACAGACCGCCAAAAGTCACTCTCTTTTATGCAAGTTTAACGCACTCAAATCCACTCCACTCTCAACTGTACAAAATCAGTGTACACACCAAAGAACCACACTTTACTTCCCAGAAATAAACCAGAGTTGCAAAAAAATGGATGTTCCATTGGACCAATCAGATCAGCGCTGACCAGAGACATATCTATACATACATACAGGGAGTGCAGAATTATTAGGCAAATGAGTATTTTGAGCACATCATCCTCTTTATGCATGTTGTCTTACTCCAAGCTGTATAGGCTCGAAAGCCTACTACCAATTAAGCATATTAGGTGATGTGCATCTCTGTAATGAGAAGGGGTGTGGTCTAATGACATCAACACCCTATATCAGGTGTGCATAATTATTAGGCAACTTCCTTTCCTTTGGCAAAATGGGTCAAAAGAAGGACTTGACAGGCTCAGAAAAGTCAAAAATAGTGAGATATCTTGCAGAGGGATGCAGCACTCTTAAAATTGCAAAGCTTCTGAAGCGTGATCATCGAACAATCAAGCGTTTCATTCAAAATAGTCAACAGGGTCGCAAGAAGCATGTGGAAAAACCAAGGCGCAAAATAACTGCACATGAACTGAGAAAAGTAAAGCGTGCAGCTGCCACGATGCCACTTGCCACCAGTTTGGCCATATTTCAGAGCTGCAACATCACTGGAGTGCCCAAAAGCACAAGGTGTGCAATACTCAGAGACATGGCCAAGGTAAGAAAGGCTGAAAGACGATCACCACTGAACAAGACACACAAGCTGAAACGTCAAGACTGGGCCAAGAAATATCTCAAGACTGATTTTTCTAAGGTTTTATGGACTGATGAAATGAGAGTGAGTCTTGATGGGCCAGATGGATGAGCCCGTGGCTGGATTGGTAAAGGGCAGAGAGCTCCAGTCCGACTCAGACGCCAGCAAGGTGGAGGTGGAGTACTGGTTTGGGCTGGTATCATCAAAGATGAGCTTGTGGGGCCTTTTCGGGTTGAGGATGGAGTCAAGCTCAACTCCCAGTCCTACTGCCAGTTCCTGGAAGACACCTTCTTCAAGCAGTGGTACAGGAAGAAGTCTGCATCCTTCAAGAAAAACATGTTTTCATGCAGGACAATGCTCCATCACACGCGTCCAAGTACTCCACAGCGTGGCTGGCAAGAAAGGGTATAAAAGAAGAAAATCTAATGACATGGCCTCCTTGTTCACCTGATCTGAACCCCATTGAGAACCTGTGGTCCATCATCAAATGTGAGATTTACAAGGAGGGAAAACAGTACACCTCTCTGAACAGTGTCTGGAAGGCTGTGGTTGCTGCTGCACGCAATGTTGATGGTGAACAGATCAAAACATGGATGGCAGGCTTTTGAGTGTCCTTGCAAAGAAATGTGGCTATATTGGTCACTGATTTGTTTTTGTTTTGTTTTTGAATGTCAGAAATGTATATTTGTGAATGTTGAGATGTTATATTGGTTTCACTGGTAAAAATAAATAATTGAAATGGGTATATATTTGTTTTTTGTTAAGTTGCCTAATAATTATGCACAGTAATAGTCACCTGCACACACAGATATCCCCCTAAAATAGCTAAAACTAAAAACAAACTAAAAACTACTTCCAAAAATATTCAGCTTTGATATTAATGAGTTTTTTGGGTTCATTGAGAACATGGTTGTTGTTCAATAATAAAATTAATCCTCAAAAATATAACTTGCCTAACAATTCTGCACTCCCTGTATATATATGTATATATAAATGTGTATTTATATATATTATATGTATACTTTGGGCCCTATTAAATTCTAAGCCTGCAGTGGCTGTCGTCTAGCCCGTATGTCTGTTGGCTTCACATTTTCAGGAGTTACGGAGTGATTAAATTGGACAAGGCTGCAACCACAGGCCCAAAGCCTCATTCCCGCTCCCGCAAGCTGACAGTGGGCTGGAATAGATGCGGTTAGCAGTTACAATCCAATCCCGTTATGACGGAGTGCGACACAGGCCTCAGAGCCAATGAAAAGCGTGAAAGCAGGGGAATTTGGAAAGCAGGATCTTACGGATTCCTTTTCATTATTCTAAATACTATTTTACACTTAAATTTTGATTACACATATATACTGATTGCACATAATACAAATACACATAGAGTAAATAACACACGTAGGGCCGTATAAAATTCCAAGCCCGTAGTGGCAACGGTACACCCACAAAGCCTGCGGGCCTTAAACTTGGCGGAGTTATGGAGCGATAAGATTAGCCAAACCCGCAACAGACGTGGCCGACATCCAAACCCGTAGACCATTCTTGCTGCATGTGCGGCCGTGAACATGATCAATTAGAGAGGAACATGTCAGGTGAATATCACATACAACGACATGTACAGGATGACCAACAAGGACACTGACATGTCAGCTCCATGGAATTTACAAGGGATAGATGGATCAGTCATGCATCATTAAATGCATGAGGCTGAAAAATCACTATCTTCAATGGGCACAACAACATTATCAACATTATCAACCAATAGACAGTCCATTTATGAGTGTGCCCACTGCAGCGTATGCAGTCACAGACTGAAATCAGAATCAAGAGAGCATTAGGAGCCAAGAACAATCAAGATCAAGAACCCAACAAAGATCACATCTAGCAAATGATAGTTACTCATAGTTGCACTCAGTGGTACAGTTACCTCACTATAGGTGAGATTAATTGTGTGAAAGAGCACAAGATTCTATGTCAAAGTGATCTATTGCTTTATTGTAGTGTCAATATGAACAGTTAAACATATGAAGTTTGTCTACAGACACAGTGCTGATTAACAGCCTCTGCCTTAACGAACGTTTCACATATTATGGTTTAACTGTTTACAGCCAGCAGTTAAACACTTAATTAATATGGAATCTTCTGTTCTGTCACACAATGAAGAGCACTGATAATGAGGTCAATGGCCCTGTAAGTGATTCATCCAGGTTTAAGCCTAGATGTCAGATAGTTAGGAAGGCACAGAAACCAATGTTTTCTTCAACATAATGAACACATATCCCTTTCTTTTTTGCATTTGTCTTTTTCAACTTTACAAAGGTCTGGGTCAGAGCCAGAGGCGGGGTCGTCGGCTGCATCAGAGCCAGAGGAGACAGAGCAAGCCCCCGCCCAGCAGGATCCGGCACAGGGGGAGAAGGACCAACACAAGCCCCTTGCCCTGGTGAGGAGGAGGAGGACTTCTCCTCCAGCAGCTGCAGCCATGACCAGGGCACACGTATTCGAGGGATGATAGGGGCATGCCCTGACCATCTCCCCCACCTGCGCTTTATCGGCCTGGCTCCCACCACCAGGTCCACCACCACCATCAGAATGGAGCCAGGCACCGGCCAGGCAACAGCCCCTCCCCACTGGGCCACCACCACTACCTGAGTCCTACCTTGCCGGGCTGCTCAGGATGGAGGCGCGGTCCAGCAGGTGACAACGGATGCAGTTTGTTGAGCTCTTGTCCCCAGCCACGCCTCATCCACCCCGGAGATGTCCCCTGTGCACCAGCAGCCTGGCCTCTCCTCCCCCCATGCCTCCACCACTGCCACTGGTGTGCCACTGCCTCATGGTGGGATGCCTCCCCCTGCCCCCCCCACACCATCACCTAGGAGTCGGCGGCTGCCCATGGGGAATTAGGGCCCTGATGCTTGGTGGAGGAGGATGTAGGGGCTGGGCATATTTTTGTGCTTTCTCAACAGCACTCCTCAGTGGGTCTAAATGTTAACCAAATCTAGCCTTGTTACAGAGTCTTTTATCTTGGCCTATGTGATGGTGATATTTTGTATGCAGATGGCTACCTCCCATCACATGGTCCATGATCCCCTTCTCTGTGGATACATATGTTTCTTTTTAACATTTAATTAATTGATGGTCACTGAAGAATGCTGTTGAGAAGAGATGCTGCAGCCCCTATATTTTTTAAGGCCTTATTTTGCAGGTTGTTTTCTTTTTTTGACTCAATGTTTATATCTTGACCACTTTTTGTGTTAGAACTTTTCTTTACCATAAGGTGTTAAGTTCTATAATGTTTTACATAAGCATGGATTGATAAAGTCAATTCATAAAAGATGAAAGAACACCTTTTTGTGTTTTTTTTTTTTTTTTTGCCACAAACTCATTTATTAAAAACATTTTCTTTATTAATCACCTTTATTCAAAACTTTTATTAAAAATTCTGACGTTTAAAAGATATAGATATTGTTCTCAGTATACTTTGGCGTCACTTATTCAAGCATTTTTTTATTTTTCCTTTTATTAATCACTAGGAAATTGCCCTTCAAAAATGGTGGGAATTAAATTGAAAGTCTGGCAATGATGTTTGCCACACAATGTGAGGGTTTTGCTCCTCGGAGCAGCGTGCCTGGCGTTGTTCATGTAAGTGTAACTGTCTTTGGCATTGTGTATTTTTTAAGTTCTGCATGCCTGGCATTGCAGAGCTTAGTTTTTCATCCTGTTTCCGAATTTTTACGTTTTTTGGCCGCCATTTTTCCCTTACTTAGCCATTTGCAAATTATCTCTCAGGCTTCCTGGTTCTACCCCTGTGCTGTGTGTCAGTGTTTTTTTTTTTTTTTTTATTATTTTAGTTGTTTTCCGGTGTTTTCGAGTTACGCGTTTGAACCAACTGTGTGCTTCATCTGCTCGCCTCGCTTTGCGAGGCTCGCAGTGCAATGAGCGACCTTCGGCGTTCATTGCAGCCTAATTCCTGCGTGCTTCGGCGATCATTGCAGCCTAAGACCCGTCATTGCAGCTTAAGTTCTGCGTGCTTCAACTGCTCGCATCGCTTTGCGAGGCTCGCATTGCAATGAGCGCCTTCGGCCCTCGTGAATCAAGGAACGCAGTTGCGGGGGTGGAGGCTCGCGGGACTTAGCTGCAATGAGTGCCGAAGGCGCTCATTGCATGCTGCAACTGCTGCCCTCTTGAAGCGAGGGTGGAGGCCTGCGGGACATAGCTGCAAGGAGCACCGAAGGTGTTCATTGCAGGGATGGAGATGAGCATCGCAGGTGCTCATCGTGAGGCCCATGGGACTTAGCTGCAATGAGGGCGAGAAGCGAGGGACACAGTTGCAGGGGTGGAGGCCCGCAAGACTTAGCTGCAATGAACACCGAAGGCGCTCATTGCAGGCTCCAACTCGTGAAGCGAGGGACTCAGTTGAGGGGGTGGAGGCCCGCGGAACTTACCTTCACTGAGCGCCAAAGGCGCTCATTGCAGGACTAGAGATGAGAACCACAGGTGCTTATCGCGAGGCCCACAAGACTTAGCTGCAATGAGCACTCATCGCGAGGCCCGCGTGACTCGCGGGACTTAGCTGCAATGAGGGTACGAAGGGAGGGACGCAGTTGAGGGGGTGGAGGCCTGCAGGACTTAGCTGCAATGAGCGCCTCATTGCAGGGGTGGAGATGAGCACCACAGGCACTCATCGCGAGGCCCGCAAGACTTAGCTGCAATGAACGCTCATCGCGAGGTCCGTGGGACTCAGCTGCAATGAGGGCCGAAGGCGGTCCTTGCAGGTATCGAGAGTCAGCGGGACTCAGCGTGAGGCACGCAATACTTTAGAGGCCGAACCTCCGAACTCGAAAGACCACCAAAAAACTCCAAATACTTTTAAAAAAGGCACTCATCGTGGGGCTCGCGATGAGTGCTGAAGGTGCTCAGAGGCGGCAGAGCATTTAATTGTGTGGCAAACAGCATTTCCAGCCTTAACATTTTCTTGCTGTCATTTTTGACGGGCAAGTCGCTAGTTAGAATATAATTCTGATACAGGCATTTAAGAAAAGCACAGGTATTATAAGCACACATGTGTTGGGGAATTTCACCAATTACACTAGTTGACTGACAAGGTAACCCTGAGCTCCAGGACAGCTTGGGGGGACCTGTCTGGAAACACACACACACAGTGACAATCTATGGGTCCAAATTTTAACCTAATCTAGCCTTGTTACAGAGTCTTGGATCTTGGACTATGTGATGGTGATATTTTGTATGCCGATGGCGGTTCTTCCTGATGGTTTAGAGTAGATTACAGTGGTATATGTTCACCTGGTCCCCTTTTGGATCACTACCTTGTGGTGGTGAAGGGGTTTGTGTACTTCAATGAAGCTGTGAGCGATACCATGTAGTGTCACTCTAGGTAGGCAGGTCATAACAGAGAGGTCAGACAAGGAACTGTCAACCCACTCCAGTGCCTTTGGCATGCAAACCTAGTGGAAAAACACAGACAGAGGCATAGCTGAATTTGCTGCTGTGCATGGGGTTACAGAGACCGAACATGACAGAAGGACTGAACAACCAAATCTAAAACGTCCCCCTGGTACTTGATATACAATAGTATGTGATGTGGCAGTGTAATTTGGCCACTATTTATCTTCCCAATGTGGATGTGATGAGCAAGATGTATATGCAATTATATTTATATTTTAGGGTCCACACGAGAGCCTCTGTGTGTGAAAAAGGGTTAATATGGCATGCAGTTTAATTTTTTGTGTTGCAATTTATTCAGGTAGTGTGTCTTTAATTGCTTTATGCATGTTGCAGCAAGGCTTTTTTTAAAGTGCCATTTTTTTATTTGAGGATTGTTGTGCAATGAATTGTAATGCCTTTCATTGCTTCCCTATATTTTAAAGTCCAGTATTGTGTTTATATTGTCTTTTACAGTGTTAAGGACTTGTCTGTAAGCATGTAATATTTTTGGCTACATTTGCCGTTTTCGGGTTTGAACGTAAGTGCGTCTTTGGGGAATTGTAGTAATTTTAATAGCGATTTCCTATAGTAACATTTAAGGGCTTGACAGATCAAAGGCTTAGCTATGTCAGAGTTCCGATTTTTACAACCTGTAGGA
This sequence comes from Discoglossus pictus, assembly GCA_027410445.1. Taxonomy (NCBI): domain Eukaryota; kingdom Metazoa; phylum Chordata; class Amphibia; order Anura; family Alytidae; genus Discoglossus; species Discoglossus pictus. Next base: position 165,627,470 of record CM050168.1, read on the forward strand.
TTTTTCTGCTTGTAACCCGCAAATATTTTCTGGGGAGCTAAAAGGGGCTAATTTAATAGCAGTAACTTTAGCAGGCTCCTTTACGGGCTACTGTAACTACAAATAGGCGAATTTAATAGGGCCCATATTCTATTAAAAGCCCGTAAGTGACTCCAACCTTTAATTTGGGCTGTGTTTTTTTTCTCTAAATGTCTAGATGTCTTTTACTGTATTTTACACATATTAAAACACATATAAACTGGTAACACATAATATACACACATAAAGAGTAATAATACACACAGGTAAACATGTACACACTACACACCCCTTATATTATTTTTGGGGTTGTTATGGAGGATGGATAGAGTAGAGGAGAAGAAAGCCTATTAAAAATGAAATCTGTGTAGAATTGATTGATTGTTATGCATCCCTTCCGGGAGAGCTTGTGGCTTGTAATTATGATAATTATGGATATGAGCCGCAAAAAGGAGTGTGTTTCTGTGTGTATAGCGCATACTGTGTTCTCTAAGCTGGCTATTTAGTTCTTGATTGCTAAAGAAAAATTTAATCTTGCTAAACTTTGTGCTTTAAACTGTCAGAGAAATTCCTGTAGCACTCCATTCTCTTTGAAATTGTGCCAACTGCTTGGGTTTCTTCTGAGCAATTTATTGAAAGTGAAACAAAATTTTCTTATATGATTAACTGTCTTGTGTAGTGTGTTTCTAGTTAAAGAGAGAGCTAATTAAATTTGTATATTTGATGTAATTAGTTTTTCTGATAAAGCTTTATATTTCATTAAGATGGTGTATGAAGTTGTTTAAATTGGCATATTGCCCATAGTTACGAAGAGAGATGGTTTTTGCAAATGAATAATGTTTATGTGTTAGCTTGGTGTAATTCATGATGTCCAGAGGCAAGTAGCCCACATTATGGTTTTAAAGCTAAACGAGCGTGAAGTAAAAAAATGTTCAGGGAAATATAAATAATGTATAATGAGTTATTCATGTTGATCAGGATTCAGTGCATATATAATTTTATACCTGCCCACCTAATAAGATGTATTGTGATGCTATTTACTGCTAATAATAGAGTTGTAGTGTCCCAGGTGTTTTGCACCTTTTTGCACCAGTACCCTATTGCAACTGTAATAATATTTTTGTTATGGAAATATTGATGAGATAAAGGATTTAATGAATGAGTTATATTTCAGTGAAATTATACTTGATTATAGAAAATGTTGTGTATTTATCCCCATAGAGTGTCATATGTAATTTGAGAAATTGGTTTTATGTCATATATTTTTAGGGTTTGATGGACATATATCTTGTTTTATTTTGATTCTTTTTGATACAATTATGTTTAGGATTAGTTATTAGGTAAATATATCTATATGAATTGATAAAAGTTAGTTGTTTTTTATGTTTTATTTGAATTTTGTATTTTGTTTGGTTCTTACAAAGTGATTTAAGAACATTTATGCGCATGTAAATTGTGTGAGCTCACAATTATATGTGTTGTGTCCTGTCTGTATATGTTTGGATCCTGTTTTTATGTTTTATAATCAGCAGATTTTATGCTGGCAAGAAAAAAAAATTCTGTAGAAATTATGTTTTCCAAGTGAAGAAAGAGGGGGGAAGCAGGCTTAAAATCTAGTGTAGGACTCTCTGGTTAGATGTCAATGGTGGAGTATGGAAGGAGGACATTAAGCCAACATCTATGTAGTTGCAGAGCTAGAAACAAACTGAAAGACAAAAGGGTGTTGAAACCAGCTGCATCCAAGAGGGTTGCGCTTAGTGACGTGGAGAACTTCATGCCTACTGACCCACCCACTTCTGACTCCACCTTTGCCACCTCACAGCCTATTTTAGAAGACCCAACATCTTTTAGAGCTTCCAAGAGCAAGTGGGAGGAGGGGTTTGGAGTGCAAATGCCAGATGGGATGGAGAAAGGGGGATTTGTTTAAAGTTTGGAGATGTTCAGTGTGTCTCAGAATATGGATTTTTTTCTATATGGTCAGATACTGTGGTTGAAGTGAATGTAAAGTAGAGTTGATTTATTTATTTTTTACATGAAAAGGTGTTAGTTACTGAGATTTGATTAGGATATATCAAGAAATAATGTACCCGACGATGTATTTTAAGAAGTGATGTAGATTTTAATTAAAGTAGATATAACTAAACAGAGATTTACTTTACCTTAGAAAGATGTGACAAAAAGTATGACAAAAGTAAAATTTTTAAAAAAGTTGAGCGGTTTCCTTTTCCCAGACAAAGTGAGTGGTGTACTTGCCTACAAAAGTGAAAAGGTTTACCTTACCTTATTTTTTTTAAATGTGCTGATTGCTGAATTGATAAGAAAATTTAAATTTGCTACTTTAATTCTGAACGGAATTGAAGTGAAACAAAATGGCAGAAGTATTGAACCACGCATAAATTGGGCCCATGAATGTGAGTGTGAGTACTGAGTGTGAGTACCATGTGCAGTAAGTGCTGTGGGAGAAATTGAAGAAAAGGAAGATTGGTTCTCTGTTCTGTGTTATTGTTGAGTATGGTTGAACATATGTTTACAGTGTTTGGAGGTGTGTGAGCTAGATTGAGATCTGTCTATGTGTAAGTATATCATGTATTTTCTGATTATCATGTGAATTTGTGTTGTTTGAAAGAGAATATCTGCTGTTGATCTCCTGGAATGGTGTATACTGAATATTGGTATTTATATAGGAAAATAGTGTCCAAATTTGTGCAAAGATTGTCCATTATATCTGACAGTGTATTAAAATTGCTTATAGAGAATATAGTCTGAAATCTAATCAATTTCAGATACATTTTGGTGTTTTAATACTCGTGTTTTTTATACTGTTGGCCATTTTGGATAATCAGAATTAAGGTTTTATTAATCTTGTTCATAATTGTGCTAAATTACTTTTTTTTATGTTAACATTTGAAAAAAATATTTGCAAGTAAATACAGTAATTGGTAAAATACTGGAATATAAAACAAAATAAAACATTTGTTTTAAGGTTTTATTACAATTAAAACTGTTTAAAAGCATATAATGTGCACATTATATTAAATTTGTTGAAGCTGTATGCTATTTATTCATTATACTGATACTAGCGACTTGCCCGTCAAAAAATGACGGTCAATAAAATTTGAATGCTGTGAAAACTGTTTGCCACACAATATGAGTCTCTGACATTCTTAACCATTTTTTTTATCTACAAAGAAATACAACATTTGGAATAAAACGTATTTCAATATTCAATATTAACTCTTTAAATTGTCATACATGGAATAATAATATAACAATGTCTGAAGTTTTCATGAATAAATATTGTAAACCATAACATAAAAGTTTGTAACATGCAACTTGTATTTTAAACAATCTTAAACCATTTTGTAAACAATACTAATATTTTGAATTGATAGTTATCCATGAATAACAGAAGACTATGTAAACTTTCTGTAAATAACTATTTAGAACAATTATATGCTTTGTAACATTTTTTTTTTTTAACTCTTGTTAAACTAAATTGGTATTGAATCCAGAGGAAGGCAAACAATAAAAAACCCCATTGAAACTTGGCCAATTGTATCAAAGAGGGAAAAAAATGAATTCCTTCCTGACCCCATTAACTGGCGATCAGGTTACTCCCTGAATCAATACTCTGAATTTAATTATACGTTCAATGTATTAACAAATGGTGAAACTTGTAGTAACAGAAATCCTTGACTATATACAATATACAATGAACCAACTTCCCACAACTTTGAAAATACAATGTTAACATGTGAAATAGTAACATAAAACAATAACATTTACCCTTCAATTTAAAAAAAAATGCCACCTAATTGTTTTGTGGGACCAATCATGTAAAAAGGTAACTTCTTACACATTCCAATCTGTCAATTTTTTTTAATTTTTTTTATTGTTGTAGTTCTTAATTGAAATAGTGGTCCTATAAAAAGAGACCGCCAGATATAAAATTTTATCCGTGGGGTATAACCACTGTTCTCTATGTTTTTTTGCCATTTTATAGAGTTCCTTGTGAAATAGTGGTCATCTAAAAAGAGTCTGAGTAACATAAAATGTTGTCCTCGAAATAAAACCACTATTCTCTATATTTGGTGTGGTATAACTTCTTTGAAATAAGAGAAGTGTTCCTTTGTCACTGTTGTTATATATGAAGACATTGCATTTTTTTTTGATACGTCCAAGTGGTTTCCCTTACAGAGAGTCCAGCAGACTTTTAATTTAGTTTATGGGATATAACCACTGTTGTTTTTGTTTTATTTTCTCTTTTTTTGTTCTTGTTGTACTTTGTGCAAATGGCACATAGAGTTTCCTATGTGAAATAGTGGTCCTCTATAAAGAGTCCCAGAGAGCTAAAACTTTGTCCTGGAAGTAAAACCACTGTTCTCTATGTTTTTTTGCCATTGTATAGAGTTTCTTATTGAAATAGTGGTCCTCTAAAATCAGTCCGAGTAACTAAAATGTTGTAGTTGAAATGAAACCACGATCCTCTATATTTACAGCACCTCATAGTACACAATATTTTTTGTAAAAACGCATCCATCTTACAATAAATCCCCCTGAGTTGGGTTTCTTCAACATGTACTTTAATTTCCTCTGGATTATTGCATCTTGAAAATGCAACATATAGTTGACCATGTGCAAACACAAGTTCCTTCAAAAAAATACCCACAGACTTAAAAGTTTGTCCTTGGGATTTATTGATGGTCATGGCAAATGCCATGATAATGGGAAATTGTCTCATTTGAAGGACAAAAGGCAAACCACTCTCACTTGGAGCCAAATCAATTCTCGGTATAAGAACTGGTTCGCCTTTATGGGTACCACTCATCATTTCTGCATGTCTAAAATGATCCTTTAAATCCTTCACAATTAATCTGGTCCCATTACAAAGTCCTTTTTTGGGATTCGTATTTCTCAGTAGCATGACAATTGCCCCTTTTTAAGTTGCAAAACATGTGGTGGCATTCCAGAGGGAGTTAAAGAATTAATAAATGCCATAGTAAAGTTTGCTTCACTATCTTTGTCATCAGCCAGAACAGAATCTGCACTGTAATAGTTTTTTTGGGGTGCATTGATTAATTTTAATATTTTGTTGTTTAGATTCAAGACATTTATATTTTTTGATATCAATATGACTCCGTAATCCTCGTTATTGATGGTATTGAGGAAGATTGTCGAAATTAGTGGTTCTTTTGAAATCATTTCTGGTGGAAATTGAACAGCATCATCAGGTAAATTATTTATTTTTGGCTGTTTTCCTTCTCCAATCTGAATGAGCCAATCATTGAATTTATTTTGGCCTTCAGATCTCATATTTACTTCTAATTTAAGGTGTGTAAATATTTTCCACAGCTTACTTCTTTTTATGCCCTTTTCGACAATGTCAGTCCGATTGCCATGTGGCACCACAGGTAATGTTTGCCTGAAATCTCCTCTAAACAACATCACCTTTCCACCAAGTGGCAAATCATTAGCCATAACTTCTTTTAATAATCAATCAATACATTGCAGGGCATGACATGACATCATAGTTGCCTCATCTATTATAACTAATTTAATCTTGTGAATTTTTTTTGCTTGTAATTAATTCATTCGAATATCCGACACTGATGTTTCTAGAATGGGAACTGGCGGTTTAAATACACTATGCACAGTTCTACCACCTTCTAACAAAAGTGCAGAAATTCCAGTGGTTGCAAATGGCAGTGCTATTTGACCCTGTGCTCGAATGCAACTCATCAACAACTTATTTAGATACATTTTTCCCTATTCACCAGGGCCATCAAGATATAAATAACGCTATTAGAGCATGTCATTTTCTATTGCATTTGTGATGCCATTAAAGTTCCAATTTTTTCTTGTGTTTTTTGGCATTCAATGTCAGTGTCATACTCATCAAAGTTAATTTCATCTATAATTCCTGGATCAGGCAGATTAAAATTGGCACAATTTAATCCATGACAAAGAAAGATTTCCTGTATTTCCATGAATGCTTTCAATTGTGCAATGGTCTCATTGTAATGTTTCAAGAAATCTTTGCACATATGTAACTTAAATGTTTCCCACAAAGTTAATGCATCAGGTACATTGCAAAAGATGCAAATGAAAGCAAATTGTTCTCTCATTTGCTTTGGCATTTGACATAGTGCTGCTTCCTCGAGACATCTCTCCCATTCTGTATCATCTGTCAGAAAGTTTTGATGTCTTGCAGATAACTGGAAAGTATCATAAACTATGTCATTGGCTGTGCGTAATTGTTCATAACTTTGTGCACCAGGAACATGTAAAAGAAGTAATCTTAAACTGAAACGCTCATGTCTCGTGGACTGACGGTATATATTCTTGGGATAATTTTATAATTATGTTTTTTTCGTTGTCTCCATTCACCATTTAGGAAAACATAGTGATTTGGAATGTCAATGTATAAAAATTGTCTGGCCTGAGTGTCCTGACAATTTAATTGAAACCAAGCAGTAAGCTTTGTTGCTCAATGTTCACTTTGTGCTAAAGCATTTCTTTCATTGCCTGCAGTGAAGCAAACAAATTGACTTTGTGGCAAATGGAAAGCTAATCGATACATAGCATGTGACTGATCATGCATCTCAAATTTGAGAAGACGCCACCTTGCTTTTGGAGACCTTACATAGCGAGCTTCGAAATAAGATGAAAGTTCGTCATGTAAAATTGGATTGTCTTTTTCATTTTGTGCACCTTGCACAACAACAGTTGCTGCATCATATCCTTTATATATATATTTATAGACATATTTGATGGATTTGATAGAAGTGCAAGCTTCCACATTGATACATGCATTGTACTTCATCAGCAAATGTGGATTGTATGGAACTACATATCTATTATCAACCTTTTGGCAATGTATAATAGCTGTTTGTCCTTCTCTTCTTTTATACAAAGGGTATCCATCACAATTAACATAAGTCTGCATTTGAAATTGTTTTGGTAACTCTTTTATTCATTTTTTATTTTCCATACATGGTGAATTTGGATTGATCTCTCCACATGGACCATGTATCATTCTATAAGTTACAATCTCAGAAAGTTTGGAATGTTTCTCTGGACGTGGCAGTTCAGCAGTAATTACTGAATCCACTCTGCCGTATTCAATTTATCTTTTTCTTGCAAGATTAAAAGTATATGTGCATGTGGCAAGCCTCTTTTTTTAAATTCAATGGTAGAAACAAAAGCTACACATTTTTCAAATAAGTCTGCTTTAGTTATATCATGAATTAATGAATTGAGTTTTATTTTGAATACTCTTGCCACCAAATCTGGTCGGTCAGAAGTAGTTTGTCCAAGCAGTACATTTTCTTTGATCTCTGGCCATTGTGGATTACATGTAAATGTAATGAATAAATCTAGTTTGCCAAATTTAGTGACAATAGCCATGGCATCATTGTATCTTTCTTGCATATTGCGAGGAGATCCTTGGAAAGAGGATGGCAAAATCATTGCTCGTCCAGCAGGACTGTCTCTGTTTGCAGCCAATTCAGCGTCATAATCCATCAATCCACAATATTATTCTACTCGAAGCTTGTTTTGTTGAAATTTGACAAAATTTTGATTATTTGCGTCGACTTGTAGATAGGAATCAATAATCCATTGTTGTGTGAGTTAGCCCCCACATAAAATAGGATTAAATGAGCAGTTTGTGCCACTTTATATTCCAGCATGGAAATATTGTTTCTAACAATAACTTTACTATTGGGATAACTTTGCAACTGTAATTTTGGTTGCCATCCTGGCTCCCCATTTGGAAATAAAATGGGATATGTCATAGGATCCAAATTACTGCTTAAAATATTTATGTTTATAAAAAGTTGTTCTTGATTGCGTCGATATATTCTAATATTTCGCTCAAATGGTGGTTCCCCATCATCATTTTTAAATACCATGGCAACCTCATTTGCTGTTGGTAAATTATTCCGTCTTTGATCAGTATGGCGATCTCTTTTGAGAACCATATTTTCTCTTGGCATTGGCAATTGATGTCTTTGCGCATGTGCCAGTTGTTCTTTTTAAACCTCAGCTAATTTTTTGTATGCTTTTCTATATGTGTTGTTGGCCATAATGTTATCAATCTGTTCAAAGACTATGGGTAAGCATTGTTTATTTTCAGGAAGCATCATTCGTTGTTCAACAGCTTCCATTGTATCAAGGACATATAAATGTGCAAATTTCCTTTGTTCTCCTGATTCTGGGTGTAAATGTGAAGTCCGGTGGTATATTTGTCCTTGTACTTTAAAACAGGAAGGACCATGTCCTGGGACATTTTCGGCTAATGTTGCACCTATTGAAGCAAATTAAATTGCACTGTTATAAGACTGAATGTTTTTCTTAAAATTGGTGTAATTTGGAAATGTAGGCTCACTCATTATACTTTTTAAATATTCTGGAAATGTGTGTCTTTCTGGAAGTCTTACCTTTCCTTTCTGACAGCAACTAATAAACTCTCCATCAGTTGGTCTTTTTTTCAGAAAATGATAGGCCCCACAAAACTGACAAACCACATTTATTAATCCACAATAATGAGTGTCTACTGTTAGTGCTCTAAATAAAGGACTATCATGACCTTCCACAAAATAGATCTCATTTGAACTTTCTATATCTACATTGGTGTCATCTCTATCAACATTGGTGTCAGGAGGCAAAATAGGGTCATTAGAGGATGTTTTAGAGACATTTTATTGTTTACTTTTTCTTTTCTTTGAATCTCCAGCAGACTCATTTTGTGCTTTTTTAGCCATTTTTCTTTTATTTAGAAGTCTCTGTCGGTCTTCTTCTCTTAAACGTTGTGAAGTCTCAGGGGTTTGTGCATCTCTCCATCTCTGCTTCCTTTCCCTTGCCATTCTTCTTTTATATTCTTTCTTATCTTCTGCATTGTCCTCCATTGTAATCTGTTATTGGAAATAGAGGTGTAAGAATTGCATTTGTTTAATTATACATATATTTTTTTCCCTACTTTTTTTATTCTTTTTACAAAAGCAGAACAGTATAAAAATGCAATATATAATAACATCATATGACATGATAACTTGCATTTACAGCATAATAACAAAAGAAGAAAAAAAAAAATACAAGACCAGACAAACCAAATTGCATACATACCTTACCCATTCAGTCGTTCATTGAGCCCCCTAGTGATAACTGTCACACGGACAAAAAATAAATAAAAAACAGCTGAAACCTCCATTAGGTAAAAAAAAGAGAAAAAGCAATAAAAAAGAAAAAAAAAATGCGGGGAAAACCTTTTGACCCTAAACGGAATCCCAGAATTTCCATTTCAAGGTATTATTTCAAGAAGACTTTAAAGACGCAAAAATATTTTCTAAATCTCTCGCTTGATGGATCATTGTTAAAATTTCATTCCAGCTTTCATTCCATTTTTAGATTTCCAACGGGAGATAATTGACTTTTTTATTGTCATAAAAATTAAGACAATAAAAGCTTTTTTCTCTGTATTAAGCGAGTCTGGAAAAATGTGTAGTAAACTACACTGAGGTAGAAAAGAAAGTTTAGTTTTTAAAATGCACTCAATACATTTAAAACCATCAGCCCATAAAGGTCTAATTAATGGACAAGCCCATAGTGTATGGAGAAAATCACCATACATTCCACATTGTCTCCAACAACTGCTGTCCGAGAGATTATGAGAAAACTGATACATTTTTGAAGGCACCATGTACCATCTATTTACTATCTTGATATGAAGCTCCCTATACGAAGGATACTTGACAAACCTATTTCTCAATAAAAATGAGGATTCCCATGTCTCCCAAGGAAATGAGACACAAAGGTCCCTTTCCCAGAGTTCCATGCCAGATGTTTTTTTCTACACTAAGAGTTTCCTTAAAATACTGGGGCATTTAGCTAATAAATGAGAGCTATTTTGAGACTTAATAAGTTGTTCCAAGGACATTAAGCCACCCTCAATATTGTTTAGAGGGGGACGTAAAGGCAAAAGCATTGAGAGTTGTTTAACCCTTAATCAGCAATTCAAAGGGAGCCCATAGCTAGTCAATAGCTGATTTAAAGAGAGCTAGCGACCCTCAGAATAGAGATCTTTTATATAAAGAACCACCTGATCTATCTCAGAGCTCATATGAGGGTTTTGAAAGGTAAATACTGGGAGTTCTTGAATTAACACACTAGATTTTGGGATAAGATGATATTTGTTGTTAATTAATCTCCACGTATTGTAAATATTCTTAACTAGATGGGAACCACCTTCAAAACCTTTAAATGCCATGTTACCCATGAAAAATAGCAGTCTGTGGTCCATGCAAGGCACCAGAGCTTTCTCAATTTGCAACAAGGGATAAGATAGTCCTCCCTGAGAGAACTCTCTAGATAGAGTTAATCTTTTAAGTCTAATATGCTTTGAAGAATGAATACATTTGTCAATCATGGTTTGAAATCTTTTGACCCAAAACAAAATAGTTTTGTTAGGTATGCAGCTCGCCAGGTAGTTAAACCTGGGCAAAAGGGCCATTTTGATAATAGCTATTTTGCCACTGAAAGATGCTTTTACCCCTTCTATCCTTTGAGAATCTCTAAAAAATTATAGGTTATTTACAGTCATTTTCCTAAAATGTTCTACAAATGTGATTCCCAAATGGGCGAAAGAATTAGAATCCCAATTAAATGGGTAAGCATTTTTCAAGTATCTTTTAGAATTTACAGATAAATTAATCGATAAAGTATCAGATATTTGTAAATTGAGTTTATCATTTGAAATTATATTATACTTGTTAAACAGTAGCATAAGGGATTTCAAAGACTCCCTAGGGTGTGTAATTGATAGCACTATATCGTCGTTAAAAAGGCTTATTATGTGTTCACTCTCGCCCAACCAGATGCCACGAATACTGCCAACGGCTCTATCAACAAAGCAAACAGGATGGGAGAGAGAGGACACCCTTGTCTAGTTCTGTTCGATATTCCAAAGGAACGAGAGTGATAACCATAACTAGCTACTGAAGCAGATGGAGACTTATACAGTGCCCCTATCGCCTGGGATCCAAATTTTCCCAAACCAAACTTGGTTAAAGTAAGGTTCATGTAGTCCCACCCTACCCTGTCAAATGCTTTTTCTACATCTAATGAAAGGAATAGGGAGGGAGATTTTACAAATTTTGAATGACATGGTGTTGGATCAGGTTAGATAATTTTCTAACATTATCAGAACCGTATTTCCCAGAAATAAAACCCAACTGGTCAATTTCTATCAATTTATGGATTACTTTTTGAAGTCACGTAGACAGGATTTTAGCATAGAGCTTAACATCCACATTTAATAATGATATAGGTCTATAACTAGAACAAAAATGCAGATCTTGTTTAGGTTTGAGAATCATAATTATGCTTGCTTTGACCATTTCTGGAGGGATAACCCCCTTCCGTTTTGATGACTACATACATTAGCAGAAAATATTTTAAAGAAGAAATTACTGAACCCTTCAGGACCCGGGGTGGTATAAGGTTTTAGGTGGTTAATTGCATCATTAATTTCCTGAGCAGAAATAGGAGTGTTCAATTCATCTAACTCTTGCTAGGGAAATTGCGGGAAGATTAAGTTGCTCCAGATATGTCTGAATTTGGAGTTTTGAAGGTTTGCTAAAAGATTTATCATTAGATAGATTGTAAAGATTATCATAATAGTTTGCGAACAAATTGGCGATCTCGTTAGGGCACGTAATAGGATGACCATTACTCAATATATAATCAATTCGTTTTCCCAAGGATTTCTGTTTGATCTTATTCGCCAACAGTTTACTTGTTTTATTATCTTGATGATAAGAAACTTGTTGCATACGCCAAATCAACCTGTCTGACAGAAGTTTTGATTATTGATTTTGTTCTGAATCATGTTAATTTCTACAAAAGTTGAATTGCTAGGATTCTTTTTATTTACAGTTTCCAATTTGTTCAAACTAATATAAAGCTCTCTTATGGACTCTCCTCTTTATTTAATTACTTGAGACCTTAATTTTATTAACACACCTCTAATAAAGGCTTTATAAGAGTTCCAAAGGACACCCTTAGAGGAAACTGTGCCCTCATTTAATTCAATTTTTTTTATAAACTCTTCAATGAGAAACTGTTTCGTAGATTCCTCCTTGATTAAATAATCATCCAGTTTCCAGCTAGATTGAAATACAAGCGTGATCTGAAAGTACAATTGATTTAATATCGGTCTTAGTGATTTTGCTCAGAGTATTAATATCAACCAAGAACAGATCAATTTGAATATATCTTGGGAACATTGGAGTAAAAAGTGTAATCCAATTGGACTGGATGAAGCACACGCCATGCATTATATAGGTTGTTACTGTTGAACCAATTAGAACATTTAAATGCAAAATTATGAATTCTATGTATATTTTTACATGTTGTTTTTAGATTTTCTGTGCTTTTCTAAGTTGGGTATAAAATTAAAATCTCCTGCGACAATCAGTGAACCATAAGCAAACTTATTGATGATTTTCCAGAGACGATTAAAAAATTGCATCTGGTTATTGTTAGGGGCATATACATTAACCAAAGTAACTTTTTGGCCATTTATTGTTCCGCCCCACAGAATATAACGTCCATTGGGATCTGATATGGAAGATTCCTCTACTGGAAATAAATTGTTTTTAAACAAAGTTGCGACATCTCGTGATTTTTTGTTAAAAGTGGAAACATATTTCAGGCCAAAAAATGTATTACCAAAACTCGGGATTTTGGAGTAAGCCCAATGAGTCTCCTGCAAAAATACAATGTCAGCCTTTTCCTGCTTACAAAATCTCAATATCGTGTTTCTCTTACCAGGAGAATTTAAGCTGTTTACATTAAAGCTTAAAATTTGTATTGACATTGAAAAAAGAGAACGGTAAAATCTAATTTTCCGCAAGTATAAACTCATGGGGATCAACCAACCTGGTCACAAATATACCGTAGCCAAAGCCTTTGTCCTAATCAAGGAACTAGAGAAAGGGGTAACCCATCTTGCTACCATACTCACATACTGCAATCTCTACCACACCCACATAGGCTGCTGTACAGAATGACGGCAGACTAAACAAGCAAGGTTAAACGCCATTGTTTAGAAATGGAAGGCCTACCATAATGGGATGCAACAACCTTTGTGGGATGGTTAAATAAATGGCTCTGCAACAGACCTAACACACAGAAATTTCAAAGTTGGAGAAAAAAGGTTCATTCTAAACTACAATGCAAAGAGTGAATAAAATACTGTTTTTAAAAAGAAATCACACAACATAGAAAGGTCAGCGAATACCCTAATGTGTTCATATGGGACATCAAACGTTTTTACTTTGTATCTGGCCCTGACGATATCTTCTTTAGAAGGGAAGAAGTGAAGTTTGACCATTACATCTCTGGATCCTTTATTTTGAAAATATAAAGGAAGAGGAATTCGGTAAACAGCATCAAATTGATACTGAAGATGAGCAAATGAGGGAATCAAAGAGACAAAAAATGTGGAAACATACAGCCTTATTAAATTGCGATTCGGTAAATTTCAAAGTGCTCTATTTAAGCACACAGCATATTTTATTTACAGAAGTTTTTAGTTAGTGAAGACCTTGCTTTTGGATAGTAGTTCACTAACTAAAAACTTCTGTAAAATAAATATGCTGTGTGCTTAAAGAGAGCCCTTTTAAATTTCCCAAATCACAATTTAATAAGGCTGATAATCTGGTAGATCAGAGTTCTTGATTGTTTCTGGAATACCCCTTATTCATAAATTAGAGCGTCTCGATAGATCTTCCAGCTTAATGATTTGATTATTTAGCTCTTTAACCTTCTCTTCCAATTTGTTATTCTGAGTCAGCAAGGAGTTATGATCCAGAGTCAAATTGTCCAGCTTAAGTTCTAATTCTAAAGTTTTGTTATTGACATCTCTTATTGATTTAGCATTTTCTGCAAATTTGCTGTTTAATGTCATCTAGCAAGTTCACTTGGAAGTCGTGCAAAATATTTCTCATTTTTAGAGGGGTAAGTATTTCGTCTTTTTGAGGCTCAGAGCCTTTGCTGGACATACTTTTAGAGAGTTTCGAGGTTTGTCTGCCTGCAAGGTAGAATTTACAAAAGGAGGTAACTGAATCTTCTCTTTATGATTAGGAGAAAAGAATTTGGCAGCTTTGGAAGGCTGACCTTTCTTATCTTTAGTCTTGCCTTTGCCTAGCATGGTTGGTCTGGTTTAACTGACCTTATTTAAGGTATAAGCTTATTTAAGGTATAACCTTCCAATATAACCTTCCAATCGGCTACTACAAACATATGAACATGTCCTCCTCCACCTAGCCGCCCCTATTACATCCTCTTCCTCCACGCCAGGGCCCTCAGATCCCCTTCCTTTCTCTTCCTGCTGGGCGGGGGCTTGCTCCTCCACTTCCTGCTCTGATGGAGACAGGACCCTCACCTCTCGCTCGCCAGTGGACCTAGGCCGTCTCCTGGATCCTGAAAGATAGAAAAGAAGGGTATATATCATTAGTATGATGAATAAAATATTGTTTTGTGTTCATTCCTAACTATCTGACATCTAGGCTTGAACCTGGATGATACTCCTAATTGCAACTCAGATTAGCTATCATTTGATAGATATGATCTATTCTTTGGTTTCTGGTCTTGATCATTCTTGGCTCCTAACGCTATCTTGATTCCGGCTGCGTTCTATAATTGTGTAGGCTGCAGTGGGCACACCAATAAATGGACTCTCTATTACTTGATTACTGTTGTTGTGCCCAGGAATGAGAGTGATTTGTCAGCTTCATGGATTTAATGACGCATCCATTTATCCCTTGTTAATTCCATGGAGCTGACTTGTCAGTGTCTTTGTTGGTCACCATGAACATGTGTAGTGTGTGTGATGCACATGTGGTGGCATGTTGGTGTATATGATATTAACCAGACATGGAGGCTGGGTCCTGCTGGGCCACTGGACCTGAAGCTCCAGCAGCGGGCAAATGTCTCAGAAGGTCCCTGGCGACCCTCTCCCACTCATTATAGGTCATGCTCTGGTCCTTGTCCTTCTTAGCCATCAACCTCCTCACCTTGACCCTGATGACGTCAAACTTGTGCTTGATAGACCTCACATCCCTTGGTGCTGTGCCTACCGCAGTAATCTCAGCCGCTACCTCCTTCCAAGCCTGAGCCTCCACCACCTTCTCCTCTCCCTTGTCCACCTCCTCTCCCTCTGCTCCCTCCTCTCCACCTCACTTCTCACCTCCTCCTCCCCACCTCTACTCCCCATGGCCACCTCTCTCTCTTCCTCACCTCTCCTCTTCACCTCCTCCCCACCTCTCCACTCCTCCCTCCATAATATCCCCAAAGCAAAACTGTATATGTCTGGTGGAAAAAAAATGTGTGTGCTATGTGTTATTAATAACTGTTGGGGGATGCGGTGTGGGGGATAGGATTGGGAGAGGGGGGGGGGGGGTGGAATGACCTAACTCTATATGTCTCTATGTGTGTTCTTTAAATTATGTGTATAGCATATATGTGTATCTGTAAAATGCGTAATCAAGTATTAAGTGTAAACTCATATGAAACAGAATATAAATGAATAAAACTGCAAACTACCTCTCTCCAAACTCTCCTACTCTCTCTCAGACTCTCAAAACCCAACAACTCCGGGACCTGCATGCTACTTCGAAAGAAAATACAACACAGTCAACGCATGGGCGGGTGGAATGCAAATGTACTGTATAATCTCCCTCTGTCAATTATCTTCGGCTAGACCGCATTTTATTGGCTGAGTGGCCTGTGCCGCACTATATTATACCGCAATTGGTTATTGACGGCCGATAGTGGCTCATCTGGCCCCTTAACAGCCTGCGTGCACGGAAAGGATTTATGGTCTTGCGTCTCAAGCCTGTAACTCGCACCATGGTCTAATTTAATAGCTCTGTAACGCAGCCGAATTTAAGCCCATAGGATTTGTGGGCTTGCTGATGCCACTACGGGCTTCAAATTTAATGGGGCTGTAAATGGTTACCCTTGTAGGTAGTAGTTGAGAATAGGGAATTTGGATTAGAAGAGGGTGGTCAGCTGTGTTAAATGTAGCCGAGGATTAGAAAAGAGAATTGACCCTTTGACTTATCGGTAAACAAATCATTAATAACTTTTGTGAGAGTTGTCTTTGTGGTGTGATGGGGTCGGTGTCACGGGACCCTTTTTCAGTTCCTGGGTCTTAGCCCATTAAAGGACAGACAGCTTGTCTCCAACCACTGGATTATGTATGTAAACACTGTATTTGTAATCTGTTTTGTCCCATTGTTTGCCAGATAAAGTTAATCACATCTGATATGTGTTAGAGATGGCAGGATGTATATTGGAGGTTATGCTTATGGTTCTCAGGAAGCTACTGCTAAACCTCATGTGGGGCCATCTACTGTAATTGTCTGCTACACTTATCATTGTTACATTGTGTACACCCCCTCTGTATCTAAATGCTATAAATATTGCTGACTTTTCAAAATAAAACAGTTCTCTTCCGGAGACATATAGAAATTGTGTGTCTCTTATGTTGCTCCTGGTGGCTGCAATACTGAACCTATCTCCACCCTGCAAGTAAACTGGCCTGATCACTGCCATAGGAATGTTACTGAGACTCTTGAAAGTGCTGATTCCCAATGGAGAAACTTTAACTGATTCAGAAGCCAGATATCAGGGGTGCTGGTGCCATGATTTCCAAGAACCCAAACGGTCCTTGTTGGTAGTTAACCTGTAGTCTATAGCAGGCGGTCCTGGGCAGTAATAGCCCCTACCGCCGGATCGTCACAGTTGGAAACCGGATTGGAAGGTGTCAAGAAGAGAACTGGCGGAAGTAAATTGGGTAAGGTGACTATACACAAGCCAGGGAAAGTAGTGATATAGGGGAATAATTAGATGCATTAACCAGATCACAAAAGATTTTAAGAATAGGTGTTATAGTATGTTTTAGAGATTATGGAAACTTTCCAGGGTTTAGAGAAAAGTTGAATATAGATATGAGACTTCATCCTCAATCACAATGTTAATGGAGTCAATAGGATTTGTGTCAATGTGGAAGGTTGAAGGCTGGGTGTTATTTGTTAGTTGAGAGGAGGAAGTGTGTGAGCTGGGTTGACAGGATAATTTGTTACACATCTTTTCATTCTTATCTTTAAAGTGGTTGGCAGGAGGTGCAGGAGGGTGGAGTAGTAATGTTAAATGTGGTGAACAAACGTTGGAGGATAGATTAGATATTAATGTTGAGAAATGTTGCTGTTTGACAAGGTTGAGAGCAGAGAGGTAGCAGCGCAATATAAAATTGCAATGGACAGAGTCTTCTGAAGGCCGAGATTTCCTCCATAAACGTTCAGCAGTACGGAGCACCTCTGGATGTAGTGGGTTTGTTTAGTGTGCCATGGTTGTGGATGTGAGAGCGTTTGCAAGAGGTTATGGGGCAAGAGTGTCAAGGGTGGAAGTAAGAGTCGAGTTGTAATGTGAGGTGGCAGTGTCAGGGCAGGTGAGGTTGGTGATGGGGTTGATAGCTGTTGTGAATGAGGAGCTTGTAGATTTCAGTGGGTGATGGTGGTCGAGGATGAAGGAGGGTAGTGAGAGGAAGGTGTGTTGAGGTTGAAAGTTAGGAGGTGGTCAGAGAGAGGGAGTGAATGGATGACTAGGTTGGAGGTGGTGCAGAGATTAGTGAATATAATGTCAAGGGAGTGTCCAAATATAATCACACTCAAAAAACTTTAATAGGCACTTAACAACAACGCAATAAAAAAGAGGGATTCAGCTATGTTAAATAAACCCACCAGTATGACTCAACTTGAACTGTAAAATAACTCCATCTACAAGGTTCACCAAATCAGGGTAACAAGGGTGAAATAAATGTGGTCAAGGCCCCAACACCTGGGTAAGAACATAAGGAACCCTATGATCTCGGTGGATAGCGCCTACCACAGTGCCTCTACCTAGTGTAGGAAGACCCTTAAACTTAACTGGAGCCCTTCAACTCACAGGATAAAATAATTTTGTGCCACTTATACCCCTATCATAACATAGAGATAGGATTTTTTCAACTCAAGGCAATCCAGCTTGTCATCTACTGGTGGGACTAGACAAAATATAATATGAAAAGAAACAATTAACTAGTATGTAAGCATTAATTCACAATATTGAAACAATATATATTGTACGTGTGCTATATACTAAATTGGACCACAATAGTGCTTTCTATAGGGGAAAACAAGAGGAAAACGTATATTCCAAATAACCAGTATATTAACTCCATAATGCTTAATACATAATTGATAATACTGAACATTAATATACAATCAATACCAAGAAACGACCTGGTTAAGCTTATAATATTTGTACATAGTCTTCAAGTTGTAATATAGGATACCCCCCAATCACTTATATGTAGATCCAAACAGCCATAAGGTCAATAAGCAGACAATCATTTCTCCGTATTTCTTTATAAACGGCTTCCTCAGTGGATAGATTGATGTCAAATAATTGAATAAAAACTAGTGAATCCCTTGGGGCTTATAAAGCCAGATATAAACGTGCATAAAATTACATCATCATGTCACCAAAAAAACAGAAGTGCCGTCACTTCCTGTTTGGCATTTTTATTTATTTATAGCAGCTTAGAAGCTTAATTGTGGTTCATATTTGTTAGTATAGCTATGTAGCCATTGAAGTGTAACATATACATACATTAGATGAAGGCAAAACTATCCAAAAGGATGAAATTAGAAAACGAAGTACATTCCTAAAACCAGAAGTGATGTCATTTCAATATCAGTCCCCATCGAGTGGAGTTTAATTCTATACAACACTGCTATCAAAACACTCAAAAACAAGATGATACATAGCCATATGAGACATCAACACATGGATTATAGAGAGGTATTCCAAAAATCAAGCAAAAGTTTTTTAAGTGAATGAGCACATTCGTAAAACCAGAAGTGACCTCACCTCCGGTTGTCCGTCCTTTATATTAATTCCCATTAAGTGAAAATAAGAAATAGTCTGTGTGGCATCACTTCCTGTTGTCCATCCTTCATATCCATCCCCATTAAGTGAAACAAAAAAATAGTCTGTGTGATGTGTAATAACTTTGTGAGTGGTAAAAATAATTGATATATCAATTGTAAACATATTAAATGAGAACTCTATGTTAAAGTGAATATCAAAAATGTGATTAACAGGAGATATAATGATATATAAACATACGTTTGTTATAAGTGAGTGTAATTGAGGATAATTAATACATGAATTTTAAGCATTTTAAATGTATACTGATTAAAAATTGATGGGAAATATATACTGTACATATTTGAACATGTGAAATAATACTGTGTGAAGTTGATTGTATATTCAGTATGTATAATGAAGTGATGTAGAGAAATATAAATATCAATGAAATTAAATCTAAATAATATAAATAAAAATTTTCATAACGCTGAGATCCTTGTTGTGATATGTTTTGATATGCCTTGCCACGGGTGTATCTAAATCGTGTTGGATGGAGTAGACGTGTTCCAGGATTCTTCATCTGAATTGTCTCAGCTTCTTTCCTACATACAACTTTCCACACTTACATTCCATCACATAGATCACTGCCATAGACAGGCAATTAAAACATTCCCTCAATAGAAAATGTCTTTGTGTGCCTGGATGTACAAATTCCTTTATTTATAAGACATAATTACAAGCATTGCAGTTCCCACATTTATGCATTCATAATAATGGATTTAGCCAAGTTGACATTAGGTTGAAAATTGGAATGAATTAAACGATATTTGATGTTACATCCCCTTCTATAAGTAATAGTGGGTTCCGGAGAAATATATTAAATTAAATCAGGATCCGATGTGAAAAGGTGCCAATGTCTGGCCAGTATTGCTTTTACTTGTTTCCAATCGGATCCATAAGACATAATACATCTTATTTTGTCATGTTGTTTTGATCTTTTTGTTGCATATAAACATTTGGTTATAGGAAGGGCTACAGCTTTTTGGTAAGCCCTTTTTAAGACCCTATATCTCTATTTTTAAAGTTTGTTCTTAATATGTCTGCTTGACTCCAAGTTGTCACTGCAATTTTGTTTGGCCCGTATATATTGGCTTACTGGAATCCCACTTGTTAGGGGTTTAGAATGGTGGCTCGTCCAATCTAAATATTGGTTTGTTTCTTGTATATTGTTGTGGTAATTTCTCCTCTTTTTATCTCAATATTTAGGTTGAGGAATTTTAATTTATGTTCATGAATTGTGAACGTAAATAATAGGCCCAACTCATTGATGTTTAGTTTTGATTCAAATCTCTCAAAATCTAATTTTGTACCAGACCACAGAATTAAAAAGTCATCAATATAATGCCATAGTAGTATGTTGTCAGTAAATGTAGTCATTTGATCTGTAAAGACTACTTGTCCCACTTGTTTTTAAAAAAAAATCTGTCCCTCTTGTTTTCAAAAAATACTCTGCGGCTCGTAGTCCCAATTTGTGAAGAAGACCTGTCTGTTTCCCCTAATACTTTTCTGGCGAGTATTGATATACAGTTCGGAAGCCCACAGTTTTAGTGTTGCATTACCAATGTTTTTTGGCAAGCCCCCGCTGCTGAGAACTGTATATGTGATGTTCAAATATGTATATATTTTCCAATCAGTACACATTTATAATGCTTATAATTGATATATTAATTATCCTCAATTACACTCACTGATCACAAATTTATGTTTATATAGGATTATATCTCCTGTTAATCAAATTTTGTATATTCATATTAACATAAAGTTCTCATTTAATATATTTACAATTGATATATCAATTATTTTTACCACTCACAAAATTATTTCACATCACACACATTTTTTGTTTGTTTCACTTAATGGGAATTAATATAAAGGACGGACAACTGGAGCTGAGGTCACTTCTGGTTTTACGAATGTGCTCGTTTTCTTAACCAACTTTTGCTTGATTTTTGGAATATCCCTCTATAATCCATGTGTTGATGTCTCATATGGCTATGTATCATCTTGTTTTTGAGTGTTTTGATAGCAGTGTTGTATAGAATTAAACTCCAACCGATGGGGATGGATATTGAAGCTTGAAAACCCGAGGTGACATCACTTCCGGTTTTAGGAATGTACTTCGTTTTCTAATTTCATCTTTTTGGATAGTTTTGCCTTCATCTAATTTATTTATATGTTACACTTCAATGGCTACATAGCTTTACTAAGAAATATGAACCACAATTAAGCTTTTAAGCGGGTATAAATAAATAAAAATGCCAAACCGGAAGTGACAGCACTTCCGTTTTTTTGGTGAAGTGAAGATGTCATTTTATACACGTTTTTCGCAGGCTTTATAAGCCCCAAGGGATTCACTAGTTTTTATTCAATCATTTGACATCAATCTATCCACTGAGGAAGCCGTTTATAAAGAAATACGGAGAAACAATTGTCTGGTTATTGACCTTATGGCTGTATGGATCTACAGATAAGTGATTGGTGGTATCTTATATTACAACTTGAAGACTATGTACAACTATTATAAACTTAACCAGGTTGTTTCTTGGTATTGATTGGTTATTGTTGTTTAGTATTATCAAGTATGTATTAAGCATTATGCAGTTAATATACTGGTTATTTGGAATAGGAGTTTTCCTCTTGTTTTCCCCTATACAAATCACTATTGTGATCCTATTTAGTCTAAGTATATAGCACACGTACAATATATATTGTTCCAATATTGTGAATGAATGCTTATATACTAGTCACTTGATTCTTTTCATATTTTATTTTGTCTAGTCCCACCAATAGATGACAAGCTAGATTGCCTTGAGTTGAAAAAAACCTATCTCAGGTATTATGTTACAATAGGGGTACAAGTGGCGCAAAATGCTTTTATCCTGTGAGCTGAAGGGCTCCAGGAAGTTTAAGAGTCTTCGTACACTAGGTAGAAGCACTGATTTTTCCACCAAGATCATAGGGTTCCTTCTCTTCTTACCCAGTTGTAGGGGCCTTGACCACATTTATTTTGCCCTTGTTACCCCGATTTGGTAAACCCTGTAGATGGAGTTATTTTACATTTCAAGTTGAGTCATACTGATGGGTTTATGTAACCTAAGTGAATCCCTCTTTTTAATTGCGTCCTTGTTAAATGCCTATTAAAGTTATTTGAGTGTGATTATATTTGTACCTAAGTAATTCAGTGTTAAGCACTACAGAACTTTTTAAATTAGATTTTGTCTTTCCAAGGGAGTGTCCATCATGATGAGTTGAGGAATTAGTCTATTGTAAGTGACAGAGGGAAGTGAATGCAGTTTAGAGGCAGCCTTGGAGATGCCAGGCGATCCCTGGGATCCCCCCTGAATATGTGCTATTCCTTTGAGTCTGCCTATCCCCAGGATCCCCCTTCAATACCTGTTACCCCTTATGAGCCTGGGTATCCCCTGGGATCTTCCCTCACTATCTGCTATGACACCAAATATTAACCATTTCCCATGGGGGTCCCACAGAACTCCTATAATAATCTAAAGTATAACCATAGGAGTACCTAATAATAAGCACTGTACCATGATGATTTCTATGGACTCCCGTGGTATAATAAACTTGACCATAAAGGTCTTCAAGGACCCTAATAGCACACAACAATTTCCCCTATACCCAAGGGTCCTTATGGACCAAGTGACACCTAATATTAACCCCTATACCATAGGTACCACCATAGTATAGGCAGC
This sequence comes from Discoglossus pictus, assembly GCA_027410445.1. NCBI lineage: Eukaryota > Metazoa > Chordata > Amphibia > Anura > Alytidae > Discoglossus > Discoglossus pictus. The sequence goes on from CM050168.1 coordinate 165,650,236, forward strand.
TATGACCATGTGGTCACTATGTACCTCCATGGCATTTAAAGTTAACTCATATACCATTGGGGTCCTCAAAGTCCCTGATTGCACCCTTCCCACCACAGGAGGAGTCCATATTGGACACCCATGGACCCTAACTCCCTACAGGGATCCATAAGGATCCCATAGTCTCTAGCACTAAAAACATATAAAATACTACATAACATTAAAAAAAAAAACACCTGTAAGAGGGTAAAATATACATTATCTATCCTTTTGGCACCATCTAGAAATGATCATCAATGTCCAAGTTTCACTTCAGCCATGGATAAAAGGGCACTTCCATGTTGATTGAATAATCTATCCTCTTCTTTCTCAATTAAAGCCCTTGTTCCCTATGTTTGGCCTGTGAAAATGGGCCTCCACTAAAAACACCATTGCGGATCTCTTATGCCAACTAATGTTTAGCTGACTATGGCTGAGCCTTATATTCTGAAGTATATGTGAATCATATTTCAGCCAATCAACATTGAGTATTTCAATTATTTTCGTATATCTGATTGGTTAAAAGTAAAAAAAATCATAATGCACTGTTTAAAAGATAAGTATTTGTTGCCATTGGGATCTATAAGGACCCCATGGTTATACTTTAGCTGGGGGAAACCCAAGGGAAAATCAGGCACAAAGGATGTAGCAGGTATTAAGTGTAAATCCTGGGGGATTCCCAGCTCATAGGGGTAGCAGATCAAAGGAAAAGGTATCATAAACCCCCTGGACTAGCTTGTATTATTATTTGAATCCTTTCCTGTTATGGGAAGACATATAGATAGTTAGATAGATAGATAGATAGATAGAAATAAGGGAGGATGTTTGTGCTAGTGTAATATGTTAATAGCTGTGAGTCAGCCTTCCAAGAGTTCTTACAGGAGCCATGGAGTGGAGACCTGGTTGTCTAATTCCAGAAGTCATTTGTAGTTGGAACTGATAAACACATGCCTGTTGCTGGATTTCAAAATGAAATTATTATATCTGTGTAGCAGTTTACTTTTGTGTACTTTATTGTATTAAGAAGTGCTTAGAGGCTCTGTTTTTTTCTACCTAAAATCTTACTAATAGTTGCTAACTTGTTTCTCCCCTCTGCAGGTCATGAAGATAGTGTCTCATAGTAACCAATCAGTGGCAACATTCAACAACAAACAGGTAAAACTTGTATGATATTAGGAAGAAAAAACAGAGCTGGTAATTACTTCTTAATAATATAAAATACATAAAAGATACATATGTACATTACATTCCTTGTGAAATCCAAAAACCTTCCATGTACCTTTAAGAATGTGAATGGGTAAAATGGAAGAACCATATATATTTTATACAACTAATAAGGAAATAGAACATCCATAAACTAATGGTCTTTCCCCATACAGAAGCTCCAAATTCTATTGCATGTGATAATTGATTTCATATTTCCAGATAAGGAATCCCAGGATCCCTTTGTTGCTGTCAAGGCATCCTCCTTAGGTACAGTAATATGTGATGTACTAGAGGGTACCATTGAGTACCGATGGGATCAGAGGCAAAGTCCTTAAAGCAATTAACATTCCATGAGGGAAGATGAGTTATACTTCTACTGCAGCCACAGAGTAACACTTGAGTAACCACAGAGTAACCCTTTTGTATATGCCGATTCAATGTAAGAGCCCTATGTAAATCAGGTGTTCTAAATTTACTGCCGTAAATCACGTGCCTATGTAAATCAGGTGAGCTAAATTTACTTCTGTACATTTTTTCCCCTAAGTTCTACACTAACTTTTGCTGCCCCAGGTTAGAGAACTCTGCCCACAGCCTTAAATCCTGCCTTAGCCACAACAGATTTCTTTATATGAATGAGACTCTATATTTCTATATATGTATGAGACAATTTTTTTAATTACATATATGTTGATATTGGATTGTTAAGTGTCAAATAATGTTGACATTTTAACATTTTGTAGTGCTTTTTGTGTTATAGTGTCACTTTAAAATCTTCTGGGGGACTTTGGTAAATCTTTCTTCTGCTTTTTGCAGTTATGGCAGTGCAATGATTTGTAAGTCATCCGTACAGTTTTATTAGCATAGGGTTTGGGTGTCAGGGTGTTAGGGGTAACTCATAATTTGTCAGTGCAAAAATCAGTGTAGATTTATGCATTGCTTATCGGCTTTGTCGTGAAGTTCACTGGTATCAGTGACCCATAGGTGTTCTCTCGCAATATTTTAGGGATGGGGGATTAAGATAGCTAGGTAGGATTTACATTGCTGCTATGGCACTCGTAATTGATTTTTCAGAGATTAGCATAGGGGCCTAAGACGATAGACTGCAGAGCCCGGAGAAAAACCTTGTACTCAGCCATCTTTGGACCAATCAGATGTGATGTGAATCAGTGAATAAAAAACTCAGTTTAAAAAGACTCTGTCAAACCAAAATTAAGTAGCTTTTTTGGTTATTGTCAAAGAGCATAACAAACTGGCTGTATGTTGTTTTATCCATTTTTTTCTAAAGTGAATCAATCCTTGGACATTTCATGCTGTAGTTGCTCAATTTATATGCAAATGAGCGGCTCACGTATATTAATTATGTGTTAATTAGGATTACAGTTTGCTTGACTGTCTCTCTGTAGTGACCAAAATAAAGATCGCCAATGTTATCTGCCAATCAGGCCCCTCTCCCAACCTTATGAAGTACTCTGAGCCGCACATTAGCAGACAAAAGTTGCAAAATCAATTTTAAATGTTTCAGAAGTTATTTACTGTAGATAAAAACTGTGAGTACAGTGTACAGCTAGATTTTAATGTTCTATAAAAACTGTACTTTAATTTAGTTACAGAGCAGAATAGGCCAATTTAAGCCTGGTCACATACAGGAAATTGAGAAGTTAAAGTTGAATGCAACCTTAAAGTGACACAACGAAGGTTCCAAATTTAAATCTATACAGTAACTAATAGTAAATTAATGTTATTAGAAAATATTTTCATATGGTAAACTAATATTAAAGTTTGCCATTTTGAGCAGTCAGTTAGAGAATCATATTTTGTTAATGAGAGATCATCGCCATTAATTATTGATAAACCCCATATGCATTCAGTCCATTGTGTTTAGTGCATACCCCTGCACATTGAGCATGCCTATTTTACATGTAATGTAAGAAAATGCATTTTTAATTAATATTCAATTCATAAGGTACTTGTTTTTACCTATAGGATCTGCTGAGGCCCTTTAACGTCTCTTCACTATTCTTCAAAGGTTTCTTGATGACATCATTCATTACACCATACAAGAGATTAGGTGGCATCTTTACAGCATCACATATGATATGAAAAATGACATCTTCTATGGCATCACATGTAACATTAAAAATGACATAATTCATGATATTACTGATGACATTACACTAGACCCTTTGTGATGTCACTTAATGTACTTATATTTGAAAGCTTACTTAAAATGTTAATGCTTATCTGTTTATGGTAATAATATATGACTAAATATATTTTGCTTAACGACACCATAGTTTAAGGTATTTTGAGGTGGCAAGACTTAAAACGTGGCAATGATTTGGTCTTACCAAGCTCTACCTTCTTTAGAAAGTCTTTTGTAAGGCTTTTTCTGCTGTCAGGAGTATGCAGTAACTCCACTGTACTCTCGTAATCCATTATCTCTTGTGAGCTGCTGCTTGTTAAAGGGCCACTGCAGGACAAAACTTTCTATAAGCCTTCCCAATCTTTGATCAACCACGCACAAATGCAAAAAAATAAACAAATAAATACATTAAAAAAAAATAATTAAAAGTCCTTTTTATCTTTTAGTTTCTCAGACTTTTTTCTCTTCTCCTGGACCTTCTGTTATTGATCAGTCTTTCAGCAGATGGATGATCATGAATTATAGAGTAAAAAAGACACAAATATAGTATAGTTTATTTTTATTAAAAAAACTTTATATATTTAAAAACAAATGTGCATTCCACTCACATTTAGTAGTGCATTTATATGTACATTTTTTGAGCATGTAAACAAAAACATCATGTGGTCTTTCATTGGAAAAAGTGCCGGCTCCTTTGTCTCCTTGATGACACTTGACCTTTTGTGGGCAGTTAGAACAATAATCCCACTGGGTTAATTAAAAACAAATGCACATCCAACTCACATTTAGTAGTGCATTTATATGTACATTTTTGAGCATGTAAAGAAAAAGATAATGTGATATTTATTTGGCAAAAGTGCCGGCTCCTTTGTCTCCTCGATGACACTTGACCTTTTGTAGGCAGTTGGAACAATAATCCCACTGGGTTAATTAAAAACAAATGCACATCCAACTCACATTTAGTAGTGCATTTATATGTACATTTTTGAGCATGTAAAGAAAAAGATAATGTGATATTTATTTGGCAAAAGTGCCGGCTCCTTTGTCTCCTCGATGACACTTGACCTTTTGTAGGCAGTTGGAACAATAATCCCACTGGGTTATCCAACTTTTTTTTATTTTTTTTTATTTTATTTTTTTTTTTTCCAGACAAAAGAATACAAGTACAAAAACAGAATGTAAATACAAAGTCCTGAACAGACAAACAATCACAATTCATAACACACTTCTGATAATACTCCTTCTTCCTTCCTTTCCCCTCATGTTTTCCTCTTAACGGGGGAAACTTATACCTCCAGACCAGATTTAAACATCATATATATATATGTACACCTATATATATATATACATATATATATATATATATATATATATATATACAGAAAAAGAAAATATTACATCTGTATCCCCTATATTATCACTTAGCTTCTTTGAACCCAGGGCTGTGAGTTCTGTTAGATACTTTGACAGATCTTAGCTCCTCTCTAATATTTGCATCTATAACTATGGCTTTTCGCCATCCCCCCACCCAAAATTAATTCCAACATTATGTGAGAGAGTTTTCCACTATATAGGGACCGGGGTCTACCCTCTCTTTCAGAGAAAGGTCTATTATTCTTTATCGCTTCTCTTTCTTAACTATCTGCCTTCCCACATTTTCCCTATATTTGTGTTTTCAGTAAAAACGTCTGTATATATAGGAACAGAAATTTTTCCTTTTTTACTCATACCTTTTTTTTCCTTTCCTATGAATTCAAGGTATGCCCCCGTTTAACCTCGTTATATTCACAGAATATTTGACTATTATCTAAAGAAAATAAGAGAAGAAAAGGCGAGAAAAAGAAACACATACACCATTCACACTGTACCAGACCGATGACCTACCAATAAGTTGTTGCTGGAGAGTTTGGGTTCCTAATCTACCTATTATATGATTTATAGTCTTTTCCTTGACTACTCCCTTTTTTTTTTCCTTCTCCCCTTCTACCTCTTTTATAATTACTGAATTATGATCCGTTTGTCTATACTCCAATAGAACTTACAAATTTATCCCACTTCTGCTAAGGGAAGCGGGTACCTGTTTCCATCAGCCAATTCTTGCCTATGGGATCAATAATCTCTCTATTTTCTCGTATTGCTGCCACCAGCTGTATTCTTGACGGAACATGGGTATTTTTCCATGATTTTACTATCAAACTTTTAGCTACTAACAGAATGTGACATATCAATATACCATCTGAACCACGGAATTCCTCCAAATTCCTATGGAACAGTACCAATGAAGGGGAGCACCTAATTTCTTGAGCTAATATTTCTTCTATTAATTGACACGCATCTATCCAAAACCTGTTTATTTTAGGGCACTCCCACCACATATGAAACGATGTTCCCAACTGATTACAGCCTTTCCAGCATGTTCTTTGATTTTTTGGGTCTATTTTATTCATACGTTCAGGAGAGAGGTACCAATTATTCGAAAACTTAAAAAACATTTCTATATACCTTGGTAGACCTGCTGCTTTTTTTACCATTCTTAAACTTTGGTACCATACCATCTCTTCAAAGGTTTCTCCCATAATTGATTCCCAGTACATCAAACCTGAACTTTTCCTCAGTGAACGGTTCTCATTTATAATTTTATTGCATTTCGAAATAGTTCGTAAATTATCTCTTTTTATCACTAGATCTTCCATTTTAGTTGTTTTTAAATGTTGTGAGATCCTGTAACCGCAGGCTACTAGTCTTTTTTTAATACACTCATATTCTAGCCAAGTTAATTTTATATCTCCGAATTTCCTACTCATCCTTTGTAGGTCTATAAGTTGTCCATCTTCAAACAGTTTTGCTGTGGGTGTGTCACCCTTGATTTTCAGAGATGTAATTATTGGGTTAGAGCCCCCACGTTCCAGTGTATCAATTGGGGCAGCCAGTGAGGGAAGATTAATTAGCTGCATGGATAGTCTATTTCTATACCAAAATTTGGTTAAGGAAACCAAATTCTTCGGGAGATCTCTAATCACCGTCTCATTCAAGCTAGGTAGCCACAGCACGGAGTGGATCTTAATATTTCTTAATAAGGCCTCCTCGATTTCCATCCATCTAGGTTGTTCCTTTATCAAATTCCAGCTAATAAGATGTGCTATACAAATTTGTTGGTAAATATCTAATATACAGGGGCAGTTTAACCCACCTTTCTCGACCTTTTGATTTGCTATTATTTTTCCCACCCGGGGTTTCTTCCCACCATAGATAAACTTATCTAGCTGCACTTGTATTTTTTTGATGTAGTTATATGCCAGCACTCCCGGAATACATCTCAGACACAAATATAGTATAGTTTATTTTTATTAAAAAAACTTTATATATTTAAAAACAAATGTGCATTCCACTCACATTTAGTAGTGCATTTATATGTACATTTTTTTGAGCATGTAAACAAAAACATCATGTGGTCTTTCATTGGAAAAAGTGCCGGCTCCTTTGTCTCCTTGATGACACTTGACCTTTTGTGGGCAGTTAGAACAATAATCCCACTGGGTTAATTAAAAACAAATGCACATCCAACTCACATTTAGTAGTGCATTTATATGTACATTTTTGAGCATGTAAAGAAAAAGATAATGTGATATTTATTTGGCAAAAGTGCCGGCTCCTTTGTCTCCTCGATGACACTTGACCTTTTGTGGGCAGTTAGAACAATAATCCCACTGGGTTAATTAAAAACAAATGCACATCCAACTCACATTTAGTAGTGCATTTATATGTACATTTTTGAGCATGTAAAGAAAAAGATAATGTGATATTTATTTGGCAAAAGTGCCGGCTCCTTTGTCTCCTCGATGACACTTGACCTTTTGTAGGCAGTTGGAACAATAATCCCACTGGGTTATCCAACTCACAAACCTCTTTATAAACTCTGATAACCACTGTCCACAGTGTTTCATCCCATATAACTTCTCCAGGGCTTGGTTCTCAAAATGTAACATCTAATGTTCAAAGGATGGCTTTGAACATGCTTCCATAATGCGTTTTGGAGAATGCCCTTATAAGCAGAATGTATCATGCAGTACAGAGTCAACGTACATAAACCATTTGGGGGCTGTAAAGGTTAACACTGCAGTATTTAAATATAATTATAAATCAATGAAAAGAGCTTAAAATCAAAAGGTTTTAACACATTTTTCTATTTGGTTATTCTATATATGCTCTTTATATAATGTGCATTTTATTTTCAGACCGGTTTGTACAGTATATCAGTATTCCGACGCATATAAAAATCACTATATGATTGAAAAAAGTTAATTATTCCTGCAATATTCAGTATTGTTTGTGATGCTTTTTTATGAAAAAGGATCAACTCCTGAATTCTAATTAGTAGTTTGATGTGCTTATTAGTATCACAGTCTGCTTGTTTGTCTCGGTTGGTGTTATCAGGCAAATAGATCCCTTATCTCACCCTTATTAAATATCCCAAAAAGGAACCACAATGCATCTACTGACAAATGAACATGACAAGAAACTTATTGATGTTTGTTGTAGTATTGTAACTACATTTTCTTTATTCCTTTTAAAAGTTAGAACAACTGTTATTGAGCAATTTTACTTATTTTACCCAGAAGCTTAACCCATAGTGACAACAGATCTTACATATGCTCCGCATTAAACTGGAAGTCTTTATTGAGGCAATGCTGCCCCCTAGTGTTAAGAGTTGCAAATTGATTCAAAATTCCTTAATCTTGTTGCTCAGTAACATTTCAGAAAGAAACTCCCACCTTGCAAATGGCGTTAATGAAGTTATAGTCACATAAAGGTACTGTTTTATTAAAGGTATATGGAATTTTCCTGGATTCTGAATGCAATTGATAGAGGAAAATCAGTAGTGTATGAAAATAATTTAGCATGAAAGAAATTCCAAAATAAACATCAATAAACTTACCCTAAAGTTTATAAAATGTCTCAAGTTCTCAGGCAGTTGATTTTGAGAAGGAACGTTCCTGAAAATTAAACCTAAATTAGCATAAAATGGGTAATTATTTGTGGCCAATTAAAGACAGATACTATAATGTATCTGTTTCCCTCTCATTGGCTGAGATAAAGCTGCTCAGGAGACAGCCATGATGCTGACAGCTGATTACTACTACATTTGCAGACCAGCTAAATGAATTTCATGGGCCACTGATGGTCTATGGACCCTCTATGATAGCATTTTTGCAGTTTACTAAATAAATCTTTGCAAGTTTTCTTTCTCCGTAAAAATTCAGGAAAATAATTGAAAAGGAATCAGAGATAGAAAAAATGATAAGATTAGCTGGGAGAAAGATGTTTATCCAAGTGGGACTGTCCTTTTAGAGAAGGAACATTTGGAGCCCTCATAAACCAATAAAAAATTAACTAAAGGTTGTGCCCATGTCTATTTATTCAAAATAGTATAAAATTAATATATATGACTACAGTATCTTTTTAAGATTTTGACTTGCAGATCTTCAGCCCTTACATTGTTTTAGTAACTGGACTTTGCTAAGTCATTCATTGTGACACATGATGCTTTTATATCATATACCAAGATTAGTCTGTGGGTAATGTCTATGTTTGGTTATTTATGTCCTAGGGAAGGACGCTGTATTCCTGCACCCCTCTTCCTTTCCCCCTCTCCCTCTCCCTCCCATGTGTTTTCTTTCCCCCCTCTCCCTCCCCTGTGTCTCTTCCCCCCCCCTCTGCCTCTCCTGTATCTGTTCCCCCTCCCTCCCCTGTGTCTGTTCCCACTCTCCCTCCCCTGTGTCTCTTCCCCCTCTCCCTCCTTTGTGTGTCTTCCCACCCCTGTGTCTCTCCCCCTCTTCCTTCCCCTGTGTCTCTTCACCCCCTCTCCCTCCCCATGTCTCTTCTCCCTTACCTTTTGTCTCTTCCCCCCTCTCCCTCCCCTGTGTCTCCTTTACCCCCTATCTCTCTCCTGTGCCTCTTTCCCCCTCTCCCTTTCCCCCTCTCCCTCCCCAGTGTTTCATTTCCCCCTCTCCATTTTTCCACTCTATCCCCCTTGTTCTCATTTCTCCCCCTCTCCCTCCCCTCTGTCTCCTTTCCCCCTCTCTCTCTCCTGTTTCTCCTTTCCCCCTTTCCCTCTCCTTTGTCTCCTCTCCCTCTCTCCCTTCCCCCTCTCCATCCCCTGTGTCCCATTTCCCCATCTCCCTCGCCAGTTTCTCCTTCCCCCTCTCCCTCCCCTGTGTTTCCTTTCCCCCTGTCTCTCTCCTGTGCCTCTTTCCCTCCTCTCCCTACCCTGTGTTTCCTTTCCCCCTCTCCCTTTCCCCTCTCAATCCCCTCTGTCTCCTCCCCCTCCCTCCCCTGTGTCTCCTTTCCCCCTCATCCTCCCCTGTGTTTTCTTTCCCCCACTCTCTTTCCCCCCCTCTCCTTCCCCTGTGTGCCTCCTTTCCCCCTATCCCTCTCCTGTGCCTCCTTTCCCCCTCTCCATTTACCCATCTCCCTCCCCTGTGTCTCCTTTCACCCTCTCCCTCCCCTGTGTCTCCTTCCCCCTCTCTTTCCTGTGTCTCCTTTCCCCCTCCTCTCCCTCACTTGTGTCTCCTTTCCCCCTCCTCTCCCTCCCTTGTTTTTCCTTTCCCCCTCCTCCCCTTTTGTCTCCTTTCCCTCCTCTCCCTCCCTTGTGTCTCCTTTCCCCCTCCTCTCCCTTCGTTTTGTCTTCATTCCCCCTTCTCTCCCTCCCTTGTCTTCTTTCCCCTCACCTTCTCCCTCCATTGTGTCTTCTTTCCCCCTCCACTCCCTACCTTGTGTTTTCTTTCCCCCTCACCCTCTCCCCCCCTTGTGTCTTTTTTCCCCCTCTCCCGTTCGCTGCAAGCGCGATGCTAGTGCACGGCTTGTGCATTGCGCGACTCCCACAACTCAATATGCATGCACAAACTGCATTGCATAGTTGTAGGAATTGCGAGTTTGTTGGTCACGCTATTGCGCATGCGCAAGCCGTCATTTCCAACATAGCGTGACTGACAAACTCGTAATTATGACAACTATATATGTGATGGAGCAAATCTAGGGGTATCAGATATTAAAAGGGATTTGGGAGTACTTGTAGACAACCACCTATTAAACAGTGCTCAATGCCAAGCAGCATCTTCAAAGGCAAGTAAAACTATTAGCATGTATTAAGAAGGTTATAGAAGCAAGGGAGGCAGATATAATTTGCGCTGCGGAATATGTTGGCGCGTTATTAATAAAGGATAATAATATAATTCTGCCACTATACAAATCCCTAGTGTAGCGGAGTTGGAACACGAAGTCCAGTATCTCCGCTGGTGTATGGTAAAATATCCAAGAAGCACTGCAGTCTCACAAGCCCAGACCATCCATATTGGACGACACTCAATTGGGAGTCAAAGAATACTGTCTTTTTTTTGTTATATGCAGAAATATATATACACATCTCTTTCCACAGGCAATACACATCACCCATATTTGACCACACAATACACATAGAGGGACAATAGCAGTGGCGGCTGGTGACTTTCCAAGTTGGTGGGGCGGAAGACAGAGACCTGGCCCCTCCCTTTACATTGACGCACCCAACATTATAAACTCCTCCCCTTCACAACATGTTACCCCTATAGGCCCTGTCCACTTACAGACTACACCCATTTGGGTTTTTTCCTGTCACTTCACTTACTTATTATCTTGCTGAGGTTGAGGTGGTTCTGGTTCTGGTCACTATTCTTATGCTGGGAAGTTCCTGCATTTTCTTGATGAGGGTGAAGTGCTGCTGGTTTTGCTTACTTTTCTTATGCTGGGAAGTTCCTCCATTTTGTTGATTACATGCAATAATTAAATAAAACACAAATGAGTACACATTAGATCAGGACATAAGCCCTCCTCTCTATCCCCTCCTCTTTCTCTCTCTCTATCTGTCCCTTTCTCTCTATCCCTCACTCTCTATATCTATTCCTCTCTCCCTGTCGATTACTTTATCTATCCCTATCAATCCCTCTCTCTATCCCTCTCTTCCTTTTTTCCTCTTTTACTAGTATATAGACTGTGTCTTTAATATTCCTTCAAAGCACTAATCACATTGTTGATTTCATAACTTTGCAGGATTGTATACAGCAGACACTATTTTTGCATCATATATACTGATCAGGTCAGGCCATTGGTACCTTTGGATGTCAAGCTGAGCTCTGCATTCCTTGCAGCAAGCACTGGGTTCAGATCACTCACAACGTGTCCTCCTGTAGACTGAAAACATAGCAAGATAATATTAGAATTTGTAATCCTAAGAGGAGCTTTTCATGCTGTAAGAAGGTAGAGAGCTCAGTTTTGTAGAAAAAGCATATCCCAGACATGCGCTGAATTTCTATCTATCTATCTATCTATCTATCTATCTATCTATCTATCTATCCCTTTCTGTCTACCCTTATCTCTATCTATCTATCCCTCTACCCTCTCTCATCTATCTATCCCTCGCTCCCTCTCTCTATCTATCCATCTATCTATTCATCTATCTATCTATCCCTCTACCCTCTCTCTATCAATCCCTCTATCTATCTCTCTCTGTCTACCCTTATCTCTCTCTCTATCTATCCCTCTCTGTCTACCCTTATATCTATCTATCTATCTATCTATCTCTGTCTATCCCTTTCTATCTATCTATCCCTCGCTCCCTCTATCTATCCATTTATCTATTGCTCTCTGTCTACCCTTATCTATCTATCCCTCTACCCTCTCTCTATCTATCCCTCTATCATCTCTCTCTCTCTCTGTCTTCCCTTATCTCTATCTATCTATCCCTCTCTGTCTACCCTTATCTCTATCTATCCCTCTATCTATCTATCTATCTATCTATCCCTCTACCCTCTCTCTATCTATCCCTCTATCTATCTCTCTCTGTCTACCCTTATCTCTCTCTCTCTCTCTCTCTCTATCTATCTATCCCTCTCTGTCTACCCATATCTCTATCTATCCCTCTATCTATCCCTCTCTGTCTACACATATCTCTATCTATCCCTCTATCTATCTATCCCTCTACCCTCTCTCTATCTATCCCTCTATCTATTTATATATATATATATATATATATATATATATATATATATCTCTGTCTATCCCTTTCTATCTATCCCTATCTGCATCTATCTATCTATCTTCTACCCCTCCCTCTCTCTATCTTTCCCTCTCCCCCTCTCTTTATCTTTACCTATGAGACTATATATACATACATTACAGTGTCATACAAACTCTGTTTGGCTTGTATGTGTTCTTGGCTCCTAAGTGTTAACTATTTTTGTCCACCCCTGAGTATACATATAGTTATATGCATATAAAGAAAAACAGAAATTATATATATATATATGTGTATATACACACATACAGGAAGTTATATTTACAGTTATACAACATACAAAATACACATATAAAGAAGCATTTTCATAAATAAATACAAGTCATGAGTATTTACATCTATTTACAGCAATACAGAGCATGCAATATATTTACATACAAATACACACAAAGTAAGCTGTATATACACATATTTACAAACACAACATGCAATATATGTAAATATGTTCACACATAAACACAGTATGCAGTATATATACATATAATTACACACATACTCACAGCCTGCAGTATACCCATATATGTAGATACAACATACAAAATATTTATATATTTACACACAAACACAGCAATCAGTATATACATATAAATACACACATACACAAAATGCATTTACACACATATTTGCAGACATACACACACATATACACACATACAACATGCAATATATGAATATATATATTTACACACATAAAACAGAGCATGCAGTATACATATATTGACACACATACACACAGACACACAGCATGCTGTATACACACATGCCATGCAATATATACATACATTTATACAGAAACAATCACACCTAGACAGAACTGACAAGTAGCTTCACTGTGAGGGTGACTTGGGATGCTGAGGAGACTAACATAATGTAGTTGTAAGTTCTATGGAATAATAAATAAATAAGAGCCTGTCTTCAATACTTACATTTATTGTGACCACCTCCTGGTATCATGTTGCTCCATGCTGCTCCTTTAACTTCTCCCTCACACACAGCTACGCATGTGTCTATGAGGTAATGTATGTGCTCTGCAGTGCCTCTAGTGGCAAGAATGAGTGGACGCTGCAGTCAGACGCCCCAACAACATTTAATCAGGCTGCACATGGAGCTCTGCTGAGCCTCTCTTCCATGTAGCAGAGCCCTATCTAGAGGCTCCACCTTCAGGTACCTGACTGCATGACAGCCGCCGTGTAAATGCATTACACAGACAACGTTTTTTTGTTTTAATGTATGTTTTTGGGGGGAGGAAAATGAAAAAGGGAAGGGAAAAAGATAACCACTGTCTGTTAGAATTATAGGAATAAAGAATAAAACAAATTATAGAATAAAATATGCTTTTATGGACTCTAATTAGGGAGGGCGGTTGCCCAGCTGCCCCAATGAACCAGCCGCCCCTGGACAATAGGTGTGGTCACACCTCCCTGAGGCTACCTGGCTACTTTGATACAATCAGACATTGATCAGATTATACTTCTCTTTGTTCTTATGTCTCATAATGAAAACACTTTATACAATAGACTTCCTTTTCTTATGAGGAGTCTCTGTAATAGGATTATCTATTAGCCTAGTAGCTGTAAGATTCTGAGCCAAAATATTCTGTAGAACATAAAACAACATATCTACAGTATAGCAATGTGATCATATTTTAACCAAGAATTAAATAACCATAAAACAGGGTAAAACAGTGATGGGTTCCGTTACACACCTCCCCCGTGACCATAAGCCGGCATACACGTTCTTTACCAACAGACAAAAGTATTTGTTGGTCAATTCTCTAGTTTGACAACCCATCAGCATTACTGCAATTCACCTTTGCTCATATTTCAAGAACAAAACAAACGCACACTTCATACAGCATTCACAGCAATAAACATTTCAAGGAGAGGGAAGATACATTTTACAAACAGGTTTTACTGAGGCAGACTCCATTGAGCACATGATTGCAAAAAAAAAAAACATAAACCACTTTAAAATACATAAAGTCGTAACACACAGACATTTCACATATCCCCAGATAGCTGGGATCGGAGCGCACAAAACTACCGAATAGCGCTCAGATCCTATTCTCACAGTTCAATTGCCAGGTAGCTAAAGTCTTTCCCATAGTCTTTCATTATATGAATGGGCTCCATGGCATAGCTATCTGGGGTATCACCGCTCCCACAGGACAATTACCGAATGTCCCCACTGTATTTAAAGGGACATACACTCTGGTATGGCCGAATACTGTTTTTAAAGGGCAATATGTCCCAGGGCCATAGTCGCAGGGCAGGAGGCTAACAATAAGTCCTCTCCAGGACAAAGTGGCAAAGGGCACTTCGTCACACATCTCCCCTTTGGGGGGAAGTCTAACCAGGCACCTGGAGATTTCGCTGTGGTGATGGGGCAACACGCTGAGGGGACTTGAGGGGCAGAGGCCAGCGGCACTCTGCCCTGATGCCAGCTCTTCTGCTGGTATAACCTGCAGGACATCCTGCTCTGTACAAGGGACAAAGGGAGGGCAGAGGCCGACTGCACTCTGCCCCGCTGTCAGCTCTTCTACTGGGGTACTTGGGACATATTCCGGCTCAGTAGCCAGGGAAAGGTGGGGGTCAGTGGGAGTTAACATTTCCTCTGTTAACCCTGGGGCCACATTAGGAGTTAGCTGGGGAGGGGAATTTGTACTTACCCCCTCCTCCGGTTGTCCCAGTGAGGGTAGTTGGGGATCTGGATAGGCTGTCCAGCATCCCGGTAGGTCAGGCGCAGAGACCACGGCCCCATCTGCGCCGTCTGGGAGATTGGTGTCTCCCCTTGTTAGGGTAAGCTGTCGCTGGGGGGAGAGGGCGACACCTTCAGCTCCCTGGGGTTCACACTGCCGCTTGGGGGAAAGAACGACACCTTCGGCCCCCTGGGGTACACACTGCTGCTGGGGAGGAAGGACGGCACCTTCTGCTCCCTGGAGTACACACTGCCGCTGGGGAGGAAGGACGGCACCTTCTGCTCCCTGGGATACACACTGTCGCTGGGGAGGAAATACGGCACCTTCTGCTCCCTGGGGTACGCACTGCCGCTGGGGAGGAAGGACGGCACCTTCTGCTCCCTGGGATACACACTGCCGATGGGGAGGAAGGACGGCACCTTCTGCTCCCTGTGGTTCACACTGCCGCTGGGGGGGAAGGATGACATCTTCTGCCCCCTGGGGTTCACACTGCCGCTGGGGAGGAAGGACGGCACCTTCTGCTCCCTGTGGTTCACACTGCCGCTGGGGAGGAAGGACGGCACCTTCTGCTTCCTCTGCCTCTGTGTCTGCAGCTGCTTGTACTGGGTTAAACTCGTGGAGGGTGCCCAAAGATTCTTCATTAGACCGGGTCCCGAAGAAAGGTTGTCGAGGCTCATTCTGGTAGCAGTGTACTGCTGCCCGGTTTGCAGGGGAATTAGATGGAGTATTCCACGTGGAGCGGTTTCTGTTTCTGGGACAGTCTCTCTGCATGTGGCCCTGCTGGTTACACGTGTGGCACCTGATGTACCGTGGAGGGGTTTGGTAGTACCCACCACCCGGACGCAGTGCTGGGAAAAAGGCCAGTCTGCTTTGGAGTTCTCTTCCAAACTCATTCTGTGTGCTGTCCGTAAGAGGTGCTGTAGCCGCTGCCCGGTCTCCCTCCATGAGCTCAGCAATAAGGGTAGCTTTGGTTTTATTGCTGGCAATAATTCCCCTTGCTTCCAATAGCTCTTTTAGCAAGGCCCGTTTCAAGTTGGTATAGTCTGTCCCCATTCACTATCCGTTCGGGTATATTCACATACCCTTTCCTTTCGGTTCCATACGAAATAGCAAATTTCCCAAATGGCTGTAACTGCCGAACAACGGTCTGCTGTGAGGTTTGAATCCCGTCGCTGCCATCAAATGTAGCGGAGTTGGAACACGAAGTCCAGTATCTCTGCTGGTATATGGTAAAATATCCAAGAAGCACTGCAGTCTCACAAGCCCAGACCACCCATATTGGACGACACTCAATTGGGAGTCAAAGAATACTGTCTTTTTTTTGTTATATGCAGAAATATATATACACATCTCTTTCCACAGGCAATACACATCACCCATATTTGGCCACACAATACACATAGAGGGACAATAGCTGTGGTCACACCTTCCTGAGGCTACCTGGCTACTTTGATACAATCAGACATTGATCAGATTATTCTTCTCTTTGTTCTTATGTCTCATAATGAAAACACTTTATACAATAGACTTCCTTATCTTATGAGGAGTCTCTGTAATTGGATTATCTATTAGCCTAGTAGCTGTAATATTCTGAGCCAAAATATTCTGTAGAACATAAAACAACATATCTACAGTATAGCAATGTGATCATATTTTAAACAAGAATTAAATAACCATAAAACAGGGTAGAACAGTGATGGGTTCTGTTACACCTAGTACGCCCTCTTTTGGGAATATGGAGTACAATTTGGACACCACTACATAAAAAGGACATTTTAGAGCTGGAAAAAGTACAGAGAAGGGCAACAAAACTAAAAAGGTGAATGGAGGGGCTAAGACTAACCAAATTAAACTTCTTTTCTCTAAAAAAATATATCCAGGGTCAATACATCACTTTGTCAAGTGAGCTTTTTGTGCCAAGAGGTTTTCAACTGCCAAGAGGACATCCTTTGATATTAGAAGTAAAAATATTTCACCTTAAAGAAAGAAAAGGGTTCTTCACAGTAAATGTAGTTAATCTGTGGCATTCTCTACCAAAGGAGGTGGTGAAGGCGGATTCGATAGATACAGTGGATATAAAAAAAAAAAATACACACCCCTGTTAAAATGTCAGGTTTCTGTGCTGTAAAAAAATTAGACAAAGATAAATCATTTCAGAACTTTTTCCACCTTTAATGTGACCTATAAACTGTACAACTCAATTGAAAAACAAGCTGAAATCTTTTAGGTAGAGAAAAAAAAAGAAAAATAATGTGGTTGCATAAGTCTGCACACCCTCTTATAACGGGGGATGTAGCTGTGTTCAGAATTAAGCAATCACATTCCAAATCGTGTTAAATAGTAGTCAGCATACACCTGCCATCATTTAAAGTGCCTCTGATTAACCCCAAATAAAGTTCAGCTGCTCTAGTTGGTCTTTCCTGAAATGTTCTTAGTCGCATCCCACAGCAAAAGCCATGGTCCACAGAGAGCTTCCAAAGCATCAGAGGGATCTCATTGTTAAAAGGTATCAGTCAGGAGAAGGGTACAAAAGAATTGACATTACCAAGAACTGGAGCTCCCTCCAAAATTGATGAAAAGACGAGAAGAAAACTTATCTGGGAGGCTACCAAGAGGCCTACAGCAACATTAAAGGAGCTGCAGGAATATCTGGCAAGTACTGGCTGCGTGGTACATGTGACAACAATTTCCCGTATTATTCATATGTCTGGGCTTTGGGGTAGAGTGGCAAGACAAAAGCATTTTGTTACAAAGAAAAACATCCAAGCCAGGCTACATTTTGCAAAAACACATCTGAAGTCTCCCAAAAGCATGTGGGAAAAGGTGTTATGGTCTGATGAAACCAAGGTTGAACTTTTTGGCCATAATTCCAAAAGATATGTTTGGCACAACACTGCACATCACCAAAAGAACACCATACCCACAGTGAAGCATGGTGGTGGCAGCATCATGCTTTGGGGCTGTTTTTCTTCAGCTGGAACTGGGGCCTTAGTTAAGATAGAGGGAATTATGAACAGTTCCAAATACCAGTCAATATTGCACAAAACCTTCAGGCTTCTGCTAGAAAGCTGAACATGAAGAGGAACTTCATCTTTCAGCATGACAACGACCCAAAGCATACATCCAAATCAACAAAGGAATGGCTTCACCAGAAGAAGATTAAGACCTGAATCCGATTGAAAATCTGTGGGGTGATCTGAAGAGGGCTGTGCACAGGTGATACCCTGACAGATTTGGAGTGTTTTTGCAAAGAAGGTTGGGCAAATCTTGCCAAGTCAAAATGTGCCATGCTGATAGACTCATACCCAAAAAGACTGAGTGCTGTAATAAAATCAAAAGGTGCTTCAACAAAGTATTAGATTAAGGCTGTGCATACTTATGCAACCATATTATTTTATTTTTATATTTTTGCTTCCCTCTACCTAAAAGATTTCAGTTTGTTTTTCAATTGAGTTGTACAGTTTATAGGTCACATTAAAGGTGGAAAAAGTTCTGAAATTATTTATCTTTGTCTGATATTTTTACAGCACAGAAACCTGACATTTTAACAGGGGTGTGTAGACTTTTTATATCCACTGTAACTTTAAAAAAAATGGATATATTTTTAAATAAAAAAGGCATTCAGGGTTATCCTGGATAATTAGAGAGGGAGTATTGATCCACGGAGGAGTCCGATCGCCAGTATCTGGGGTCAGGAAGGAATTTTATATTATTTCCCCTTTTGATACAATTGGCAAAGTTTTACTGTTTTTTTGCCTTCCTCTGGATCAATTAACAAGTAACAATCTGCATATTGCAGATCAGAGGAGATCTAAAAAGGTTTAACTGGAAGGAGTAAAATTATTTTTTCAACTTCAATTACTATGTAACTATATGTAAGAAAATAAAGATGGAGATGATCAAGAAAAATTAGTGTAGATGCATAGAGATCATCTCAAGATTCTGTAAATTGCTGCTTATTAAGTGAATCATATTTTATGACCAGCTTCTAAATTTATTCTGGATTTTAAGTTTTGGATGTTTTTGTCCTACCTTGCGTGTATGAGTCAATGTGTGCATAGGAACCTCTGATGGTACATGATATGTTGGAGAACACTGAGATATTTTCAGAGCACTATGAAATTAGTTGTCTAATGGCAGATATCACAAGTCTGAGCTGGGTTCACCCTTAAACTAACAACTTACATCAGAGATGTGTCACAATAGATTATGTCACAAAGAGAGGCACTATATAAGGACCTGTGTTGGGAGGCAAAGCCATTTACAGCATAAAGATCAGCAGATGAGCTAAATAACCATGTGCCGAAGTCCTATATTCATGACTAAAGGTCCCCTTCTGTTACGACTGCCCAATTCTCTCTCTCTAATCTGTGACTTTTGTTGTTCAAGATCTCACTAGACTGTGACTTTTGTTGTTCAAGATCTCAGCACCCATTCAAAACACCTTCTTAGGAGAACTCAGGAGATCAGAAGTTGCTAACTCGCCCCAGAAGAAAGACACAGACATTCCTTTGGTTTTAGATTGTTCCACTTAGATGAGACAACACCATTAGTTAGTCTCCAACATCAGACTAACCACTTCTTTATTTTCCTTCAGATACATTTACAGATATCACAAAACACCATCCCCCAGACCTTGTACTCCCCCACCTTCCATTTGAGGATGCCCCACAGGTGCTCAATAGGGTTTAGGTCTGGAGACATGCTTTGCAAGACCATCACCTTTACCTTCAGCTTCTTTAGCAAGGCAGTGGGTCATCTTGGCGGTGTGTTTGAGGTCTTTATCGTGTTGGAATACTGCCCTGCGGCCCAGTCTCCGAAAGGAGGGGATCATGCTCTGCTTCAGTATGTCACAGTACATGTTGGCATTCATGGTTCCCTCAATGAACTATAGCTCCCCAGTGCCGACAGCACTCATGCAGGCCCAGACCATGACACTCCCACCACCATGCTTGACTGTAAGCAAGACACACTTGTCTTTGTACTCCTCACCTGGTTGCCGCCACACACGCTTGACACCATCTGAACCAAATACGTTTATCTTGGTCTCATCTGGCCACAGGACATGGTTCCAGTAATCTATGTCCTTAGTCTGCTTGTCTTCAGCAAACTGTGGGCGTTCTTGTTCATCATCTTCAGAAGACGCTTCCTTCTGGGATGACAGGCATTCAGACCAATTTGATGCAGTGTGCGGCGTATGGTCTGAGCGCTGACAGGCTGACCCCCCACCTCTTCAACCTCTGCAGCAATGCTGGCAGCACTCATATGTCTATTTCCCAAAGGCAACCTCTGTATATGACGCTGAGCATGTGCACTCAACTTCTTTGGTCAACCATGGTGAGGCCTGTTCTGAGTGGAACCTGTCCTTGAAACCACTGTATGGTCTTTCCCACCGTGTTGCAGCTCAGTTTCGGGGTCTTGGCAATCTTCTGTGTGAGTATTGAAATGTTTTTCAGCTTTTATACCCTTGTATGAGTAATTATGAGAGGAGTGTTATCTTTGTGAGTATTAGAGCCGTGTTGCCAGCTTCCCCAGGAAACAAAGCTCCAAACCTGGACAGTTACCCCCAGTATCTTGCGTACCTTTCTATATGTATATAAAGCATCATATTTCACAATAGATGACATTACAAAGCCCAGTTACTATACAGGTAAGGTAACAGAAAATCTGCAACTCAATAAGTCTAACGTACAAAAATTTTAGACATTGTAACTCCATATATTTACCTAATACATTATACCCTTGAAGTAATTGACTTTGCGCAAATCTAGCATTTAATTCATTATTTATTATATTTAACTAGCGACTTGCCCGTCAAAAAATGACGGTCAATAAAATTTGAAGCCATGGGAATGCTGTTTGAGACATAATTGAAACCGTTTTATACTATGAGGACCTTCGGCGCTCATTGCGAGCCTCTCATGTTGTGTACTTTTGGTCCTCTGAGAGAGATATATATTTCTATGTATATGTAATTAAGTAATAATTAATGATTTATTCAATTAATGAATTAAGTAATAATGAATTATTTCTACAATAAATAAATGTACTTTAATTATTTATATTTTATATATGCAGCAAGCAATAGGCTGAAGAGCTAACAATCTGTTTGTATTTTGCGTCTGCATAGAATATACATTGTGAGTGTTGGTGCCCTGCTTATAAAGTGTATTGAATGTTTGAAGTGTGCATTGTAAATAGGCTGCATGCACGAGGTAAAGCTGTTGGTTATTGTGTAAAGTGGCATTGTATAGTCGTAATGTTATTAATGTGTTACGCGTCTCGTGAGCATTTTCCGGCTTTTGTAATAGTGTATTTTGTAGGTTGTAGTGTGATGTGTAAAGTGCTACGCTATGCGAGGCTCGCCGGCAATGAGCGCCTTTGGCGCTCTTTGCCTAAGTGCTCCGAGTATAACGGCTCGCCTCGCTATGCGAGGCTCGCCGGCAATGAGCGCCTTCGGTGCTCCGAGTTTAACGGCTCGCCTCGCTAAGTCGTACGCACCACGCAAGCAGCGTGACGACGTCTCGTAGTTAGACAGTTATAATATGTGATTGTTGATTTCTGGGCCAGTCATTGACTTAGCTGTACATCTGCTTTATCAACAGAAAGGTAAAAATGTAAGGCTACCTTTGTTTTACTTTCTGAATATTTTGTTTATTATCAAGTGTAAATCTTATCAATAGCATATTATAAATATGAGATTTCAGAGGTTATAGGTTATAGTGTTCTTTAACACCCAGAACTCCAGAAGTGACAGTGACATCTTTGATTGGATACTATATTAGAGAATCAGCTGAAAAATAAAAATATATAAATCTCCATAACAGATCAAGACAGACCCTTCTCTCCTCAGTAACATGACAAATGTGCTCCGGTGTTATGTTATAAAACTCCATTGTTCTTTAACTTACCTTGAGACTTACAACCCAAATTGAACTGAATTCAGTTTCATGGAATATTGTCTGTATTCTCTGAAATTGAAAGAACATTGAAATAATAATAGCAAAATATTTTAGAACATTTGGCGATATCCACAAGTTCTCACACTCTTGTGTTACTTCCCCATCTCCTTTACATTGTAAGCTCTCAGGGGTGCAGGGTCGTCACTTCCTCCTGTGTCCGTCTGTCTTGTCATGAAGGGTACCCCTTGTAAATAGTTAACAGTCTTATGTGTTTATCGTACTACTTCAACTTTTACCTCTTGTAAAAATAGTTATCATTGTCATGTGTTTATTGTAGTACTCCAACTTTCGGTATTTGTATTGAACACTCGCAGATACAATGAGCCTCATTCAATTTGAAGCCCGCATCTCACAGTATATAGGGCTTGCTGCGGGCTCGCAGTCTGCTACAATTCCGGTGCTATTCAATTGAACAAGCTCGCAAGTTACGGGCCAAAAGCCGAAATCGTAAACCATGCACTCGTATGTAGCATTTCATGGTGGGAACATGATCAATTAAGCAAGACTGTAACTACCCATTTTGAAACAGCCAATAGAAAATTAGACCATCATCATTATGTCAGTCTAAGATGGAGGTTACATGTCAATCAATTAGCGAAACTAATTCTGACTTGCAAAATCGCAAATTACAAAATTATAAACGTGAATGCCGATACTGTTCTAGTCCATGTGGGTGGCCTGATATGTATTAACTCATTGATTCCCAAGATCGATATAACCCTGAATTGATTCATAAAAAATATATCTTTAATTGCCAATTTGAGAGCTTGAGACTGTTGTGCAATTAATTCTAATGTATTTAATCGCTTTTCCTGTCATTTACAGTGCAGTATTGGTTTTTTATTTGCATTTACAGTGCTACAGACATGTCTTTAACCCCTTTGCGGGTCCTCTCTAGCACTCATAGGATTTTCTTCTACATTTGCCATTTATGGGTGTGAAAACATTTGAGGGCTTGTGGAATTGTAGCAATTAAATAGCGATTTGTGATTTTTGTGATCGTAACTCTTGCGGACGTGAAAGATCAAAGGCTTAGATGGGGAATAAGTTACGGTTGCAACAACAGCAATGCTTTAATGCCCGTAACCCGTAACCCATTTGTGCCTTGCAAAAGACGCTCTATTATGTGCGCCTTTTACTTACAATTGCTCAATTGAATGAGGCCCAATATCTTTACAATGTCAGTCAACTAATACATATAAATGAGGATAAATTTGTTCAGTTAGGAGAGATAGGACTGCGAGGTGAGTATACATAATTTTTCTTCAATACATTTCGTGTGAGTACAGATTTTTCTTCAGTGTATGACCATACCTGCACTTTAATTGGAACGACAGTGTGTAAATACTTGTCAGCAATAAGGTATACCTTGGTATATGTTTCTTGTTGTATTCCTTTATATAGAGATATAAAAAGTATCATGTGTTACACTTGATGACATCACAAAGCCCAATTACTAAAAAGATGTAGGGACTGAAGGTCTGAATCTTAAAGTTTTCTTTTAGCCCTATATTAACAATATATATTAACTAGCGACTTGCCCGTCAAAAAATGACGGCAATAAGATTGTAAGGCAGGTAATGTTGTTTGTGTGCGAAATTCCTTTTTTGTTTTTTTTAAGATCCTTCGGCGCTAATTGCGAACCTCGCGCTAAGCGCCTTTGCGAGGCTCTTGGTTGTTTGTGTGCTATGAGCAGCGTTGGTGTTTTTTTTTGGTATGGCAATGAATAATTAATAAAATAAGAAATTAATATACTTTACCTATTGTGAAGTAATATATGCAGGAAGCATTGTGTTGAAGAGCTGGCAATCTGTTTTCATGTTGCTGCAGCATTAGTGCTGTGGAGCTGCTGTGTAAGCGTAATGAATGTGTACAGTGTGTAGTGTAATAGTGTGCGTGCGCGAGGCAAATCCATTAGGGTAGCTGTGTACTTCCGGATTGTGTAAATTAGTGTTCTAAAATGGCGCCTAATGTGTGGTATGCGGTTGTGGCTGATTTTGCATGCTTGTTTTCGGATGTCATCCGACTTTTTCAGAAAATCTGTAAGTGTTTGGTGGTGTTTTGCGTGTTTAGGGTCCTTTAGCCTCGTTTTCGTTTTTTTCGGCGGCCATTTTTTCTCTCGCTCGGGTGATTTTCGGATGTGTCTAAACTCAGAAATTTGGACTTAAATCGAGGTGTAACTTCACTTGCAGAGGTCATGGGTGCCCCCCCTTGCTGTGGGTAAGCTTTTGTGTGTTGTGTGTATTTATTGGGTTTGTAATGTTTTTCGGGTTGCATGGGTTGCGTCCTTGTTTTCGGATCTTGTACGTCTTTTTCGGAAAAAACGTAGGTGTTTGGTGTTTTGCGTCTTTAGAGTCCTGTAGTCTCGTTTTCGTTTTCCAGTAACATAACAAATGTAATGTTATAAAACTACATTGTTGTTTTACTTTGTTTCACTTTTCCACAGAACTGCAACCCTAAACTCACAAGATATTTCAGCCAAATGGAATTGAATTTGGGTTTCCTGGAATATTCTCTGCATTATTTGGCATTGAGTGAAGCATTGAAATTACAACATTTGAGAACATTAGGACATGTCCACAAGTTCTTCACTATTAAAATAGATAAATACTACTGGCTAGATCTTTCCTGTGTAAGAAGACTTGAATGAAGACAGTTTCTGTGTTAACAATCAATCACTGAGAGACTATATGACATGTCTATGTACTTCAACTTCTCAATTAAAGAACAAATACCGTCCTGGAAGAGGAACACAATCTCACAACTCCTAACTTGCTATGTGGAGAGAAATCCAAAACAGTATTACATATTGGAAGACCCTTCTGGACACACAGCCACCTCTCCCAGTGTGTCCTGCCTGCTGACCAGTGGCGGCTGGTGCACTGTCAAGTTGGAGGGGCGCAAGAGCAAGACTTGGCTCCTCCCCTTACACAGACCCCACTTATTTTTAAACTCCTCACCTGTTGTCATATTGACTTTTATATGCCTCGCCCAATGACCTTATACTTGCCCTGCCCATTGAAATAGACTCCACCTACTGATTTTTTAATACTGTTTAAA
This sequence comes from Discoglossus pictus, assembly GCA_027410445.1. Classification (NCBI taxonomy): domain Eukaryota; kingdom Metazoa; phylum Chordata; class Amphibia; order Anura; family Alytidae; genus Discoglossus; species Discoglossus pictus. The sequence continues at coordinate 165,675,432 of CM050168.1, forward strand.
ATTTCTAGAATCTTGGGATTCAGACAAATAATAGAATAATTTATCTTCTGCATGAATGTAATGACACTCACCAACAATTGACTCTCCGTCTTCAAGTGTAGTAGTCCAAAATAGTCTGCAGCCACAGAGTGTGTAGACCTGGGCATGACATAAAACAAGCAAACAAATCAGAGAGTGCAAGACCCCAACTGTGCTTAAAAACATATGAAACCAAGCAAGACTATGTAGGCCTCAACCATACCTAAAAAACACATATTATACAAAGCAGGACTATAACCGGTCCTTAAAAACCCACATTACACCAAGCAGGACTATATAGGCCCAAACCATACCTAAAAAAAATAAAATACCAAGGAGGACTATATAGGCCCAAACCAGACCTTAAAAACCCACATTACGCCAAGCAGGACCATACAGGCCCCAATTGGACCTTAAAAACCCACATTACACCAAGTGGGACCATATAGGCCCCAATCATACCTTTAAAACCTTAAAATACCAGGCCAGACTATATAGACCCAAACCGGACCGTAATAACCTTAAAATACCAAGCGGGACTATATAGGCCCCAACCGGACCTTAAAAACCCACATTACACCAAGCAGGACCATATAGGCCTTTAAGCGGACCTTAGAAACCCACATTACACCAAGTGGGACCATATAGCTCCCAACCGGACCTTTAAAACCTTAAAATACCAAGCGGGACTATATAGGCCCCAACCGGACCTTAAAAACCCACATTACACCAAGCGGGACCATATAGGCCCCAACCAGACTATTAAAACCACATTACACCAAGCGGGACCATAAAGGCCCCAACCGCACCTTTAAAACCTTAAAATACCAAGCGGGAATATATAGGCCAAAACTGTACCTAAAAAAACTTAAAATACCAAGCAGGACCATATATTCCCCAATCGGACCATAAAAACCCACATTACACCAAGTGGATCCATATAGGCCCAAACCGGACCTTAAAAACCCACATTACACCAAGCGGGACCATATAGGCCCAACTGGACCTTAAAAACCCACATTACACCAAGCGGGACCATATATGCCCCAACTGGACCTTTAAAGCCTTAAAATACCAAGTGGGACTATATAGGCCCAAACCGGACCTTAAAAACCCACATTACACCAAGCGGAACCATATAGGCCCCAACTGGCCCTTAAAATCCCAAATTACACCAAGCTGTACCATATTGGCCCCAAATGGACCTTTAAATCCTTAAAATACCAAGTGGGACTATATAGGCCAAAACCAGACCTTAAAAACCCACATTACACCAAACTGGACTATATAGGCCCAAATTGGAACTTTAAATCTTTAAAATACCAAGCGAGACCATATAGGCCCAAACCGGACCTTAAAAATCTACATTACACCAAGCGTGACCAATGCGAACTGTCCTCCATCTGTCCCCCCTCTACTTTACTGGCCTTAAGATGAGCGTCTTCGCACACATCACGGGCCGCGCAATGAGTGCCTTTGGCACTCATTGCGAACATCTCGCCCCTCTATCTCTCCCCCCTCATTTTTACTAGCCTTGCGATGAGTGCCTTTGGCACTCATCCTGGGCCTCGCAATGAGCACCTTTGGCACTCATTGCAAGCCTCTCCCCCCCTCTACCTCTCCCCCCTCTACTTTACTGGCCTTGCGATGAGCACCTTTGGCTCTCATCAAGCACCTCGCAATGTTTGCCTTTAACACTCATTGCGAGCCTCTCCCCCCCCTCTATCTCTCTCCCCCTACTTTACTGGGCTTATGATGAGTGCCTTTGGTGCTCATCACTGGCCTCGCGGTGAGCGCCTTTGGCACTCATTGCAAGCCTCTCCCTCCCTCTATCCCCCCTCTACTTTACTGGCCTTGTGATGAGCGCCTTCGGCGCTCATCACACATCTCGTAATAAATGCCTTTGGCGCTCATTGCAAGCCTCTCCCCCCTTTCTCTGTGTCTCTTCCCCTTCCTATGTGTCTCTCCCCACCTCTGTGTCTCTTTGCCCCCTCTCTCCCCTCCTCTGTCTCTTCCCCTCTCTCCCCCCTCCTCTGTGTCTCCCACCCCTCTCCCCCCTCTGTATCTCTTCCCCCTCTCCCCCCTCCTCTGTGTCTCTTCCACCTCCATTCCTTGTGTTTCCTTCCACCATCTCCCCCCCTCTGTGTCTCTTCCCCCCCTCCTCTGTTTCTCTCCTTCTCCTCTTCCTCTCCTTTGTCTCTTCCCCCTCCCTCCCTTGTGTTTCCTTCCCCCATCTCCCTCCCCTGTCTGTGTCTCTTCCCCCCTCTGTGTCTCCCCCCCTCCTCCCCCTCCCCTTTATTCTTCTCCCCTTTCCCTCTCCTCTGTGTCTCTTCCCCCTCCATCCCTTATGTTTCCTTCCCCCATCTCCCCCCCTCTGTGTCTCTTCCCCCCTCTCCCCCCCTCCTCTGTGTCTCTTCCCCCTCCTTTTCCTCCCCTGTGTCTCCCCCTCCCCCTCCCTTGTGTTTCCTTCCCCCATCTCCCTCCCCTGTGTCTCTCCCCCCCCTCTGTATCTGGCAACCCACTCCAGTATCACTGCCTGTGCAAACTTACTTGGTTGAAGAGATCAGCAAAAAGAGCGGGAACAAAGTGGGGAGTGTTTGAGATAATTGGCTTTATAAAGCCTTCCTTTTGTCATATCAAAACCATAAACCTCATAGGCTTGGGGGCGCTAAGATTGAATGGTCAAAGGGGAGGTTCATAGCAACCAGACAGCCTGCAGCACTGATTGGTTAATGCTGAAAGCTATCAGTCAGGAAAATTGATACAATTGTAGCAGAGTGAATTAATATTCACCCAAGTTAAAAGCGTTACAGCCCAACGCTCACACAGTAATATGATCTAGCAGTGCAGCACTAGGAAGAGAGACCAGGCAAGGCGGAAGACGCACAAAGGGTTAATTTAAAGTGATAGATGCATATTTTTAACAAAACCATATGAAACAAGACATGAATGCTGATATACAGATATAATTAAGTTGTACTATCTATATAAATTGATAATTTTTGGGGGTCACCTGCCCTTTTGCCCCTATGCACCAGCCGCCCCTGCTGCTGACTGGATACCTGCCCATCATCAGATTCTCGCCCTCTTGTGTCACTTCCCCATCTCCTTTATTCTGTGAGCTCTCGGGGTAGGGCCATCAATCCCTCATGTGTCATAATGTTTGCCTTGTAATTTGGGGTACAGGGCATCCCTTGTAAATAATTACGTATGTGTGTCATACGTTTTTACCTTATTCATTTTCTGCAACAAAGGACACAATGGAGAACATTCACTTTTTACATTGTCATCGACTCTCTATTGTTGTTTCTCCTGCGCAGGCCCCCTGTCTTATCTGTACCAGTGACTTTGTCTTGTTATAAGTCATATATCGATGATGTAATTTTTATAGGTTTGTCAATGCAAGCCAAGTTTTAGCTCTGTGATTTGCTCATTCTTTTTGTAAACATATCTTGGGCATCTTTTGAACTTCATTAAGCATTTGGTTCTACTTGAGACTGTTCTATTCTGCTCTCTATATTGGTCAAGAGAATCATAGACCTAAACAATCCTTTAGATTGTAAGTAACACGTTTTCAATCTTGTAGGGTGCTTTCGGAAAAAAACACCTTCTACAAAGATTCTAAGCTTGAAACAGGGCCCTCCATTTTCTTCAGTTGTTAATATTGTATTTCTCTGTGTTCTCTCCCCCTGTACAGTGCCACGGCATATGTTGGCGCGTTACAAATAGAAGTTAATGATAATTAAAATAGTAATAATAAACAATAGTGCCAAAACTTTTTAAAAATCCAGAGGGCACCACACTAGGCACTAATCATATAGCCCTGCAAAGTGCTGATATATAAATATATATATATATATATATATCACATATATAGTTGTCAGCAGGTGGGCTTGGCAAAACCCGTTGGTAACGCAACAGGGAAACTGCGTCCCTCGCAAAGCGAGGGTCGCAGCCAGGCAAGAAGCACCGAAGGCGCTCCTTTCGCTGGTGGAGATGAGACAAGATAAGATGAGACGAGATAAGACCCCGTAGCACTTAGGAAGGGAGCGCCAAAGGCACTCCCTGCCCTGGTGGAGATTAGCGCCATAGGCTCTCATCCCTACGACCCCGTAGCACTTAGGCAGGGAACGCCAAAGGCACTCCCTGCCCTGGTGGAGATGAGCACTATAGGCGCTCATCCCTACGATCCCGCAACACTTTACCATCATACCTACGACCCACGGGATTACACATGTACACAACACTTAAATACACAATTTACACTGCGAGACCCGTAGCACTTTGAAAAAAAGTAACCAAAAATAATACGGCCCGTAACACTTACAAAAGGAAACCGAAAGTAACAGCCGAACCGCGCATAACGAAAAACACTAAAAAAACACTAAATACACACAGAAATCAAATAAAAATATCACACACAGCAAGGGGGAACACCCAGGATGTCTGCAAGTCATCTTACACGTCAATTTAACTCCAAATTTCACAGTTTACATACTCGAAAATCGAAAACAACGAAAACAAGGCTACACGACCCCTAAAGCTGCAAAACACCACCAAACACATACAGACTTTTACAAAAAGCAGTACGGGGTACAACATGCACTATTAGCAAGGACGCTAAATCATCCACACCCGCGTACCACATACACATTCGCCGTTATTTTACAACACTAACTTACACAATGAGGAACTACACAGCTACACGCGCACGCAGCCAATTTACACTACACACTGCACGCATTGCTCACACTTACACCTCAGCTCAACAATCTACATTGGATGCTGCAGGAACATCAAAACAGATTGTTAGCTCTTCAGCACATTGCTTGCTGCATATATTAATTACAAATAGGTAAGCTATATTAATTTATGATTTCAGTTATTTAGTAATTAATTATCATTACAACATACAGTACATATATACAAAACTTTAAAAAACACCACAATACATGATCGCAATAAACGGCGAATGCGCTCATTGCCAGCCACACAATGAGCGCCAAAGGCGCTCACCATGAGGCTCGCAATCAGTGCAAAACGTACTCACACAACCAAAACACTTACTTTGTGTGCCAAACACCATTCCTTGACTTTACAATTCTTGACTTTACAATTCTATTGCCGTCATTTTTTGACGGGCAATTCGCTAGTATAAATATATATGTGTGTATGAAGTTCCATGTAGTCTTCCACATTACTGATATAAATAACCAACCACACACACCTATATAAACATAGTACTCCATATAGCCCTGCATTATTTCATGCATATAAAAATATACAGCATGGTCCATATTGCTCTGCATATTTCTGATATATAAAAAGCTCCTTTTACCCCTTATATTGCACTAAGTAATGTTCTTAATCTTTCTCCATCCTCCTCTCCTTGTGTGAATTCCTCTTAGGCATGTAGAGTGAGAGTGGTGGTGGGAGAGAAGGTTTTCGTGGTGTGGAACCAGCAAAAACTCCCACTAAGGCTTGATTGTGAATGCATAGTTGACTCATTGCTTATTGCTCTTCCCCTTTCACTCCATTCTCCTCTTCTACCTTTTATGTCCCCCCCTCATGTCTACTTCCCTCCTTTTTCCTATTCACCCCTCTCTTCCTTTTTCTCTTTCTCTTCTCTTCCCCCTCCTCTCTTTTCCCTTAATTGTCCATCCTCTCCCCCCTTCACCTCCTTTTTTCCTTTTTATCTCATTGTCTCTTTTCCCAATCTCTATCTTTCCTCCTCTCTCTCCTTCATCTTTTCACTCAGCTCTTTCTGTTTTCTCACCCTCTCCCCATTTCTCCTACTATTCCCCGTCTTTTCACCTTTCCCCATCTCCAGCATATTATCTGTCTCTACCTCACTATACTTCCTTTTCTATCTCTTCCACTTTCTCATTCTCATTTAACCTTCATTTTTCCTCTCTGCTCATTTCTCTCACATCTCTTCTATTTTCCCCCTTTTTCCCCACCCTCTCTCCATTCCTTCTGCTATTCCCCTCTCCTCTTTCCTCTCTCATCTTCCCCTCCTCTTTCTCTCCTTCCCCTTGTCCTTCACCGTCTCACTCTTCTTTCTTCTCTCTTCCAGCTTCTCTCCCTATACTCTCTCCTCTTCTCCATCCCCTTTCTCTCTCTACCTCTCCGCCTCCCCTCACGTGTTGGGGGGGGGGGGACATTTCTTTTTGCACCAGGTCCCTCCTCTCACTTGCTCTGCAACAGATACAGTAGTCCTCTAATGAGAGAAATTTTACTTTGAAATGTATTTTACTTCCTGCTAATAAAATTAAATTGCAAATTGTTAATTTACATTTGTATTTTTCAATACTGCAAATATTGGTAACATTTCTATGACGCATATTTACTAACTCATCCCAGGATAGAAGAATCTGTCTTGTCTTTATTTCACCACTTTCTGAGAGTTGGAACATGAGGGATGTGTTTTTATCTATCAGTAAAGCAGCGGTGAGGGAGGAGTGAAGAGGAATAGGTGAAGAAAATGTGGTAGATAATTTGCTCTCATTGATGTTGACACTATCCCCTTCACCCACACATGCTTAGAAACAGGAAGCTTGCATCAATTAATGCCTCTTTCATACACAGTCTCACCAGTGTATCATGAATGCCTCCAGGGTCCAGCGGATATATCAAAATGTGTTTTTTTCAAATTTAAAACTAGCTTTAAGATGTTTCCCTTCCGAATAGCAGTAGTTATATTTTTTAATATACATATATTTCTATGGGCGGTATTTAATAACTCATCCCAGGAGGTGTGACGGGTAGATATGAGCTCTAATAGCAATTTTCTTATTGAAAAGAGAGCACATTGAAGCTTAATAAATATTCATCTCAGTTTCCTCAACTAATAATTTAAGGAGAAATTTATTGGGGTAAATTGACTAAGCTATTGCAGGGAATGCCATAGGAAACAGCAATTGCAGCATCAGCGAAAAACACATCACAGCCCCTGCAATGCTTAGTGAATCTCCCCAAACCCCAGTGTCTTTAAAGTTTAACGGTGCACAGAACAACCCAAACTACATTTAAAAGAACACATTTTAAACATTATATACATTGTTTTGTTTTATTACATGAATGATCTAACAAGGCTGCCCCCCACTTGAATAATTTAACAGTTCCATGGAAAAAGAGAACCAAGAAGTCTCTGGTCCTGTATGAGTATCATGTACAGACTACATCGTTTCATGCAAAAAACAAACCTTGCTTTACTGTCTGTCTCCACTCCAATCCATAGTGACCCCTCTGCTAGATTCATCTATCATATGCAATGCTCAATGTCTGCAGCTCCTCTCTGTCAGACACTCCATTGGCATCCCATAGCCTCCAGAATAAAATGTAACATCATGACCTGAACATATAAAGCCCTCAACAATAACACACCCTTTTATATCTCTGCTCTCATCTCAAAATACTCCCCCATCCACCATCTTCTCTCTGCTAATGATCTTCTTTCCTCCTCTCTTATCACCTCCTCTCACTTCCGTCTTCAGGGCGTTACTTTTGCTGCCGCTACTTTATGTAACTCCTTGCCTCGCTCCACTAGACTATTCTTGTGTCTCAAAACCTTCAAATCCTCACTGAGAACTCATCCGTGTAAAGAAGCTCATCACCGTCAGTCTTAATATGCACAATTGCACACGCTACAGGATGTCACTCACACCAACAATCTATAGTACAACATACAGACACCTCCATGTGCTTGAGCCTACTGCCTCACACACTGCCATCTTGCATCTATCACACTCCTGTAAAAAAGACCTTTCAAGAGCAAAGACAGGACCCTCCATTCTTTGCAAATTGTTAATATCGTTTTTGCCTTGTATAGCTCTACAGAACATGTTGGCGTGTTACAAATAAAGGATAATAATAATACAAATAACCTTTGTTATGTTTAAAGACCGGATAAACAATTCAGCATCCTGTTAAATAAAATGTAATGAATCCAAACTTGTTTTCAAACATATAAAATATAAAAACAATCATGCTATGTCTAGGAAAGACAAAAATAATTTATAATATTTTGGGTATTTATGGCCGAGCAAAAGTCTCATCTTCACAGTGCTGGTCTCTTGAGCTCTGAATGTGGGGGCAGTTGCTGTTGTCACTCCTCATAGTGACTGATAACTGTCTTGTCCAGCCTCTCAAACCTCTCCAGATGTCCTTCCTGACATTTTCGCTGACCAGCACATAGATAAAGGGGTCAGCAACACTGTTCATGGTGGCCAGGCATAGAAATGCTGCATATAGCGTATAAATATTTTCTTCAAAACCGCAGGAGTTAGAGGAATTTATAGAAAACGCAATGGCTCTAAAAAGCAACACAATGTGATATGGGGCAAAACATATCATAAATATGATTATTATTGCTATTGCTAAGCACTTTACCTTGGCTTTTTGGTGTCCGGTAAAACTATCACTTGTTTTTATTCTTCTGTTTATACTGTAGTTGGTGAAAATGAGGATAAGCAATGGAAGAAGAAACCCAATAATGAATCTAGCGTAATAAAACTGCACTATCATCCATGGCACTGGCAATGCTTCGAAACAGGTGCCTTGGTCGTCACTTTGTTCGCCCTCTTTCAATATAAATACCGGTGAGTGGACCAGACCCACAACAAAAAACAGAGCCACCGTGATGGAAATGGCGATCTTCTGCCGCCTCAAGCCTCTAGACTCCAAGGAGTATTCCACTGCCAGATATCGATCCAAGGAAATGCAACACAAAAGAAGAATGCTCAGGTAGATGTTATTGAAGAAGATGTAGCCCGTTATCTTGCAAGTCACACTGCCCCATATCCAGTTGTGGCCATTCAACACATAAAGGATCCAAAGAGGCAAGGTCCCCAAATACAAGACTTCACTTAACGAGAGGCTGAATAGGTACACGGCCAAGACATTTTTCCGGCATATTTGTAAGAGTGTTAACCACATGGTGAAAAGATTGGCCGGCAATCCAATGACAAAGACAATGCTGTACATGGCAACCACGGCATGCTCGCTCTCGTTGTATGGCGGGTGGCATTTGGAAATGTTGATCATGGCGATTGTTGGTTCTTGGGTATTGGCTGCTACTGTAAAAAAACAAAACAAAATTAATATTATTATATTCTTAAAGTGTATGGAAGGTTCCTGGATGTTACTATGTATATAATATTCCTGAATATCTGTTTACTTTTATGTACTTTATTTAATTTTTTAATAAGTACTCAAAATCAAACAAATAATCCCTGTGTGGGTCTGTTCTCTGCAGCATATGCAGAAACAGACACAGAGGAAGAAGGTTGGAGAGAAGGAAAGCAGCACACCCTGATCAAAATGAAGAGACTTTGTGGGGTAGAATTATATTTAGAAAGCAAATATAGAATAAAGAAATATAGTAGTCCAGTTTTTCTGATGTGCCAATACCAGTGGTGACGCCACTGCTGGTGCAGCATGTGCACAGTACCTGGACCCACAACAGGATAGGGCCCTCTGCTTCTGTCAATGGCCTGGCTTCAATGGAAAATCTTATTTTATTAGAGGATGGGGCAGATAATTATTTTTATAGATAGATGATCTGATTACCCTGAGTGAGATTGAACCATTTACAAATATTTGTTGGCTTTTTTTTATAGGCAGCTAAGGGGTATATAGATGAATTGCTAGGGGTTCCTCCAAATTATTTGGCATTAGTGCCCTCCATTCACTAGCTCTGGCCAGTTAAGCAAATGCAGCCTTTAATCTATTAGTTATTTCATTCAATTTATACTAACTGTGGGCATCCATTGTTTTTTTGAGTTTGCCTGTTGTTTAGGCCTCTTAAATTAATATGATTTCAATTAGTCCTATTGAAAGTACTGGCAATATGAATTGCCATATTTTAATTGCTATTCAATTTTTCTTCCCACCTGCAGAAGCAGATCAGAAAAACAAAAATGTGTGCTCCGATTGGAGCTAAATTATGTGGTGTTTTATCCATTATCATGTATAATTCTTCAAAAGAACATATTGTTAATGCAGGATTAACGTGGAAAGTAAACATAATAAATAAAAAAATAAGTCCTGCAGGTCGCGGGGATGAGCGCGTGCAAGCTTCTCGAGGGTCAAGCCCGCTATTAAGACTACTATATATGTGATACTTTATAAAATGAATACAGTAAATAAATAGCACATTTGTGCTCACATTTGAATGTCTAAAACTAAGTAAAATGCACTGCATTCTGGGAAACTGGGTGGGGTCATGCAAATCAGTCCACAATGTATTATCACCCTTTATCACAATGACAGTTTATACAGGGCTCAATTTAGCATATGCTCACTGTATAACGAAATAAAAAATACAAATCTTCTTATCACATATATAGTTGTGAGCAAGCGGGTCGTTGCTAACGCTGCAAAGGCGCTCCTTGCCAGCAACTGCGGACCTCGCAACATTTACAGACTTACGACAAACAAATACGAGACGCAGGACATAGAACAGAAACCATTACGGCCTCGCAAAAATAAAACTTTAACAGCCGACCTGCGTAAACCTGAAAACATTAAAAACACAATAAATACACACAAAAAACACATAAAAAGCTTAGCCACAGCAAGTGGGAGCACCCAGGACCCCTGCAAGTGAAGTTACACCTCCATTTAAGTCCAAATTACAGAGTTTACACACCCGAAAATCATCTAAGGGAGAGAAAAAATGGCCGCAAAAAAAAAGTACACCGCTACCCTAACGGATTTCCCTTGCGCACGCACACTATTACACTACACACTGCACACATTCATGACACTTACACAGCAGCTCCACAACACTCTAAACACACATTGTATGCTACAGCAACATGAAAACAGATTGCCAGCTCTTCAACACAATGCTTCCTGCATATATTACTTCCAAATAGGTAAAGTATATTCCTTTATTAATGTATTATTTATTTCATTAACATACACCAAACAGCATTAGCTCACTTACAATTTCATTGCCGTCATTTTTTGACGGGCAATATTCTAGTTCATAATGATAGGAATTATAATATCAGTGGGTTTATTGATGACGCTGCCATCAGTATTTTTCTGTTTATGGACCCTGTGGTCCAACTGCCCACGTACAGAGGATGCGGCTGAACCACATATGTATATGTGACCTCATATAAAAGTCATTCATGAAATGTCCAGTGAATGAGATAGCTGAGTCACCCAGTGATGTGACTTAGGGGACAAGAGAAAAATTAATATAAAGGTCCTGACATATACCGTAGGTATTAATCAGGAAGACAATCCAATTAGTCAAAATTAGTCTAATATCCCTTTTAAAGGAACACTGCACAATGCAAAAAAATATATATGTTTGAAAAAGTCTGACTAAGAGGGTAATTCATGAAAAAGTCATACAACTAGAATTAGAAATAAAAATACATGTTAATGCCTTTGCAGGACCCTGGATGGATCCATGATATATTGGTGAAAGTTTTGTGTGCGAGAGGGGCAATTATGGTTCTGGAGAACTGTAGTTGGATCCTTTGATGCAACATACTGTTTCTGGGCCAGTGAGGTGGAGGGATGTGTGTTCAATTTTAATCTTATTCAGTCAGCAAACAAAGGCTCTGGACTTCTGCCTGTTCCCTTCTCCCCCACCTCTCCACTGATAACTACAAACACACACACTCAACATCCAACTCTGAGGATGTGATGTAACAAACACAAAATGGATTCCTCTGCTCATAAACAGAGTTCAATAATTACGATTTTTCCCAAAAACATGTTATGCATGTTGGTGCATACTTGAAAAACAAAAGTCTTTTTTCTTGAACACCTGAGAGGGGTCATTGCAAAGTAATATGCCCTACTGGTGCATTTGTTGAGTTTTAGCTGACTTGAACCACTACAGAGAAGACATTTCCTGAAATATTTATTTACCTAAAGACAGAGCAGATCCAAAATGCTAGGCAAATCACAGCTGCACAGGGAAACATTGTGACCCCAGATAGTAATATCAGCCTATAACTTAGGGAGACCCTAGAGATTACTTGTATAAACCAAAAACATTGGGAGCTACCAGTCAAGAAAGTCAAATCTAAACTCTTCTTTCTCAATAACACCAAGAGTCCTGTCCAGGTCTTTTCTGGATATTGTCATGAGATTAAAGGAGCGTCACAGACGTAGTTTTTTTTCTGGCTGATCAACATTTCAACCTTCATAAAACCCTCATAACCATCATGGGGTGAGAAGTTGAGTGGCAGGGGGCTCTAAAGGGGCACAGTCTTAACCATCCTCAGGACTCTTCCTGGAACCACTACATTCTACTTGCTATAAATGACAAGATCTAAGGGAGACCCCTTATAAACAAGCTATCCCACTCTCTAACAATCTCTGACTAACAAAGTAACAACAACAATCATCTTCCCCTGCTCAAAATGGGTAAATCAAAGAGGAATCTACCTTCTAAGAGCATACCGGAGCTTTTTAATAAATCCGAGGTACCCCCTTCTCAACCTCAAAACTCACCCTCCAGGCAATCTGAATCCTCAGAGATTGAGGGAGAGGACCCAAACATAAAGCCTGACATGAATCTTTCAGCCAAATCAATTGCTATTATAGGGCAGATGTTACAGGCACAATCAGTGCAGCTGATGAAAGATATCAGGAAAGATGTCAACGAAATGGGTCAAAGAACTAACTTACTAGAGGAAATGACAGATCAAATCTTAGAAGCTCAAGAACATAATAGAGCTGACAGCCTTGGCATCTAAAGTTTTAGCCCAGGAAGAAAAAATAGACGATCTGGAAATAGATAGAGGCAACATAACGTCACAGATTGCGGGGTACCGAAGACAGTTCCAGATTTGGTACAATATCTCACTGCCGTAATCTCCAATATTTTACCAGACCTTGCAGATGGCTCCTGGGAGATCGAATGAGCTCATAGAGCTCTGAGGGCCTCTAGAAACCAAGAGCTCCCCAAAGACATCATTGTAAGCTTCCTGAGGCAAAGGACCAGTGACTTGATTCTTAATGCAACTAGGAAAATGTCTACCACCAAAGGACCAGATGGCTCTTTTCTTTAGTTTCATATGGACTTATCCCCATTGACATTGGAAAAGTGCAGAGCCTTGAAACCAGCTCTAGCCATCTGTATTTAACACAAAATACCATACACATGGGGATTTCCTTTTTCCCTTTATTTTCAATATAAGGGGTCTTCCTATTCAATTCATTCGCCCGAGGAATGCGTCAACTTCCTCCATTGCCTTCAACTAGTAGATCTGTACTACCCAGGATCAATTGCCCACCCCAAGGCCTTCAAAAATCTGGTCGATGTCCAGAAAGCCAAACCGTCCTGCTTCTACTTCGGACCTTCAACTGACTCTTCCCATAGATCCTTTGAGCATTACTTCCAACAGGCTGGAACCTGCTTAAGCAACGGCTGAAGGATGATTGTCTTCATTTTCACTTGTTTACCTTAGAAACATAGTTAGAGTATGTTGTTACCGCATATACTCGAGTATAAGCCGAGTTTTTCAGCCCTTTTTTTAAGGCTAAAAAGGGCCCCCTTGGCTTAAACTCGAGTCACTCTCCCCCAGTGTCTCTCTAACCCCCCGTGTCTCTCTAACCCCCCGTGTCTCTCTACCCCTGTGTCTCTCTAACTCCCCCGTGTCTCTTTCCCTCCCCCCTCCTCATCCTCAAACCCCCTCCTCATTCTAATCCCCCCTCCTCACTTTACCCCTCTAAATACCTTCCCCTCTCCCTTTCCCCTCACTTACCTTCATCTGCAGCTGCTCCTCCGGCCTCCGCTCCTTCCTGCGTCGGCACTCGGTATATGCTAATGAAGTGATGTCACATGCGCGCCACGTCATTAGCATTGGCTGGGTCAAGACGCAGGAAGGAGCGTGGAGGCCGGAGGAGAAGCTGCAGATGAAGGTAAGTGAGCGGAAAGAGAGAGGGGGAAGTATTTAGAGGGGTAAAGTGAGTAGGGGGGTTTAGGATGAGGAGGGGTAAAGTGAGGAGGGGTTTTAGGATGAAGGTGACGGGGGGGTTAGGATGAGGATGGGGGGTTTAGGATGAGGATGGGGGTTTAGGATGGGGGGGTTGAGGATGGGGGGTTTAGGATGGGGGGGTTGAGGATGGGGGGTTGAGGATGAGGATGGGGGGTTGAGGATGGCGGGGTTGAGGTTGAGGAGGGGGTTTAGAATGAGGAGGGGGGTTGAGAATGAGGAGGGGGGTTGAGGTTGAGGAGAGAGGTTGAGGAAGGAGGTTGAGAAGGGGGGGTTGAGGTTGAGATGGGGGGGTTGAGGATGAGGATGGGGGTTGAGGTTGAGGAGGGGGTTTAGAATGAGGAGGGGGTTGAGGATGAGGAGGAGGGAGGTTGAGGATGAGGAGGGAGGTTGAGGAAGAGGTGGGAGGATGAGGAGGGAGGTTGAGGATGAGGAGGGGGGTTGAGGTTGAGGAAGGGATTGAGGATGAGGAGGGGGGTTGAGGATGAGGAGGGAGGTTGAGGATGAGGAGGGAGGATGAGGAGGGAGGTTTAGGATGAGGAGAGGGGCTGAGGAGGGAGGATGAGGAGGGAGATTGAGGATGAGGAGGGAGGTTGAGGATGAGGAGGGAGGATGAGGAGGGAGGTTGAGGATGAGGAGGGGGGTTGAGGAGGGAGATTGGGGATGAGGATGAGGAGGGGGGTTGAGGTTGAGGAGGGAGGTTGAGGATGAGGGGAGGGTTGAGGAGAGGGTTGAGGATGAGGAGGGAGGTTGAGAATGAGGAGGGGGGTTGAGGAGGGGGGTTGAGAATGAGGAGGGTGATAAAGATACACAGGGAAGGGAGAGGGGGGAAGAAACACAGGGAAGGGAGAGGGGGGAAGAGACACAGGGGAGGGAGAGGGGAGAAGAGACACAGGGGAGAGAGAGGGGGGACACAAGAAAAAGGCACACAAGAGGGGGACACAGAGGGCACAAGAGGGACACAGGGGGCAGCACATTTCCCACCCTCGGCTTATACTCGGGTTGCTCATTTTCCCCAGTATTTTGTGGTAAAATAGGTGCCTCGGCTTATACTCTAGTCGGCTTATACTCGAGTATATACGGTAGTTTAATTTACAGTTTAAGAGAAATGATTCAATTGCAATACAGTTAAGGTCGATCTAACACAGCAGTTAGAAGGGTATAGCATATTGTCTAAGATTCCTATTTCTTTCTGCATTCAATAGTTAACTTGCTAATGCTTTTCTCTCTTTTATTATGTCAGACTTTATTTCAGTCTTCTTGGACTGTAGCAATATAGCACTTTGGGGTAAATAATTAAGTGCCTGACTGAGCCCTTTACAGGGTCCTACATATATTTTCTTAGTGTCAGGAATGTATATGACTAAGTTGTTTTTTTATAGTTGTTTTCACACTGTTTTCCCTTCAGGAGTTAAGGTTCCATACTTCAATGTACTGAATAACCTCTCTACCTTTCCCTTCCTTGAAGGCATTCTTCAATGTTCCAGTCTGACTCCTCCAATTCTCCAGGGCGCAGTGCCGGGGCTCTTGCAGTTACTCGACTGCCAGCTCGTCTCAGAACCTACTTGGGTAATAACACATTTGTGGTCCTTGCGGACTTCTACACTTCTTAATGGCTAGTTAACAATATACTTTCATCACACACAATGTCATGGGTTTAAATTCGCCTAACAAAAGGAGGATCCGCAAAAACTTCCCTTTTAATGTAACCCATAAAAGAATAGATATGGAGGGTAACTTCCTTATCCTTACTGGAACCCTACTAAGTACTAAGCTCACCCTAGTATCTATTTATGCCTTTACTATAGCTCCTCATAAGGCTCTCATTCAGTTACTGGAAACATTAGATTCTTAAGAAACGGGCAAGATAATCACAGGGGGAGATTTTAACCTGGTTTTAAACTCAGATCTGGATAGGTCCAAAGGGCCGAGTGCAAATCAATTTCCAGACAAAACTAAACAAATTAGGATCCTTTTGTTTAAACTGAGCCTAGTTGAAGCCTGGAGGGGGATCCATCCACTGGAGATGGAGTACACATTTTACTCGCCTACACACAAGTCCTATTCTAGGATTGACACACTTATTATAGACGCCACATTGCTTGAACAAACCAAATCTTCAGATATTATACCTTGCCCCTGGGCTGATCACAGTCTAGTGTCATTGGTTCTGAACTTAAACCCCAACTTAGATATGCCTTATGCATGGCGTATAAATGACAGGCTCCTGTCTAACCACATTATACAAGACCAAGTCATAAAGGAATTTAAGGACTATTTTCAAACAAACACTAACTCCTGCACTAGCATAGGTTGGCTTTGGGTAGCTCACAAGGCTTTTCATTAGGTGCACATGCATACGTTTAGTGACAATAGCAGTGCAGTCAGTCTGGACGCACCGTGCTATGCAGGAAGACCAAAAAGTGATAAATGAATAAGAACTCCATTTTATGTGTGTGTGTCAGAATCAACAGAGCAACTGGATTTGGAGAAACCGCTTGGATTGAACCCAAGATTCCACCATTTAATTCTTGTTAGCAAAACCTAAGGGAGCGCAAAATCTCATTGTCGAAAGAACTTCTTAAACTCGAGGAACAAAACCAGCAACATCAATCAGATTTAACAGATTTAACCCGCGGGTTGACACTATTAGATTAGAACTAGGAAGTATTATTTCTATCCACACAGAGAAGGCCTTGAGGAAAACCCAAAGCAAATTCTTTGCCCAAGCAAATAAACCAGTCCCCCTTTTGGCTAATAAGTTGAACATATAACAAAAGAGGTGGGCAATAGTAAAATGCTTAACTTTATTAGTTTAATGAAAACAACGACGATTAAAAACTTTTAAAAAGGGGAAAGGTATAAAACCAAACTGTACAAATTCCTTTGGACAGAAAAACTGCAAACCTAATGACCACTGGACAAATATCACTTATGAAGTGGGGTTTAAGCAGTCTACACTGAAACCCTTATACCTAAATTCCCAATAAGAAATATGGCAGGATCAAACATCACCAATCTGGACTTTACACAACTACAAATAGAGGCAGAGGCTACTTTTCTGCCCTCTATACAACCCAGAATAGAATGTTAATTCAGCATTCTATGAACTTCAAAAAAATATGAGAAAACAAATTAAATCTATTTGGGAAATATCCAGTCTTCAAAATTATATAAAAAATAAACTGATCCCTAGAGGCCTTAGAACTAATATCACACCAGCATTGAATATACATGATGAAACCTTCACGTCCAAATGGAAGGATATCCTCTTAAAATGTTCTATGGAACTTATGTCCTTAATTATTGAAACTCAACAAAAAAATCTTGAAAACATCAAAAAAACAGTGATACTTAACCAAGTGGAAGTTGATAAATTCCAAGACCTCTATGACTTTGAGAATTTATGTACCAAATTGAACTCAAATATAGATAAGTTCAAAAAGGATATTAAAGATAGCAAACATAGGACATTTTTAAGAGATCAAAATGATTTTAAAACAGGAAGAATATACAAGAGATTACCATCTAATCTTCAATATCAAACAGGATCTGAGTTAAGTTCATCTGATTATGACACCTCAGATATAGAGGACCACACTATCAGAAAAAATATTGGGGGTCCAAAAACTTATCTAAAAAGAGGAATGTATAAAGACAGAAATCCTAACTGGAGGCGAGAACAATATGAACTACGCTCCAGAAGGAACCAATATAAATCTGATAGACAGATAAGATCACATCCTATGTATGAAAATGAAACCCCTCCACATCCTTTTTTAGGAAGAGGACGATCTCAAACAAGGAGATCAATACAAAGCAATACCAATCAGTTCATTTAAACCCTGATAAGACAGAGGATACTCTAAGAATTATAAACCTTTCCCATTTTGTCCTACAAAAAGATCATATTACAGTTTTAAGTAAAGGCCTTACATTTGTGCCAACATCTAAGGCAAATATTTTCACTCATATAAAAGATTTAAATCTTTTCTCTAGGAAATTAGCTCTTCATAAATTCTACAAAAGGAAACAAGATAGAGAAATTATGAACTTGGGAGTTCCACAAGAAGACATCGAAATAGTACAAGGTCTAATAGAGCTTTTGGAGGAAAATTGCACTCCAATTATTGAACCTAAGAAATGGAAGATTAAAAGCGCTTTTCCCCCTCCACTTAAAGACTATGCAAACATTTGGGTATTTCTACAGCAAGTCTCTAATGACATAGAGGAAATTGACTACAGGAGTTATAAGAAAGAATACAACCTCACCAAACCAGAATATAAAGCCCTTATAGAACTCAGGGATGATATGTCTATACACATTAAGCCAGCAGATAAGGGAGGCAATATAGTCCTCATGGACAATGATGACTATAAGGAGATGAGTATGAGGATTCTAAAAGATAAAACTACTTACAACATCATTACAAAAGATCCCACTCCTGAATTTAAATTGAGACTTAAAAACATCCTAGAAGATGTAAACAATAAGGGAATAATTGATGATCAGACATTTACATTTTTGTTTCCTAAATTTCCCATGGTCTCAGTCTTCTATTCTCTTCCTAAGGTTCACAAGAAAACTCACCCGATCCCAGGTAGACCTATAATCTCAAAGACTAATAACCTTTCCCACAATTGTAGTATATTTGTGGATCATCACCTTAGAGAATTTGTGATGGGCCTACCCTCTTATGTCAGGGACACTCCTGATATTCTTAGGCAACTAGAAAATCTATCTGTACCCCCTGAATCTTGGCTGGTGTGTATTGATGTTGAGGCCTTATACAGCAGTATTGCACACAGCTTTGGAATCAATGCAGTTAAATATTTCCTACAGATGAAAGGTTCTCCTTTCGACGAATTAAACATATTTTTAATAGCGTAATTGGAATATGTTCTAAAACATAATTTTTTCCTATTCAACCAGCAATGGTACCACCAACAACAAGGAACAGCCATGGGTACACCATGTGCCCCTAGTTATGCGAACTTGTTTTTGGGCTGGTGGGAAGATAAATATATATATGATGACAATGCACATCCCTTTGGAGCAAATATACTTGTCTGGAGGAGATTTATAGATGACATTATCCTGGTCTGGACTGGTAATAGACAGGATTTAAGTTCATTTATACAATTTCTAAATACAAATGAACTAGGCCTCAGATTTACCTTTGAAGCCAGTCAAAGCGAGGTCTCCTTCTTAGACCTAATAATTAAAAAGGATGAAAAGGGGAAAATACATACATCTACATTTAGAAAAGAAACAGCATCTAATACCTTGCTGAAATGGGAGAGTCAACACTTTGAGCGACTTAAGAGGGGAATTCCGAAGGGACAATACCTCAGAATTCAGAGAAATTGCAGTTCAGATGAAGAATTTAAAAATGAAGCAAACAAACTCAGGGAACATTTTAAAGCAAGAGGTTACCCTAATAGAAGCCTAAAGTTGGCCTATAAATATGCTATGAACTGTAATAGAACCGATTTGCTAAATACACATAACAGCAAAGCTCAAGGTAAAACATGTACTCCCAAAAATACTACATCCAATGAATCCAAGACAACTAGATGCATAATGACATTTGGTCACGACTCTGAAATAATTAAAAACATCCTTTCTAAACACTGGCATCTCCTTACAAGTGACAAAGATCTTAAAGACACTCTTACTTCCAAAGCAAGTATTACTTATAGAAGAGGAATGAACATTAAGGATATGCTTGTTTATAGTGTATACATAGATAAGAAAGTTGAACCTAAAACTTGGCTCCAACCATTAAAGGGAATGTACAAATGTGAGAATTGCAAATTCTGCAAATTTGTGAGACCCTGCAAACATTATATACATCTGATAAATGGTACCAATTTTGATATTGAGAATTTTTTCAACTGTAAATCATCAGGAGTGATATATATAGCTACCTGTTTATGTAACAAGATTTATGTAGGGAAAACCTGCAGGGAATTCCGTCGGAGACTGGGAAAACATTTATATTCTATTAAGAACGAATATGACACTCCCATAGCAAGACATGTGAAATACTGTCATAACAATAATCCGGAAGTACTCAAATTTTGTATTATTGATTCTGTGAAATTAGGACCTAGAAGGGGTGATTTCCCAAAAAAATTACTGCAGTGTGAATCAAAATGGATCTACAAACTAAGAGCACAAGTACCTGATGGCCTAAATGAAGGCTTTTCTTATACAGCCTTCATCTAGCTTATATGTAAATTTAATATTACAAGAGTTGTCCATATAGGCATCTCTTTGGGTCTTGGACCTGGAGCCTCTGATTATTTTAGAAATATAGATAGTATTTCCTCAATCAGGATCATGGAGTATGCACCTTACTTACTTTTATATATGACTTTTTACACATTGACCTCACTTTTAGGTGGATGTGGCCCACCAATGCGTCACATTTTACCTTAAATATTATGATTCTTCACACTCTGGTTTCACTTTGCTCTGACTATGACCTAGTGGTTTATAATATTTAACCACGCTGACTCATAGTCCCTATCATATATGGCTATATTAGATTTTTTATCTTTGCAGTGATGTATGTATGCACTACGCCACTTTACACTATGGTTTCACAAATAGTTAGTTGTGGCCTAGTTATGTTTTATTACTATGGTCCACTAACCCTTGGTCCTTTACGCTTTTTATGTAGCATCTATTTATGAACATATTTAATTTTTTTTCCATTTCACATAAATAAGGATCTTTGTACTGTTTCAATTATGCACCTTATCACATTTTCACATCAATTATATTTCATGATATATTATTATATATGCTCTTTACAACATCCATTGGTCACTTACATATTAGAGATTGTATTTTATATAGGTTTTCTTATTTACTGATGCTTTATTCCATTCATCATGCTTTTATTATATATGGACTATCCTTTCCTTTATCTAGTCCAATCCTGCTATACATCCATTCATTCATAGGGTTAATTGAGGTGTAGCAATGTAGGTAGTACAGGTAACTATGGCTACCATATACTTTAAATAGCCTCCAGCCCCTACACACGCCTTAATCCTTTGAAAAAGACGTTGAATACGTAGAAACATGTTAGGACGTAGGCTAGCGTAACGTGACGTCATCACGCAGGACGCAACTAAACAGCGCAAATCTCCCCAGCGCAGGGAGACGCTGAAACATCATATATGAGTATACAGAGAAGTTAGCTTGCTTGGAATGGCCTATAATATACATGTACCACTCAAATAATTGTGGCACTGCACTTTAATAAGAGGAAATTAAGTATTTGGTTACTTAAGAGCCTAACCATAGAATTGTTTGTATGCAAATAGACATGTTCCTCTGAAGCATACTACCACGCTATCTATATCATTCAAGCTACCCTAAGTTTGTGACATACCAGGTCACATACTCACATTAGGGGATAATATTTATAGATAGCATATATGGATATAGGAATGTTTGGCCTAATAATTTAACCATATACTACCCTTTTATTTATAGTAACTCAAGCCAGAACCCAGCCATTCTCTGTTTCTCATTTACAATACTGCTTAAACCCCACTTCATGAGTGATATTTGTCCAGTGGTCATTAGGTTTGCAGTTTTTCTGTCCAAAGGAATTTGTACAGTTTGGTTTTATACCTTTCCCCTTTTTAAAAGTTTTTAATCGTTGTTGTTTTCATTAAACTAATAAAGTTAAGCATTTTACTATTGCCCACCTCTTTTGTTATATATATATACTAGCGACTTGCCCGTCAAAAATGACGGCAATAAAAATTGAAGCCTGGCAATGGTGTTTGTCACACATTGCGAGCCTTTCCCCCCCTACTTTACTGGCCTTGCGATGAGCTCCTTCAGCGCTCATTTCGGGCCTTGCAATGAGTGGCTTTGGCGCTCATTGTTAGCCTCTCCCGCCCTCTACTTTCTCTTCCTCCCCTGCTCTCTCTCCCTTGTTTCTCCTTCCCCTCTCTCCCTCCCCTGTGTCTGTTCCCCCTCTCACTCCCCTGTGTCTCTTCCCCCCTCTCTTGTTTCTCCTTCCCCCTCCCCTGTGTCTTTCCCTTCTCCCTCGCCTGTGTCTTCCCCCCCTCTTTTCCATGTGTCTTTCTCCCCCCTCCCTCCCGTGTCTCTTCACCCCGTCTCCCTCCCCTGTGTCTTGTATCCTCTCCTCCCTCCCCTGTGCCCCTTCCCCCCGGCCCCTTGTGTTTTCCCCCCTCCACTGTGTCTCCTCCCCCATTCTGTCCCACCCCTGTGTCTATTCCTCCTCTCCCTCCCCTGTGTCTTTACCCCCTCTTTTCTCTTCCTCACCTCCTCTCCATCCCCTGTGTCTTCCCCCTCTCCCTCCCCTGTGTCTTTCCCCCCTCTTTTCCCTGTGTCTTTCTCCCCCTCCCTCCCGTGTCTCTTCACCCCGTCTCCCTCCCCTGTGTCTCTTATACCCTCCTCCCTCCCCTGTGTCTCTTCCCCCCCTGCCCCTTGTCTCTTCCCCCCTCCGCTGTGTCTCCTCCCCCATCCTGTCCTACCCCTGTGTCTATTCCTCCTCTCCCTCCCCTGTTTCTCTTCCTCACCTCCTCTCCCTCCCCTGTGTCTCTCTTCCCCCCTCCCCTGTGTCTCTCTTCCCCTCCTCTCCATGCCCTGTGTCTCTCTTCCCCCTCCTCTCCCTCCCCTATGTCTCTCTTCCCCCTCCTCTCTCTCCCAGTGTCTCTCTTCCCCCCTCCTCTCCCTCCCCTGTGCCTCTCTTCCTCATTCCCTGTGTCTTTTTTCCTCCTCATCTCCCTCCCCTGTGTCTCTCTTCCTCCTCTCCCTCCCCTGTGTCTCTCTTCCCCCTTCTCTCCCTCCCCTGTGTCTCTCTTCCCCCTCCTCTCCCTCCCCTGTGTCTCTTCCCCCTCCTCTCTCTCCCAGTGTCTCTCTTCCCCCTCCTCTCTCTCCCAGTGTCTCTCTTCCCCCACCTCTCTCTCCCAGTGTCTCTCTTCCCCCACCTCTCTCTCCCAGTGTCTCTCTTCCCATCCTCCTCTCCTTCCCCTGTGCCTCTCTTCCCCCTCCTCTCCCTCCAGTGTCTCTTCCCCTCCCCTGTATCTGACTTCCCCTGTCCCCAGTGTCTCTCTTTCCCCCTCCTCTCCCTCCCTCATGTATCTCTTCCCCCCTCCTCTCCCTCCCTCATGTATCTCTTCCCCTCCTCTCCTCTCCTCCAAGTGTCTCTCTTACCCTCTTCCCCCTGCCATGTCTCTCTTCCCCCACTCCTCCCTCACCTCAATGCGCCTAAATGCTTTAGACGCGCGCGCACGCTCATGTGCCCGTCTTCGCGTGAGCGTGCGCACGCGCCCGCACGGTTGTGCGCGCGCGCGCGTTTTGCACGGTCGTGCGCGCGCACGCGTCTTGCACGGTCGTGCGCGCGCACGCGTCGCGCGCCAACAGAGAAGAGGCTGCAGGGCTTATGTGGTGCGAGCATCAGTGGGGTAAAGGGAGCCGTGGCAGGGGGAGTTGTTAAAACTGCGAGCTGTCGTCAGTTGCGGCCCTCGCTTTGCGACGGCCGCAAAGCGTGACGACAACTCGCAGTTTGACAATTATAATATGTGATATAGAGTGTTATGCACTAATGGGCTCTATTCCCTGAAGTACAACTTTTTGCTAATAAGTTGAACGCCAAATTTCAGCAGTCTAAAGTCACTCAGATTAAAACAACATCTGGCTCAGTAACAATGAATCAGGCGCAGATTCAGGATACCTTCCTTAAATTTTATCAGGATATTTATACCTCACACACACAAATAGACGAGGACTCCCTAGCTAGCTTTTTAGATAAACTGAACCTCCCCGCTTTGGAAACTCTGATCTGGAGTTGCTTAATTCTGATGTGACCCTGGAAGAGGTCAAAGACACTATCAAATCTCTCAAATTAGGCAAATCGCCTGGGCCGGATGGCTTCTTTAATTTATATTATAAAAAAATTGTAGATGTCTTGTCTCCTCATTTGGTAACATTATGTAATGCTATTTTACAAGAGGAACAAATGCCACCAGAGGTTAATCAAGCGAACCTGGTCTTTTTTCCCAAGGTGGGGAGAGACCCACTAGAGGTTAAAAACTATTGCTCAATCTCCTCGCTAAATGGGGATATTAAACTACTAGCTAAAATTATGGCAAATAGGATTTTCAGATTCTTGCCTAAGCTTATCCATAAGGAACAAGCAGGCTTTATTCCACACAGGCAGGCTGGGGACAACATTAGGAGAGTGTTGAATGTACTTCACCTTGCCCATCACTCAAAAACTCAATTTTGCACCCTAGCTTTGGATATTGAGAACGCCTTTGATTCTCTGGAATGGCCATACCGCTATGCTGTTTTAGCTAAATTTGGTTTCAAAGGCAACTTCTTAAACCTCCTCAAAACTTATTATCATTTCCCTAAGGCTAATATAAAATTACCAGTCCCTAAGAAAACACTTTTGAACATCGAAAGGGGCACGAGACAAATGTTGTCTCTTTGCGGACGATCTGTTATGTACTTTAACACACCCCTCCACCTCTATCACGGCTCTTATGGATGTCTTAATAGGTTTAAATCAATTTCCGGTTTATGAGTCAACGAGGATAAAACAGAAGCCTTAGGGTCCCATCTCCCACATTCGGAACGGGAATTCTTAAAGAATTCTTTAAATTTTTCTTGGCCCAAAACTTATCTAAAATATTTAGGAATACAAATTACCCCAAATATCTCAGATCTTTACAGAGTTAATTATCTGGCTCTTTTTAAAGAAATATCAGCTGACCTAGAGAAATGGAGCAAGTTTCAAATCTCATGGTCCGGCCGAATAAACATTCTTCCTGGTTTCTTATACTATTTTAGATCCTTACCTATCAAAGTTCCAATTAAAGATCTAGATAACTTTCAAAAGCAAATTATGAGATTTATTTGGCGTAATAAACCCCCTAGAACTACTAAGGCTGCAATGTTTAGACATAAAGATAATTGTGGTCTTTTATGCCCGCACCTCAAGCTTTACTATAGAGCGGAGCAAATTTCATTTCTACCCCGAGCGCACTCCTTAGAACATCAACCTATTTGGGTCCTGATTGAGAACCACCAGTTACAACCCCTAGGGTGGGATACGATAATATGGCTTCCTAAATCCAAATGCCCCCAAATAACTACCTCAATCCCATGATTAGATTGTCTTTAGCATGTTGGTCTTGGGCTAACTCCAAATGTCAATTGACTCCTGACCACTCTCCCCTTCTCTCTATTACTACCTCTCCCCACTTTTCAAAGGATCTCTCCACAGACTCAGAGGCTTGGTGGATTACACATGGTCTTGATAGAATAGATGCATGGATAATTGACAATCAAATTATCAATTTTGAGTACTTTAATCTTCCCCTGAAAGAACACTTCACTTTCTGCAAGTTTAGACATTTCATAACGACCTTGAAGAGGACATTTGGTTCCCCAAGGTTAATTGGATGACTCACATCTACAAAAATGCCCCACTAACTAAGGGTATTCTAGGTCAAATATACAATAATTTAAGTAACTCCCTCAATAATCATAAACCTAAGCCCTTGATTAGATGGGAAGAAGACCTGGGTCAGATCTGGGATATGGAAAAATGGGTGCGAACTTGCCGGAAACTAGCTAAGGATTCTCATAATTATAGCTTATTAGAAACTTCACTAAAGGTTTTCAATAGAACCCATATTACCCCAGAGAGACTCCACAAGACTCCCCAGGAACCCGATACCTGTTTTAGGGGATATCTAGAAGTTGGGACCTTTATACACACTTGGTGGACCTGCCCAAAAGCTCAAACTATATGGTCTGAAATGGCCTCAAACCTTTTTCATACCCAGATAATATCTTCAATTGAAGTTTGTCTATTGGGACATCACTCACGTCTCCTAACTAAACTGCAGGATAAATTACTTATATCTACTAGCTGCCAAAAATCATATTGCCAGTAGGTGGAAGAGTGCCAATCTGTGCGTAAAAGAAATATTCAATAAGATAAACTTTATAATGAGTAATGAAAATCTCATACACGTAGTTTCTGACACTTATTCTAATTTCCTAACTCACAGTACAGATCTAGGATAAGGAATCATTAGGCTGACTTATGTGTGTCTGAGACGGGCTGGTAGAGAGAAGCGGGGCTTGGCGCCCTTACGGGAGATCAGACTAAAATGTGAGTGGACACTCTGTACTATTATTGAATCGGCTTTAGGAAGTAAAAAAAAAAAAAGAAAATGTGTATATCGAAGGTTAAATCGCCTTTTCTTCCCTCCCTTTCCCTCACCTAATTACCCTTGTTTTGTTTTATGTTTTTTATTGTTGAAAACGGAAAATGGTTAATGGTGATGCTCACATGGGAATTATTATGTACAATCACTTATCATGCTCTTTTTTTGTTTGTACTTTCTACACCACCAACTTATATGCCATGGCTTGAAGTGGTTGTCCTTTTTCTTTGTTTTAATTTGTATTTACTTGTGAGTTAATAAAAATTATTGAAATAAAAAAAAGTAAATAGTTACACAGAAATGTTATATAGTTAGTAATATCCAGTAGCCTTCCATATCCCTTTAATACAAAAGGTAAGTCCATGTAGAAAAGAGAAATTTGTGAAGTATCTAAGCATATTCACTACGAGGATCTGTTTAAAACATGTTTATCAAAGGTGATTTTTAAGAGCAGGCTACTAGTAAGAGAGGGTTTAGACCAAAAGGATCTCTAGAACTGAACAGAACAGTGAGGAGACTGAGCAGAGTGAAGGAGATGAGCAAGAGTTGAAAAAAGAGCTATAAGAAGGTGGTGATGAGTGAATAGTCTTGAAGGAGAGAAGGGGAGTTTTATTGGTTGTTCTTCACTTTATTGGAAGCCTTTGGGGATTTTACATGGAAGAAGGAAGATGATACCAGCAGCAGTGTTAAATATTGACTGTAGAGGCGAGAGATGTTAGGCAGGAGGACCAAAGAGAATGCCATTGTAGTAGTTTAGACAAGCTAGGGTAAGAGTGACTGTCGTGGCAGTGGAGGGGCTAAGGAAATAGTGTGCCTGTGCTATATTTCTATGGTAATACAAATATTTTTTATAAACGATTGGATATGAGAGGCGAATGTTAGGGATGAATCAAGTAATCTGCTGCTCTATCTACTGGATGGATGATTGTTCCGTTGACCTTGATAGAGAAGGGCATAATGGGGCCAATTGTGGAAGGAAATATTAGGAGTTCTGTTTTTGCCATGTTAAAGGGCCACTGAACGCATTGTAAATGCTCTTCCTTGTGTGAAAGAGCACAGGATTGTAAGTTAACATTATCAATTTTTTTCTCATTCAAATTTTTACTACAGGAAAGTATCTGCAAAAACATACAGTTGTAATATTTGTTATTATGTATATAGGAATTGCCATAGAAGGTTTAATACATATAATTCATAAAGTGATATATCATGAACATTTTTATTCTTTGTTTGATATATTTACCAATAAAGATTAACGTAAATGTTTAAAAAACATTTTTCTTTTAATTTTTTTTTTCTTTTAGTATTTGAATTATTTCTTTCTAACCCCACACCTCCAAGCAATATTGTAATAATAGTTGTGAGCGTACGAGTTGTTGCTAACGCTGCGGGCTCGGGTAGCGAGCCCGCGTCCCTCGGCTCGCGTAGCGAGGGCTGCGGCTCGCGCAGCGAGCCGCGTCCCTCGCGAAGCGAGGGCCGCAGTTGCTGGCATGGAGCGCCGAAGGCTCTCCATGCCAGCAACTGCGACCCTCGCAAACTTTACGTCGCAAACCAAACAGCACGACACACACATTACGACACTCGCAAACAACATACAACACACGTTCACACACATTACGGCCTCGCAACACTCGGACGCAACTCGCGAACATTACAAAATGTAAAACACAATACATACACACAGCACATACATAAAAAACTTACCTACACCAAGAGGGAGCACCCAGGACCTCAAAAATACAACTTACACCTCGATTTTAATCGAAATAAAACAGTTTAGAGACTAAAAAAAAATCGAAGCGAGAGAAAAAATGGCCGCCGAACAAAACGAAAACGAGGCTACAGCACACACACATTACGACACTCGCAAACAACATACGACACACGTTCACACACATTACGGCCTCGCAACACTCGGACGCAACTCGCGAACATTACAAAATGTAAAACACAATACATACACACAGCACATACATAAAAACCTTACCTACACCAAGAGGGAGCACCCAGGACCTCAAAAATACAACTTACACCTCGATTTTACTCGAAATAAAACAGTTTAGAGACTAAAAAAAAATCTAAGCGAGAGAAAAAATGGCCGCCGAACAAAACGAAAACGAGGCTACAGCACTCTAAACTTGCAAAACACCACAAGAAACTCGCAAAACACCACAAAACACCTACGGATATTCCGATACAGACGTATACCACACATTACTTGCCATTTTACGCCAATGCGGAAGTACACGACTACGCTAACGGTTTGGTCTCGCGCACGCACAGTGTTACACTGCACACATTCAGCACGCTTACACAGCAGCTCCACACCACTAATGCTGCAGCAACATCAAAACACATTGACAGCTCTTCCACACAATGCTTTAAAATAGGTAAAGTATATTCATTTAGTAATGTATTATATATTTCATTATTACACACTAAACAGCATTACCTACCTTACAATTTCATTGCCGTCATTTTTTGACGGGCAATTCGCTAGTATTGTAATATTTAGGTGAACTTTGGTAATAAAGTGGGAATTTTTCATGAATATTTATGTACTGTATAGTAGACAATGGATATTGGGAGTTTGAGAAAGGTCAATAAAATTAATTACTGCCTGTAATAAATATAATTTTGGTTTTATTATTAACATAATATTGGAATTAGATTGCATATTCAAGAATATATTAAGCTGTTTTGAGTAGCAGTAGTAGGTACAAGATACATAAACAAATATATATATATATATATATATTATATATATATATATATTTGTATATATATATATATATATATATATATATATATATATATATTAAAAAAAGACAAAATAAACTAAGGAGTACATATAAAAGGGGAACCCCTTTTCCTCATTTTCAGATCTGTGTGTCTTACATCCATCTGCATCCACAGGGTCCAGCTCCCGGGCCAGAATCCCACACGAACCTTGTTTGTTTTCTGTGTGGGGTGGTTATCCGGTCTAATTAAAGTTGTAGTTGGAGGCTAACCAAGGTTCCCATTGTTTAAGAAATATTGGCATGGTGTCTACTAAGATTTTATTTAATTTAATTTATTAGATAAAGTTTAGTTTGTATTTCACTGCTTGGATGTTCAGTGACTCTGCTTTCCATTGCTTTGGCAATATAACTTTTAGTTGCCAGCATTAATAATTGTAGTAGTTTCTTATGGGGAATGGGGAGATTAGGTATTGAACCAAGACCCCATGTTTGGTTCTAGTTGTGTGTCAAGATGCACGGTCCATCAAATACTTCCATAATCTTTCAGCTTTATATATATGTGGATAAAAGGTACCAAGTTAGTTGCAGCCTCTGAAGCAAAGCAGATTTATTTCTTAGTTTCTCTGGGGTAATATAGATTCTGTGGAGTACTTTGGGAGAAGTTTCTAGAGTATTATTATTTAATGAGCCCCTTGAGAGGTTCAACCAAGCTTCATCCCAAGATTATTTGTCCCATATTGTAAAAAGATTGAGCGGTTGTGTGTCGTGTACTTATAATGCCTCTCTTGAGTGAGTCTATTTTTTGCATGTACGAATAAACCAATTTTCCCCAAGCCATTCCATTTGGCCAATAATACTGGAAACAAAGTGTTTTTGATTTAACAGTAGCTGAAATGTTCATGTTGAAGAAGGTCTTAGGAATGTTTAAGAATAGTATATACCATTAACCGATTCTGTCTTTTGCTTTCCATCAAGATAGTGCTCCCTATCTTGGTAGAAAGTTTAGGTTAGATTGAATCCTTGGTTATATTTTAAAGTTTGCCTACAAATAGGATTTGCAGAAGCGTCTAGTAAAGAAAAGGGTTTGTGGAGCCCAAAAAGATCTATTTTTTAATTATTAACAGAGTACATTTTAAATCTCTGTTTACATACAGTGTATTCTGCCCACTGGCTTTTGCATCAGTAATTAGCAGAGTGCTAACTCCATTGTGCACTGTGTGTGGTTGTATGGGGGAAGGCTGTGATTGAAAGTACAGCTTCCCCGTGGGCTCAGGATACACTGCACTGACCAGTCAACCAATAGTTTTCCTTTTTTAGGTAAGTACCAGTATTCCATAAACCCATTAAAAGGTCTGCCTTCCTGTAAATATAAGCAGTCTGTCAACCTTACCATTGACTTGAATGGGAGACACATTGATTTTATTTTATTTCTCAGTGAAAATTTCACATATTTCAAAAGTTAAAAAAGTATTTTAACATGCTTTTAGGGGATATTTACAGTGATGTTCTGAATTAAGTGGCCCTTTAAGTTTAAGACAATTGAGGATCATCCACGTTCCAACTGCACTGACAGTCTCTGCCAAGGGTACAAGAGTAGAGATGTATGGTGTTTGTAACCAAGTACGTGATGAACTCAACAAGGGATGGTGTGAAGAGAAAAGAGAAGTGACCAAAGAGAAACTCTGAGTCACTAACAGAAACACTGAGAGAAAGAAAGGCACACTGAAGATCTAACTAGTGAAGTAAGAGGAGAGTGTCAAAACTATGAAGCTTGTTTAACAGGAGAGTGTGATCAGTATAAGACTGGAATAGTCAACTTTACCCCTTGGCCCTGCAGTAAAGAATAGTTACATGTAAAGTGAAAAATGGGGTTGTTTGTTTATTTATTTGTACTATCTAAAAACACTTTGCTTATTATCAACTTTTGTCATTCAAAATACTATAGAGAAGACATTTTTTTTACAGTGATACTTTGCATGAGAAGTAATATTGCATGAGAAGTAATATTTTAAGGTATATAAATGAAGGTATATATATATACTGTATATATATATATATATATATATACTAAGTAATACAT
Organism: Discoglossus pictus; assembly: GCA_027410445.1. Taxonomy (NCBI): domain Eukaryota; kingdom Metazoa; phylum Chordata; class Amphibia; order Anura; family Alytidae; genus Discoglossus; species Discoglossus pictus. The sequence goes on from CM050168.1 coordinate 165,706,481, forward strand.
TTGAAAGCCCATTTGTAAGTCTAAAAGGTGGGGACATGCAAATGAGAAGACAATGTATCTCACTCTTTCAATCCAAAAAATAACCATTTTATACATGGCTCCCTTAAAGCATATTCTCGCTATATAAAACAACTGTTAAACAAAGCACAGGGTTGTATATATATAAATATATATATGTATATATATATACAGTGCCTTGCAAAAGTATTCACCCCCCTTGACTTTTTACTTATTTTGTTACATTACAGAATTAATTTCAATGTTTTGTTAATCTGAATTTCATGTAATGGATCAGAACACAATACTCTAAGTTGGTGAAGTGAAATGAGATATACATTAAACTATTTTTTAGAAATAGAAAACAGAAAATTGGCATGTGCGTATGTGTTCACCCTCTTTGTTATGAAGACCATAAAAGGCTCTGATGCAACCAATTACCTTCAGAAGTCACATAATTAGTGAAATGATGTCCACCTGTGTGCAATCTAAGTGTCACATGATCTGTTATTACATATACACACCTTTTTTGAAAGGTCCCAGAGGCTGCAACACCTAAGCAAGAGGCCCCACTAACCAAGACCAAGGAACTCTCCAAACAAGTAAGGGACAATGTTGTTGAGAAGTACAAGTCAGTCAGGGTTAGGTTATAATAAAATATCAAAATCTTTGATGATCAACCAGGAGCACCATCAAATCTATCATAACCAAATGGAAAGAACATGGCACAACAGCAGACCTGCCAAGAGACGGCTGCCCACCAAGAATCACGGACCAGGCAAGAAAGACATTAATCAGAGAGGCAACACAGAGACCTAAGGTAACCCTGGAGGACCTGCAGAGTTCCACAGCAGAGACTGGAGTATCTGTACATAGGACGACAATAAGCTGTACGCTCCATAGAGTTGGGCTTTATGGAAGAGTGGTCAGAAGAAAGCCATTACTTTTTAGCAAAAAACAAAATGGCATGTTTTGAGCAGCAGCATGGTGTGGGGATGTGCTAAATATAGGGATATTCTTGAGCAAAACCTGTACCACTCTGTGCGTGATTTGAGGCTAAGGACGGAGGTTCACCTTCCAGCAGGACAATGACCCCAAACACACTGCTAAAGCAACACTTGAGTGGTTTAAGGGGAAACATGTAAATTTGTTGGAATGGCCTAGTCAAAACCCAGACCTTAATTCAATAGAAAATCTGTGGTCCGACTTAAAAATTGCTGTTCACAAGCGCAAACCATCCAACTTGAAGGAGCTGGAGCAGTTTTGCAAGGAGGAATGGACAAAAATCCTAGTGGTAAAATGTGGCAAGCTCATAGAGACTTATCCAAAGCGACTTGGAGCTGTAATTGCCGCAAAAGGTGGCTCTACAAAGTATTGACTTTAGGGGGGTGAATAGTTATGCACATTGAATTTTTCTGTTATTTTTTCCTATTTGTTGTTTGCTTCACAATAAAAAAAAAAAACATCTTCAAACTTGTGGTCATGTTCTGTAAATTAAATTATGCAAATCCTTAAACAATCCATGTTATTTCAAGGTTGTGAGGTAACAAAACACGAAAAATGCCAAGGGGGTTGAATACTTTTGCAAGGCACTGTGTATATATATATATATATATATATATATATATATATATATATATACAGTACAGTATATACAGTATACTTATTTCTTTATTCCTATCTATCAATATAAATGTATATGTATATTTATATCTCTTTATATCTCTGCATTACTCATTTCCTTCTTTGAATTACATTTTTTTATTTACTGATTTCTGTCACAGGGTCTGGGGTTTCCCATTAGATAAACTTCTGCCTTGTGGCCCTAAGCTGCTTGGAACTTGTGGAAAGTATTAGTAGATCTCATAGTCCCTCTTTTTTCAGGTGATTACGAATCAAAAGAAAGTATATGGCTTCCTACTACTGACAGAGGATGTGACTTTCACAATATTGAAATGATAAACTCTTAAACACTTTCTTTTATTTTTTCTAAAGCAACTTGTCAGTTCCAGTTATGTTATAGGGTAAGCTACAAGCTGGAGATTGGATGCCATAACTAGGGTTGACATTCAGCCAATCATGAAGCAGCCTGAATTGGAATGGACTCATGTAGTTACAGTATGTGTTTGGGTAAATCTATAAGCGCCCTCAATGGTGCCTACCTTCAGGAAAATGCTTTATTTGCTGATACCCCAATGGGCCTGTTTAGAGAAAATAAGGCCAATCTGCATTGGGGAGGCCCAGGGTCTGGGTGAGCATGGACTCCTTTGGGTTGAAATTGCATGATAAGGGACTGTGTGCTGTGCCATAAAAGGTTCTTCGCCCAAGGGTTGTTAGTACAGCCGCACAATATCACCAAAAGAGCTTCAACTTCCTATGTCAGTGTTGATGTATAACTGCTTTACTTCCTGATATGAATCACTTTAGTGTACATTCTTATAATAGGTATCATACAGCTAGATCTGTGTGAGGATGGTGGGAAGTGACATAGTTCTGTTGTGATCCTACTTCTGATGGATGTTACCGCCCTCTGCATGCAAGGTTCATTACTGTGTCGACATTAGTATTAAATGTACTAATATACCCATCCTTGGGATAATAGGCATGCTTCATAATATATGTAGCATATGCTTTACACATTACATATTGTTCATCATCTTAGGGAAAAAGATGGCGATCAGAACAGGTAACTGGTTTAAACCAGTTTCTATCCGTTTACCTTCTATTGTTTGCCACAAGAGGTACAGCAAGTGGCTCAGATTACACTCCAGAATGGGCGGAGTCCTCAAGGGGGTATGTTCTGTCCCAGGGGCAGATTCCATCTGAGTGGTTTATGATAACTGCACAGTGTAGCTGTGTTTTGGATTTGTGTTTATACAGTGAGGTGGAAAATGCAAACATAGTCACTCACCTGTTCATTGTGTTGTAGGTTGTTTCCCACTGGTTTATTCTGCATAAATACCTGTGTATTTTCCTCAATAAATCAGTTCCAAATATTGTTTGAGTGTCAATTTTTGGCAAGGGCTTCCTGAGCTAAATCACTTTTTGGTACTTTGTTATCACTACCTGGGTTCTATCTTAAAGGGGACTACATCTGCTCCTGCTGCTCCTGCTGCAACTGTATCCTGAAGCCGGTATCCTGAAAGGTCCTATGCTTAAAGGGATCTCTACCTATTCCTGAACCTGTGTTCCTGACTTCCTGACTTGGTTCCTGACCTTGGCGCTGATATTGCAAGAACCCTGACAATCTACTTCATGTGAGTTGTAAACGGGAATGTTTTGGGGTGCATTTAGCCATTGCCCATGAAACCATAGATACACACATATATAATGGTTTAAACTCCATGATTTTTACTTTGAAAAAGTACCAATGCACAAATGGCTATGGAATGTCAGAGTCCTACAATATTATGTTAATCAAACCCATGCGTGAGATAAGCATGTCAACCTTCTTAACAATATCAAGCCAAATAGGCTTTTCTGATCTTATTAAAATATAGTAAAGCTAATGACCTTTGTTTGCCAGCAGTAATCATGGCTACATGTTTAGACATCATAATATCATAACAAACACAGTTATCATATGATAACACCTGTGTATATATAGAGATAGTGATAGTACTCCTGGCCATCTGATTGTGGTAACAGCTAAGCATTCCTTGTGAGATACCACATCATTGATAAATATCTTTAATTGATCATGATAACTGATGTCTGTGATGCCCAGGAAGGCCCACTGTACTTTTGGGGACTATGGACTGTTGTGGGCCCCGAGGAGAACCTGGTATCAGAACACAGCTCTTTCCCTTTTCCACCAAGAACAATGCCCAAACTCCTGAGTACCTGGAATGTGGTTGCCATGTTGGCCCAAGATGGATAATGTTACTACAGATATTTGTGTGTGATAGCTATATTGTTATGCCATGTTTAACTGTCTTCCGTCTTGTTTATGGCAAGCCATGTTATGGGTTTTCACTGGTGTTTAAGTGTTATTTTCATTTATTGAGTTAAAATGTATAAGTCTGTTTGTCATGACTGACGTTTGGGATACTGGAGTGGAGACAGACCAGAATCTATCATGTTGAGGCTCCTGTTCATGGGTTACTAGTAGCAGTGTGACTCCATTATAAATATTATGTCATGGCCGTGGTCTTAAACGATTTAGCTATCATGGACTATTTTGTTGTGACCATAATAGCCTATGTAAGTTTAGACCTTAGGCTCTGGCTATGTACATGGATTCCCAAGAGCTCTGTCTGGGAGTATCCAGGCCTACTCAGAATTGTTTGTAATGGTTCATGTTCAGGTTGTGGTCAGATCACACTAGGACATGCCACTGTAATGTCATTGCCAAAATGGTCAAATCTCTTACACTTTAAGACTCTTAAGCCCTAGTTATGGGACAGTTAATATACTTTTGTTTTGGATACAAGCCTGTCAATCAAAACCACCTGGTCAGGCAATATGATTAGATATTTACTGTTTTAAATATGTGTTGTGTGTAAAAATAAATGTCATCTGTCTCTACACTAATCAACGGTATGCTTCTTGAATTGAATTAGGGAAAATGCTTTATTATTTTCATATGCTAGTAAGAGCCTGTAATCTGTGATTTCTTGAGTTTCTGTGAAATGGTCCTGATGCATACTGGGTGCTGAGATTAAACACTAAACCTCATCACTCAGAAATTGTTCCAGTGAGCTAAAGCAGGAGAGTTAGGGGTGTATGTGGTCCCCTCATCTCTGGGTTGTCACAATGCCTCATGACAGATACAGCATGTTTTGCACTGCTTGTAGAGGAACATCATGTAAGTCAGTTTATTGTTTATGTAACAATATAAAGCACTGTAGTGAATGAAGACGCAAATCTAGCACTATACACATTAATGTAAAGTGATGAATGATGAGATCTATATTGATCTAATTATTGCCTATGTGGTGTAATAACCACACGTGACTCTAGTAAATGCTATGCATTATGATTATACAGTTTTAGCGTTAAGCCAACATATGATCAAATTTTTATACAACCTCTTGTCTTCCTGGGTAGCATTTGCATAACATCAATGATATTAATGCATAGTCTGCCACATTTAAGACTCTGCTCTGTGGATATAATACATTTATATTCTTATTATACCTTAATCCATTTGTCCATGTGTTTCTCATGATTACTGATTTGGGACACTGACACATATTACATTTAGTTAATGATCTGATATGTGTATTCATATCATATTTCAGTATACCAACCTTGTGTTAAGGTGTAGTGGATGTATATAACTCATATATTAAGAAATCATCTGCATGAAGAGATTAATAACATTTGTATAACAACATAATCATATCAGTATGATTACACTTTCCTTACTAAATATGATGTTAAGATCAACATAATTTTACATCAATTCACATATTGGTGCAAACAATATAGAACTTCATTGTTATCTCTATTAGGCACTTATATCAGGATACCAAGTTAATATTTTGAATAGTATGGGATTGGGATAGACCCAGACACGAATAAGGAATCACAATAGAATGTGGTTACTTTATAGTCAGCTTAAAAAAATATGTAAATTTCATGAAATTACACTTTGACACAGAGAGGATTCTGACAATCATAAAACACTTTATTTATAAGCACCAAGCACTTTCACCTAGAAGCATTATTCAATTTCATTTGTATATCAATGTCCATTAAGTTTTGGTAAATCCCTGAACAAAAACTGCAATTGAATCATCTGAACTAATATGACATCCTGATAAGTTAGCAGCATCTGAGTGTGTTTTAACAATGTTTTAAATTATATAAATAATACAAGTTTAGTTTTAATCACAAAAGTTGTCTCTAATCTGGCAAACAGAAAATTGAATGGTGTGCACGAAATAGATATCTGGGCCCCTATTCAATTGCAAGCCCGCATTTAACGTTATACAGGCAATAAGTCTATGGGCTTGAAATTTGCTATATTTACCGAGTGATTCAATTGAACAAGCCTGCAATTTTCAGGCCGAAAGCCGAAACCTTAAACTATGCAATCGTATGTAGCATTTCAGAGTGGGATCTTGATCAATTAAGCAAGGCCGTAACTACCAATTTAGAAAAAGCCAATAGTAAATGAGACCGTTATCATGACATCATTAAAACATGGAGATTAAACGTCAATCAATTAGTATTCAGAAGTCCGATATTCAATCAGACTTGCAATGTACAAAAGAATAAAGATGAATTAAATACATTTTCTAGTCCATGTGGGTGCCCTGATAGGTATTAACTCCTTGATTCCTGGGATCAATATAATATGAAAACAGAACGTAAACAAAATAATTTTTTATTGCAGATTTGCGAGTTTGAGACTGTTGTGCAATTCATTCTAATGTCTTTCATCATTTTTCCAATCTTTTAAAGTGCAGGATTTATTTTTTATTTGCATTTACAATGCTGCGATCAGGTGTTTAACTCCACTGAGAGTCCTATATAGTACTTGTAGGAATTTCTTCTACATTTGCCATTTACAGGTGTGAAAACATTTGCGGGCTTGAGAAATTGTAGCAATTGAATGGTAATTTGTGATTGTAACATTTACGGGCTTGAAAGATCAAAGGCTTAGCTGGATCGGAGTTATGATTTTAACAACCGCAGGGATTTTCAGCCTGTTACCCGCAAAGGAATAAAAGCTATAAGACGCCAATTGAGTAGCAAATTAGTTTACGGGCTACATTACAGGCTCCAGTAACCAGCAATTGTTCAATTGAATAGGGGCCCTGGTGTCTTTAAAGTTATTGTTAATATTCATCTCTAGTAGAACCCATAAAAAGATAATAAGTGATAATACCTAGAGCCACCATTCCTTCTGTAGTGGTTGGTGTAAACAACACCTGAAACATGCTTTAAGTGTGACATCATAATATAATATATAGCCTTATTTTCATATGATCAATACAGGCCTTGACAATGACAATTGTTATGATGTCGCCTGAATTAGTGTGACCAAAGACTAATCATGCAGTAATTTATATTGTTAGCACAGATTTCTACATTAAGTATAAACTACAGAAAAACTTATTTGTGGAGATACTGTAATACTACTAATACATAACATGACACCATTCTATAGCACTATTCTGCTGAATAAGTTTTTAACGAAACATGCTATTATCATATTATCATAATATATTAATGCATAAACTAGATTTAATTCAACAAATTTATTATATGCATACATATTCTCACAAGCACGACAGCAATGGCGGGGACTTAACAGGACAGCTGTACACAAGATTGTTGTTGATGAAGGTAATTTTCCTGGGACTACTCCTTCTGCCTCCCCACAGTCTCCTTGGGCTCTTGCTGGCCTTCCTCAACAGCTACTAGGATCCTCCTTGTCAGCATTTGACCATTTATCCCCATATCCCTCTGCCTCTAAAACTATGTCCCTTACCTGCTCTTCTAACTTAATCCAGTGCATGGCCTGTGATATATAGTAATTTTCCTGTAGAGGTTAACACCTTAAAAAGGATCACAGGCCCCCATTCACCTACAATCAGTGCCATCCACTCCTCTCTTTAAGGCCTCATGCTGTCCATTATCACAGTTTTCACATCTCCGCTATATTACACACAATGGTACTGTGTACATGACATACCTTTCCATGAATGAGACATCCATGATCGTTCTTAATACTCTGATGTGCTCTGGATTAATACAGGCTATGACTATTGCTTGTGGGGTGGCTAGCGCTGGTGTGGGTAATGCATTAGAGCGCCTGTTGTAGTCAATGTGGCTTTTCTGATTTCAATTAACCTCTTATGCACTGGAGTCATTGTTACCATTGCAGTTGATATATACGATGACAAACATGTATTATTGACAATAGTAAGCCCAAACTTGCCAACGGAGCTCGTTTTAGGCTATTCATTGTTGCCTTCATGATCAATACGTTAGCAAGCTACATGTCAACTTGTTATGTAAATGCCTGTGTAAAGGATTGTAACGGGACCTTGATTGTAAAAAAAATATTTAATACATTATAAAGGATGTTGTGTTACTTACTAAAAGCATTTCCCGTTATCAAGACAACTTCTTCAAAAGAGATATATTTAAACATGAGAATTATAGGGCCCCCTCAACAGGAAGTTAATTTAATTTTAAAGAGCACTATAAACTAACTATATATTGTACTAGAATTTTTTTTCTACAGTACATCATTTCTGAAATATTTAGAATTGATTTTGTGGCTCAATATGTACAGCAAAATACCCTGTTGTTTGAGGAATAACATGTATTTATAAAAATATTCTCTAAAAGCAGTGTTCTGCTCTAATAATATACTTATAAACCAAATATAATGGATATGTTGTTTTCACATATATAAATTAACCCCTAACCAGAGTAGAGCACCATCCTTAAAGGCATATCTACGTTTGCTGGATTTTGAATGCATCGGATAGAGGAGAATTAGTAGTGTATGTAAAAACATTTTTGCATGAAAATATCCCCAAATAAACATTAATTAGCTTACCTTCACATTAGCAACATTTCCTATGTTTTTTTGCAGATGCATTTGATGCTTCTATTTGCATTTACGGGTGTGAAACCATTTTTAATTAATTGGAATCTTTTGGGGGTCTTCCCACGGCTTTGGAGTTACTGTTTTTTGGCGCTTATTGCAGGCCTGTTAAGTCAGTCACGTATGGGCCTTGTGATGAGCACATTCGGCGCACATCGCAAGCCCCTCAATGAGCATCTTCAGCCTTCGGCGCTCATTGCAGGCCCATCAAGCCAGTCACATATGGAGCCTCGCAATGAGCGCCTACGGTGCTCTTCACGAGGCCTGCAATGAGCACCTTTGGTGCTCATTGCAGCCCTCATCAAACCCGTAACTTTCAGGCCTTGCAATGAGCACCTTCGTTGTAAGTAAAAAAAAAGTGTGGAAATGTTAGATAATCGAGTTTTAAAGCTAGACATTTTAAGGATAAATATCTGAACACACTTTTTTTCTCTCTCTAACTCTCTTTTGCTAGTACCATTAAAAACACTCTCACTATAGGGTGATAAAGAGAGAATGGTCAGTTGGCTTAAAAAATAATGATGATAAGATTTTTTTATGATTAAACTTCTCTTTGACAGTTGTTATTTCTACAACTGAAAGTTCTCTTCTTTCTTATCATTCCTTACAATGTGAAATATTGACCCTAGATAAAGACGAGTGAGAACATTTTAGGTATTGCTTAAAATACCCAACTTTCAAGCTCAGTTCCTAACACTTTCACTATTTGGTTCAATTACTATTACAATTACATTTATTTATAGTTTATTTATGAGAACATTTCTGTGACCTTTGCTGTGTCCTTTTAATGTGTTACAGAATAACAAATTGTGTGTTGTTTATGTTTTTTTTTAGAGGAAATGAAAATATTATTCACAAGATTAAGTCTGATTTGGAAAATGTATCATTTAATTAAACTGTTTACTTGAGGTTTATTCTTAGGTGGAATGTCCCCAAAGAGCAGCGGTCAGATGTCCCAGGATTCCCCTGTGAAATCCCAGCATTGTTCAGCCTCCTACACTAATTTTAGGGTTTTTAGGTAACTGTAATTTTTTTAAACGTAAAGAAAATATCAGGGAAGGAAAAGCAAAAAAATCACTTCCTATCACAGAAAAACTCACTGAGCTGGTAACGCGCCAAGTCCTCTGTAATAAATGAGCTCAGCGAGGGGCTTATGTACAATAATGATCCTGTGTGGGATCAACAGCACAATCACCCAAATTACACTTATTGTCTCTACATAAAATGGTCCTGATGAGTTGATATTGTTATTACTGTATATAAATACACCCACACTCTGCATTAGGCTTTATCAAGTGAGCTTTTCTTGCCAAGAAGCTTACAATCAACAAGAGGCCAGCCCTTGAACATTAAATAAAGAAAAAGGTTCTTCACAGTCAGGGTCAGATTTACATCTCGGGGGCCCCTAGTTCACTCCCTTGTCTGTGAATTCTAGTATTTCATTTTTTATGCCAAATAACATTTTGAAGTGTGAAATGAGGCATCCTTCACAGGGAAGTTCACCTAGTTGGCCTAATGAGAAATCCGGCCATGTTCAAGATCAAATTTACACTTCTGCCGCCCCTAGGCACAACAACTTTAGCTGCCCCTGGGTGTGCATCTCTGTTACTCTACCACCATGGTGGTCCAACAGCAGCTGTACGTTTATCAAATCAATTGCTGCACTACTATATATATATAGATAGATAGATAGATAGATAGATAGATAGATAGATAGATAGATATAGATAGATATAGTTCTTCTTAATGGTGTGGGCAAGAAACACTGTTTGCTACTTACTAAATAGATAGGGGAAGGTGGAATCCTAACCACAGCTGGTTAAAGAGGAGGGGTCTGTGTGTGAAACATAAACTGAAATTTTTAAATATTTTATTATGCAAATGAGGCACCCCTCCCATGGTGGCATCCCTAGGCAGTAGTGTTGTTTGCCTAGTTATAAATCTGACCTTGTCTGCATCCAAAGAGCCCACCAAAATAAACAGAGTAACAAAGCAAACAACACTAGCTATCCCCTTCATTAAGAAAATATACTCAATAGCTACAGTTATATATTTTTTTCTAATCTTACTAAGTTATAATTCTCATTATCAAATCAAGTTCTGCTGTTGAATGTACCCTGTTGGTTTCTGCTGATCTGCTTCCTGATTTAGGAGCAGACATTAAATACACAGGAATATTCTGTGCAATGGGGCTGCCAGTGCATTCATTAGATCTAATGGATAGCTCATTACTTTAGAAGGACACATCTTCCCAAGAAATGTAGCACACATGTAGCCACATTAAATTCAGATAACTTGTGGGTTAAAACCCAGCAGGACCGAAAAAAGCCTACGTGAGCAACATTGAACTTCACACCTGTAAATCCTTTGATCTGTCAAGCCCGTAACCGCTACTTGTTCAATTTAGCTATTAAATTGCAAAGAAGTCGAGAGCACCCACAAGGGAGGTAAAGTACAATATGTAGCACTTGTAATTCAAATAAAAACACACTACACTACTGTTAGGTATTAGAATTAACAGCACAACATTATCAAGCCCGCAAATCAGCTCAGAAAAATCCTTCATTTCATGTATATATTTTGTGTTATATCGATCCTGGCAATCAATGTGTTAATACATATACTGTAACTCGCATGAGATAGAATGGCATATTTGCGGCTTTATTATTGACTGGATTGCATTTTGCATTTTGACTGGAATGTGGGTTCGCTCGTAGTTTTGTAATTGAACCTTGTAGGACTTTTAAATCAATCCTCCATTTTCTTGTGACACAATGCTGATGATCTCTGCTTCCATTGGCTCCACCTAAACCTGTAACTACGGGCTTGCTTAATTGATTACGTTCTAGCCCTCAAAGCTGCTGTCCGACAGATGGGTTACAGTTTTGCGTCTCCAGCTTGTAGCTCGTAACCTTTCTAATTTAATAGCAGCATAACTCCAAATTTCAAACACGCAGCCGTTGCGAGCTTCACGTTGGAGATACTGGCTTGGAATTTAATGTGGGTCATAATCAGGTCCAAGAAGAAAATAGAAGCCAACAGTAAATAATAATTATATATACACAAATGTAAAGGTTTGCTTTTCCTTCTAAGGAAACAACTGCACTTTATGAAGTTTATTTATTCAGAAGGCCAAATAGTAAAAATATCCTTTAATTAGTGCCCAGGCTGCAAGTTAAAAAGAAAATAAACACTTGCTGCCTCCTTTAGTAAACTTCCTTTTGTTGTTTCCCTATAAAGTTCTCTTTGGAAATTCTTGTATCAAATGATCTTCGGGGTTTTCCAGTGACCCTGGGGAGAATTAAACCAGTGGGTGTGGTAGGGACAAGCTCGCTTAAAGGGACACATTCGACATTATCTATTTAACAGAGCCGTATTTAAACAATACACACTATGTTCCTTTTATGAAAAATAAATATTTCAAGGGCTAAATATAAAACATTTAGTTTTAAGTCCTGTACTAACTGCTTTTGGTAGAAAATCAAAACCTCCTATTTATCTTTTCAGCTTCAGCCAGTAGAGGGAGCAAGTGATTCCTCCATAGAGCTCCAGTACTCAGCTGGTGCAGTGCACAGACACCTTAGTTATTGTGATTCAGGGGTAAGGTCCCAAAGGCAACTTGTACAGATATTACAAGAACATTGTTTAAACCACTGTAACACTAATTTTATGAACAAAGAAAAACTTGAAAAGAAAAAAAATGTATGTGTATTATAGCAACTTTGTGAATTTAGTATAAACATGCCAAGAATAAGCATACAGCTGTTATGAGGATTACTTAAGACATATTTAAGTAGATAGAATAGACAGACTGGATGGGCCATTTGGTTCTTACCTGCCATGTATCTGTCTATATGTTTCTATGAAGGCAATAGAGATCACTTGGCCTAAAATAACCACTGTAGTCCAATGTCTTCTATATTGTCCTTTATATAACTACATTTGATAATGTGCCCAATGTTTTTCGAATGTAAAAATACAACCTTTAAATGCTTATAGCCAATTATTTTTACTGCAGGACTCCATTTTCTTGACTGCACTGCTTCTTGCAGTTTCTGGTTTAGGAGATTTGTCTGGGTAAATTTAAAACTTTTAATTGGTCCTGGCATTTTTAGCTGCCACATTTCTGTGGCTTGCTTTACATAGCTAAGCTGAAACTAACAGCAGAATTACAAATAACAGGTAATACATCTTTGGATGTATTATTATTATTTTTCTCAATGTAGACTATATGATGTTGAATTGTACTGGCGTACTACAGAGCCACTTTACATGGAGAAAAAAGTAAATATGTAAATATGCAGCCCCTTGTGGCAGAGAATGTGTTATATTTATACTTTAATTAAGAGGTTGTCAAATTCATGAGAACAAGATTTTGAGCACATGGGAAACAAACTGATCTCTGGGGTTTACTGACATCTCAAGACAGGACACAGAAGTCACATTTCTAAAAACAAAAATATCACCAGTTTCCTGAAAATATGCTGCAGATATTAAATGTGATGGGTGTTTTTATCTTGAAGGGATACCAAATAGGTTGTACAAATATAAATACATATGATTGTAATTTGTTATTTTATTATGTGTTGAAATCACAAGCACTCTGTAAAAGGCAATGCCTTTTTATATTAGCCATTGTTGTCTTAAAAAGGACTAAATGTGGAATTTACTATTGGCGTAAAGTCAGATATGAACTGTAAGAGTGAGCTTGTCATTTGTGGACAATTTAGCACCTGAAGGAATGTGCTTATACTCAGTGGCCCTCATTCAATTGCAATTTGGCCAATTGAATAGGGCTCTAAATAAGCACATAACATATTTTTTTAAAGAAGTTTTTAGTTAGTAAACATCTATCAAAAAGCAAGGGTGTTCACTAACTAAAAACTTCTTTAAAAATATATGCTATGTACTTATTGAGAGCCTTATTCAATTGGCCAAATCGCAATTGAATGAGGCCCAGTGTATCTTGCAGTGCAGATTTGCTTAGGGTCAGGTAAAATCAAGTTTCACAACAGTGAAAAAAGCTTCAAATGAAAAAACATTATTTAATCAATATGCAAAAAAACATTTGGTGGTATACCTTACAACCTGATCACAAACCTGTCTCTCCTGCCTTAGATATTTAAAGCACCAGCACATATATATCAACCCAGCCAGAATTGAACTAATCGGTTTTAATGACTTCAGTGGCCTTTTTTTTCTTACAACAGAAAGTCAAATAAGAACAATGTTTCCAAATGTTATAAAATAAGATCAATGTATACATTTTTACATAATATTTGCTTACAATGTTACGGTACTTTGTTTCTGATGCTGAATTGTTTATTTAATTTAATTTATATTTATGTAAATGTTCTCAGTCCATAGGTGGGCTGTAGGTGGAGTGCTCTGCTCAGTATCCCGCCACTAAGTTTCACTTCAACTCAGTCCATAGACTAGCACATGTGGGGTGTGGGCATACTGACAAGTGCATGTCGTCGGATACAGTAGCACATTACAAATAACTGTGTGTGTGTATATATATATATATATATTTATATATATTTATATAAAATTATAAAAGTATTATAAAGCTGTTAAAATAATCTTACCTGCAGCATTTGCAATCTCCATTCAGTTTTATTTTCACACCAAGAAATGTCAGTCCATTGTTCTTGCAGTAACTGCTGTCTTGTACTGAACAGGAAGTTTCCTGAGGCAGTCTTATTATTGAGACATATGACGCTGACGACTGTACTTTCCATTAGTGTCATTTCAGAATCATTAAATAACTGAACTCAGAGCTGGGAGTATTTTAGGGCTGTGAGGTGGAAACTCTTAACAAGTGATCCAAAAGGGATTCAACCCAAAATCAAGTAGCTTTTTACCGCCCAGTTATTTTTAGTTCATGAAAAAAAAGGCGATACTGTGCACTAGTCATTCTTTTCTACAGTAAATAACTGAAATATTCAGTATTGTTTGTACTTAATTATTATGCAAATGAGTGACTTCTGAATAATAATTAGCTTATTTAATGTGATAACTTTTTACACAGTCTGCTTGTTTGTTTCTATGATAGGAAAATGTATGTACCTCAAAGTTATCATGCAGTTAGATCTCCTCCACAACACAAAGGGTCTCTGTCACCCCCAAATCCAGTAGTTTGTTTTGTTTTTTAGATTATTCTTAAAGAGTATGAAAAACTGGCTATATGTTGTATTATACATTTTATTCTAAAGTGAATAAGTCATGGGAAATTCCTTGTTGTTGCATTTATGTGCAAGTGAGCAGCTCACACATATGAATTAGGTGCTTTAATGTGCTAATTGGAATTACAGTATGCTTGTCTGTCTCAGTAATTCTGAAAAATATCTATCAGTCAGACCCCTCTCCCACCCTTATCAAGCACACTGAAATGCACACCGGAGCTGCAAAATTAATTAAAAAAATTTCAGATTTCAGATAAATTATTTAATGAAGAGGAAAAACTGCTAGTACAATGTATAGCCAGATTTTATTACTCTAAAAAATGAAATCAAATTCCTGTGACAGCTTCACAATAAGTACTTTGAACTTCTTATGAAATTTGCATCTGGAGCCATATATTAGCAGAAAATGCCCTCACAGACCATGCTGAATATCTCAGAAATTATTTATTATAAGAAAAATGTATAGGAAAATGTATAGATAATTTTCAGTTCTGTTTAAGATAAATCCAGTCTGTTATTGGGGTCACAAATTGATAGAGTGAACCTCTAAATGATGGCTATGGGGTATAAATATAATCTAAAAGTGAAGGAATTTTAATACATGTGAAATAAATAGGGGTATATTTATTATAGGGGGTAACAAAAAAGTAGGTGGATTAAAAAACTGTTTTGTAAATAGGTTTCATAGAAAACTCAGGAAGTGGTGATATCTGTTTCTTTCAGTGTGAGTAGCCCCACTTAAGAGCACTTAACCTAACTTAAAGGTCCACTGTAGTATAAAGCTTTCTGTAAAAAAAACTCATGTTTTATACATTACAAAATAGCTTTATTGCGTTGAACATTAATATTATTTAAGAAAACAGTGATACAAAAACAGAATAAAAGACGGTGGTTCACTAAGCATTGCAAGGATGTGATATACAAAAGACTGGAATGTCTGTTGCCATTGCTGCCCTTGTGATATAATATGGATTCTACCCAAATGTATTTGATCCATTTTAACCTTAACAGTGAATTCAAAACACTATAGCAGAAGTATAAGTAATGACTAATGAAAAGCTGATTATTTGTGTTATCAAGTTTTACATTCAAAAGAAAGAGGATAAAAAAAGCATGAAGTTGATGCAATCCAGATATTCACAAGGCTCTGTGCCCCTTTGTTTTCTGTATTAAGGCAGAGGAGGAGAAAACAATCCCACTCGTGTCTCACTTTATTGGAACTTATCGACACTATAGACCAGTGGACCCCAACCTTTTTGGGAACGTTTCCATTGAATAATTTTTTTTCATATGACCCTGACTTACTCTCGGCTGTAGTTCCCTCACTATCCAAGATAAAGTCCACACAAAACAAAAGTCCAAACAAAAGCTTGCTGGATATCAAGTCTCCCTTGTAGTAGGGGATTTCCACAGCTGACTCTGGTGTATTGTAAACACTAAAGTTTGACAGAGACTGGCCTTTTAAAAAGCCAATCTGCATGTCAAACCAATAAAAGGACATGTTCTGTAAATTAAATAATAATCAGATTAGGAGATTGACACAAAAAGAAACCGGTTGGGGGGATACCGAGCAGAGTACACCATCTACAGCCCACTGGGAGACAAACTCATCTATTCCCCCAGTGGACAAAGCCAGGTGGTACTCTGCCCGGATATGGGAGCGCACCAGTGCCCGGAACATGGTCTCAGGTGACAATGGAACCCCCTCTATCAAACCCTGCTTCCTGGACTTATATATAGCCAGCTTGGCTAATGCCAGGAGCAGGTTGACGAGGAGGAGAAAACAATCCCACTCGTGTCTCACTTTATTGGAACTTATCGACACTATAGACCAGTGGACCCCAACCTTTTTGGGAACGTTTCCATTGAATAATTTTTTTTCATATGACCCTGACTTACTCTCGGCTGTAGTTCCCTCACTATCCAAGATAAAGTCCACACAAAACAAAAGTCCAAACAAAAGCTTGCTGGATATCAAGTCTCCCTTGTAGCAGGGGATTTCCACAGCTGACTCTGGTGTATTGTAAACACTAAAGTTTGACAGAGACTGGCCTTTTAAAAAGCCAATCTGCATGTCAAACCAATAAAAGGACATGTTCTGTAAATTAAATAATAATCAGATTAGGAGATTGACACAAAAAGAAACCGGTTGGGGGGACACCGAGCAGAGTACACCATCTACAGCCCACTGGGAGACAAAATCATCTATTCCCCCAGTGGACAAAGCCAGGTGGTACTCTGCCCGGATATGGGAGCGCACCAGTGCCCGGAACATGGTCTCAGGTGACAATGGAACCCCCTCTATCAAACCCTGCTTCCTGGACTTATATATAGCCAGCTTGGCTAATGCCAGGAGCAGGTTGACGAGGAGGTCCCTGGCCCTATTGCCCTGGGACACTGGGCGCCCCAAAATAAATATGTGTGGGGAGAAATGCAGCCAGAACTGTAGGAGGAGGCCCCTCAAGAGTGACAAGAGGGGCTGCAGTCTGGCGCAACTAAAATAAATATGATACACAGACTCTCCCTTGCCACAGAATGGACAAGTGGAGGGAGAGTCCGTGAAATTAGCCAAGTACTCTCCCGTGCTCAGTGCACCATAGAGCACTCTCCAACTCAAGTCCCCGGTGGGTCGTGGAACTAAAGTAGAAGAAAGCTCCCTCCACCGAGGCCTCTTGCCCTCGTCAGCTGGGAGGACCCGCCTCCTGATGGTATCGGGATGGGTCACGAGGGCAAGGAAGTGCACTGTATGGAGCACGAGAGAATACAAGCTCTTCCTTTGCATGCCACAAAAGCATGCCAAGGGTATGTCCCTCAACCTCGAGAGGTTGGGGACAGGAGGAGGCTGAGGGGAAACACGGGGCTTGTGTCCAATGCAAACAGCCGGAGCAGGGGTGTTAGAAGGTGCATGTGGCACTCTGGCTTGCAAAGCCCCATGAAGGAAGGTGCAAGAGGTGCTCTGTACCGGATACTCTCCGGATCTGTAAGGGGGGCACCGTCTTCATCTGGAAGACAGGTGATGTGTCTACTATTGCCCCCATTTTTCTCCAATGAGTAGAAAAGGCGCGAGCCGCGGTCTAGATCTTTAAGAAAACCTAAGAGGATATGCACATATGCCCCCCTGGCCTGGTGTTGTTCCAGGTCACAGAGGACACCTACATACATTCCTACATACTCGCTCTGCAGGGATTGGTCCCTACAAGTGAACAGCCTCCGCTCTAGAGGGAGCACCTCCCCCCGGAGTGACTCCAGCTCAGCTTCGCGCTGCTCACTCGCACCCTTGGTATATTCCTGTCACAGAAGTCGCAAATGAACCTTGCCCACGTCCCACCACTGTTTTAACATGGCAAAGTCCCCCTTGCAACCCCTCCAGTCCGTCCAAAACTCCCAGATCAATGTCATGAGCCCCTGGTCCTTCAACAAGGCATTGTTAAAGTGCCAATAGGCGGCTTGTGGCGCTGTTGGCGTTAGCGCCACTGTCATAGACACACAGTTGTGGTCTGTGAAAGGAGCCAGCCTAATGGCACAAGAACCAGCTTGTGACATGTAATGACTAGATATATATAGTTTATCGATTCTGGAGTGGGTCACCAGACCGGCTCTCACCCTGACGTAGGTGAAGCCGTCTGATGCCCCTGAGTTCTGTTCTCGCCAGACATCCTCTAAGGAGAAGCGGGTGATGAGCTCCCGCATGGCTGACGCAGAAGGAAGGTAAGGCTCTGGACCATTTCGGTCCAGAGCGTCTAGGGTACAGTTAAAATCCACCCTGAGAACCAAACACTCATCTGCACCAACCGTCTCTAAGAATTGGGACAATCTGGCTAAGAACCTCACTCTCTCGGGCCCTCTAGCAGGGGCATATACATTAACTAGGTTAATTACGGTATCCTGCTCTCGGACCCGGAGGTGGATTAGACGGCCTGGGATATCAGCTTTCACAAGCAGCAGCTCTGGCTGAAAAGATTCTGAGAACAGGGTCACCACTCCACACAACGCCGATGTGAAGTGGCTGAAGAAGACGCTGCCTCTCCACTCCAGTTGCCACAAGGCCTCAGCCTATTGCTGACCTCTAGATATTGCTGGAGAGAGTGGAAAATAAACGACATATTACTCCACTTTCTCAAGGCCAGCTGATCTAATTCCCTTACAGGGATAACCCACTTAGAATCTGATGTCCCCTCTTGTGGATCACCCCTGGGCTCCTCTTGGCTGAGGGCTTTTACCCCATCCTCCCCGGCTGGGGTCAGTTTCCTCAGCTTCATTCTAAGGGACCCCCTCTTGGATGATATAGAAGGAGTACCTTTAGCACCCTTCACGCTAAATAGTGGACCCTGAGATTGCTGTTGCACCCCTGCAAAACAAAAAAGAGGGAGAGAGACTTTTGGTGTTATCTGGCAGTGGAAGGGTTAACAGCTGGTAACAAGCTGCCTGATTGCAGCTAATACAGAAAACACAGAGGCTGTTTGCAAAGAGAGTTTCTTTCCCTTACTTTCTTTCTAGATTTTTCCTTTCTAACTTTCTGACTTTCCCTCTCCTTTGCCTCTCTCCCCAAAAACACAACACCAAACAAACAAACTAAACAAAACCTGAAAAATTTAAAGATAATTTAAACTAAAAGCTCCAGGAGTGAATGTGCAGTGCTAGGGGAGGGGTGTGGCAAAGTATCCAGGAGACAACTCACCCTCCTGGGATAGAGAGCTGAGCCTGCCTCCCAGAAAATGAGAAACTAAATTAAACTAAGAAAACCACAACAAAAACTCCCAAAAACGAATAGCACCATGCATAAAGTGCTTTTAAACAAAACGTTGAAAAAAAAAAATTGTATTGCGTAGCGAGGTGTGCTGTTAAGGCACTAAAAGTCGCAGCACTTGGGCAGCACTTGTAATAGTGTATTTTGTACCTTGTCTAGGGCTCTTCACTAGCTGCCTCTTACCCAGAACTGATAAGCTGCTCATTGCCAAAATAAACCATCTTAAAGGGATATGTAAGTTTCCTGGATTATGAATGCATCTGATAGAGGAGAATTATTAGTAAATGAAAAAAAAAATGTTTGCATGAAAAAATATGAAAAAAAAACATGTAAACACTTACAAAATCTATTGTGATTTCTGACAGTTTAAAATTAATGTTAACACCCCCTCCATAATTTGTTTTGGTCAATACGGTTAGATGAAAGATTGGAGACAAAGAACTATATTAGTTGCTATGGCAACACCACACAGCATATACAGGAAGCAGGATGAGTCATATCCCAGCAGTGACTGGGAGACTGGCAGCACTGCTCTACTATTGGCTGAGGAAGCAAGAGCAGGTAAATAGTGGGGATCAGAAAATCGTGTAGACACCTCCTGGGGGTGTTAACACAATCATTAGACGGATTTTTAGATATTAATAAAAATTAAATGTTTTATGAGATGTGCTGTATATATAAAGGCTGCTTTTTGCCTATAGAGTGCAGAAATGTATTAATCCAGCATTATTTTAACAGATTACATCTCCAGTCAATGAAGATCATGCCCTTTGTAGATACAAGCTTGTGCCTGATCGTTTTGCACTCCCTTACAGCCAGAGCTGCTCCCAACCCATTGTCGAAGAGGAGTCTAAATAAGCTGACTAGCACAAAACATAATGATGACAATGCTAATGTGAGGAGAACAGGGTGCTCTTCATATGTCCTTAGAAGGTGAGACGGCTCTCTATGTAACTGCACAGTTTGCACACCCAAAATCCATCCTCACCCTCCTCTAACATAGCACAGAAACCTTCAACAGTCTTGTACCAATGGACAGCCGCACTAAATATCCATTAAATCTTCACCAGAAGAACGAAGATGAACATCACCTGTGTTAGCAATTTTTTTAAATCTTATTGTGAAATAGTAATTCATAAGATCCTTTTATTTTCTCACGTATTGAACTCTTTCTAGTTCCTGACCTTTGTAAATATTGTTCCACTTCCATATTCTCACAAATCTTTACATAACTTCTCAAAATTTGCACCCAAGTTATCATCCGGTTACCCCTATAAAATCCTTGATCTGAGACGTGGGCCATAAAAAAGGCTGTTATCCACAGAATGGACGCCTATGAAATGTGGTGTTGTAGAAAACTGCTTAGAGTCCATTGGACTGCAAGAATATTCAACCAATGCTATAGGAATTGGCCCAAACTGTTAACTGGAAGGTTTGATCACGAGGTTAAAGCTCAAATAAATATTGTGTCCATATCATGAGAAGACAGAAAAAGACTCTGATGCTGGGAAATTTTGAAAGCTCACAAAGAAGGGGCGGCAGAGGCTCAGATGGATAGATGAGGTAATTGAAGCAGTGAACATGAGCTTGCGGGAGCTCAAAGAGGCAGTGGCTGATAGATGTGCCTGGCATGCTAAGGTCCATAGGGTCACGGGGAATTGGACTGAACGACCAAACAACAACAAAATAAAGTCATTGTGGGGTGATAAGGAAGAAGAGCATTCTCAGTTAGTTAAGTCATATTGGTCACTGATACTGAAAGCATCTGTCACTATTCATATTTGTACATACTGGACATGCTCATCCTCACTATTACCCCCCCAACTGTGAGATCTAATTAATCTCCTTAGATGCAGATAGTTACAGAGAGGGTTGATTTGTTCTAGTAACTTATGCTTTTTCTTTTTAGTAAAAAGATTAGAGGTGCTCATCTTAGAAAGAACAATACCTAAATAGGTTTGTTCTATAGGTCTACTTACCTAGTCAGAGAGTAGCCTCTTTCAGCTCACTTGTGCCCTTCACATGGAGAAATATCCTGTAGTATATCAGTCTGGTCTCACTCACAAGAGTGATCGAGCCCCAAAATGCCATGCAATTCTACCCTGAGTGAGTGAGACTAAACTGATGTACTACAGGATATTTATCCATATGAAGGGCACAAGTGGCTAAAAGAGGTTGCTCTCTTGGTAAGTAACCAGACCTATCGAACAAACCGACTTAGCTGTTGTTTGTTCTCAGATGTACATCAGACTCTTTTTGTTTAGTAATCCTCTTAGTGCCAATAATTTTAAATTCACATGGTTGGCTGACTGGGCCTCAGTCTGTGCTCTGCATTTACATAGGGAGGTGATCAGCTGTTTTGTAAGGGACAGGGAGGAAAACCCCCACCCCATCACCTACTTTAATTACTGTTAAGTGAGGCGCTTCACCAAGTGATGACATCAGAGTGATTTCATATGACTTCATCATGTGGCACAGTACCTCCCTGCCCAATCTAGTTACAGTACATGCGTCGGAGAGGCTGAGGATAGACACACACTTATTGGCACAATCCCCCCCCCCATTCATACCCCCAGGATCCCCACCCTAGCAAACACTACAAGAGGTGGTGGGGGGGGGGGGGGGGGGGGTGTACATCATAGTAAAGAAATCCTAATTTTTATATTATCATAAAATGAAGTGGACACCCTTGAAGGGTTAACGTTAGCAAGAATCATTGATATCAGGGGTGGCTAGAAACTGCTAACTTATCTGGGATGTGTATTCTTGAAACTTATTTCCCAGTTATTTTCTTCCAATTTTTAGTACATAGACCCTGAGAACATTCTAGGAATGTGTATGTATGTGATCAACTCTGTGCACCTGGTACTGGTACCTGGTACTGGAAGAAATGAGACATGTCATGATTGATTGCTTTTTTGTTATATAAGCCCTGATCAAAGTTGAAATAAACAGAGTATCTATTTGGAAAAGCTCTGTGTGTGTGTATATTTCCAGGCAGGTCTCTTTAGGACGTCCTGGAGTTCAGGGTTACCTTGGCAGTCAACTAGTGTAATCGGTGAAAATGCCCAACAACCCTTTCTGCTGATAGATGGAACCCCAAAATGCTCTTGGGATTTTGTGGGATCTCATCTATGCATAATAGTAGCTGGACACCATATTTGTTAGCTATTTAGTCAGGCATATTAGTAATTATTTTTTTATATTTATTGCTTTTCTTACTGGAAACCCAAGTAAGATACTTTGGTGAAAAATTAGACATTTCATTGTGGATCTGGTTATGTATTTTTTTTTAGCATGACATGGTAAATTAACATTTTTGTGGAATAAGACATGACAGCAATGTTTTCGTTGTTTCTTTTAATAATATATATATGTTTACAGTTTTATTTTCATTTTTATAGGATTTCAGCCAAGTCAAAGTGTAAGTAATAAAGGTGCAGTAGCTTGAGAAAATCATTCTGTGCTGTTACTAGTTTCTGGCTTCTTTTGGTCATAAATAAAAGTAAAACGTTTGTGGTAAAATATTTGATATCAATATTATTAGAAAACTAGTGACTTGCCCGTCAAAAATGCCAGCAATAAAATTTGAAGTCTGGCAATGCTGTTTGCCACACAATGCGAGGCTCTCCCTCCTCTAACTTGCTGGCCTCGCGATGAGCGACTTCAGCGCTCATCACGGGTCTCGCAATGTGCGCTTCGGCATTCATTGCAAGCCTCTCCCCCCTCTACTTTATGGGCCCCACGATGAGCGGCTTTGCCGCTCATTGCAGGCGTCCTCCAACCTGTAACTTTTGGGCCATGCGCTGAGCTCCTTTGGCGCTCATCGCAAACACAGCGGTGACCGCCTTTGTCGTTCATCGTGAGGTCTGCAATGAGCGCCTTCGGCACTCATTTCAAGCCTCTCCCCACTCTCTGACCCCTGTGTCTGTTTCCCCCTCTCTCCCTCCTGCTGTCTCTTTGCCCCCTCTCAAAGTCGTGCGGGTCTAGCGATAAGCCCCAAAGGCCTACGGCCTTTGGCACTCATTGCCAGCCTTTTTCCAAGTCCTTCAGCGCTCATTGCAGCCCCCGTCAAACCGTAACTTTCGGGCCTCATTGCGCATGTGCAATCCCATAATTTTTAATATAGCATGACCGACAAATCGTAACTACCACAACTATATAAATGATCCAGGCTCTCATTATTAATGAAGCTTTCCAAGATAGTACTTATTTTGGTACAAACGCAAAGCAAAATAACACATAATATTACACATAATAAAGATGTTTTTGAGTTGGGTTGAATGATATTATCCCAAAGTGTAAGCTAATATATATATGCTTATATCGCACTTGGTTTTGCTGAATAGACATGCGTTCAATTAATTAATGGTGCCTTTAGCAATGAGAAGTTAAATTGCAGTTGTTAGTTTTTACATCAGACTGGATGTTTTCCAAGTACAAAAATAATCGAGTTTTGTTGTATAGTTTGATTCCATTCTCCAGGTGTACGTGTTCACTGACAAATTTCCTATTAACTTACATTTTTGGGTTTGGTGGTTTTGTGTGGGAAATGTAAGCTATTAAAGGAAATGTTCGTTTTTTTGTTAGCATTACATCTAATTATGTATCTGTTTTGGTTAGGACAAAGTTTTACACTTTATTTAAACTCAACACATATACCACATGGGGCTAAATTACAACCTCACGCTAGAGGAATAATCACAAGATCATTTTGGTAAAAATATGATTTGATTGTGAAGTATTTCTGGATGATTTTGTCAAGGTATATTCCATCATAGACTGCTAGACTCTCAGTAGTTTTAGGAGGATAATTATCCTACGGACCCTGACTCTGCCACTAAGGTCTATTGTTAAGGGTGCTGTCAAGACCTATTTTTCATGTGCATGACACCAAGATACATAGACTAACTGCATAAATAAGAAATTGGAGATCATTAAAAAATAATTATTATATAAAAAAATGACTCCACATTTAAAAAGGTGGGATCTCCAAACATATTCATACAAAAGAATGGAGTAGAAACGCTATACTATAAAGGCAGGTTCCGCATTTTGCTGAGCTTTCCAGGCAGGAGGCATCCTTTTGGGGATCATAGACTGCCTTTTTAATATGGTCTCTCTAAGCCATTATTTTATATCAATGGATTTTCAATTTTCCACATTAAATGCCTCCTTTCCTTTTAAATGTGGCATTGTTTTTCTGTATAATAAATATTTTAGAATTTATAATTTCTATAGTTATTATACTTTCCCCTAGCGCCTAGTATTCGACCACCCCTCCCTTAGTCTGGGCATGTAGGTCAGTTATCAGGTAGGGATGTCCCTTAACCCATGTGTCCTCCAGGCAGGAAATAGCGTGTTCCCTAGCGCACTTCATCCACATGGGCGCCACTGTGATTGGCAGGAGAGGGAAGCTTTCATGTGGCAGAACCTTGTGCAATGTTTATTTTATGGTTTTTATTTGACTGTTATCTATTGTTTTCAACCCTAGAAATGTTAATGTAATGTCACAATAAAGTATTCTCCTTTTTGGTTGAATTACAAGGTGTAACACTGTAGTTTTTCCATTAGGGATAACAAAATACTGGTAGTGTATGCTATTCATGGTAGAAGTGCTAACTATTCTGGATGTACCCACTCAAATGTCAAGGAAACCAACCCACAGCAGGTATGAAGACCTAACTGACGGGAGATCCTGATCTTGGCTGGTCCAGCTGGTCACGTATCTTGACCAGTGCTGTTTATAAAGGAGCTTATTTTAACATAAGTGAATACAGATTGTGTTTGAACTCACAGCTCCTCCCACATCCCTCAGGTTTTTATTCCTTTTAGGAGCAAAGGCAAACTGTCTGATACCATTAAAGCAAAACTGAATACAGTAGTTAAACATTAAAGGCTGTAATTATTTATTTTAAGCTGTGTAAAAACATTTGGCCGACTATCAAGTCAAGCATACTATAAATATAAAAAGGAAAAAAAGAAGAACGCCTGCTATACTATCAATAGGACATTTTGTGGACATTTAAAATACTTCTCCAGCAATTGCTAGCAAGGGAAGTTACATTAACATGCATTTTAACCACCAAGCCAAAACAAATATCAGTTTGGTCAATGAAGAAATAAATCTAACAAACCTGAAAAAACAGATCTATGGGGTTGATCACATTAGGCTTTCTTTACATCATAGATTGAATGATCTGTTTATTTAATATGTTAACAAACTAATTACTTAGCATGACTTGCAATGTTCACATTTAAAAGGTGAATGGTAACGGAATTAAATTTAACCAGTGACTTCGCTTTAAGAAAGAGCAGCATATTTCCAGGACAATACTTACTAGGGGCTTCATTCAAATGCAATTTGGCCAATTGAATAGGGCTCTATATAAGCACACAGCAATTTTTTTACAGAGGTTTTTAGTTAGTAAACTTCTATCCAAAAGCAAGGTCTTCACTAACTAAAAACTTCTATAAAAAATATATGCTATGTGCTTATATAGAGCCCTATTCAATTGGCCAAATCGCATTTGAATGAGGCCCCTAGCTAACCAACATTATTCAAGTTCAGTAATGAATCTCATAAGAAATGTGCCTACAGATTAATTGGATAATTGGTAGTCTCTATTTTGGACAAATAACATAGTCTAACGTTATAATCTGTTTGATTCATTGTGAAGCTAAAAAATGACAAATTTATTAACTTGGTTTTAAGTTTCAAAATGCCAGGAGAGCATTTTGGGGGAGAGAGAGAGAGAAAGAGTGAATTCTAGCTACAGAATCCAATTGGATAGAGTTTTCTCTATTTTAAACCAAACTAAGTAATAAGATAGCCGACCACTGAATGTAAAGAACAAAAAGAATATAAAGTAACTGAACAATATGGGCCTCATTCAATTACAATTTGGCCAATTGAATTGGGCTCTATATAAGCACACAGCATATATTTTTACAGAAGTTTTTAGTTAGTGAACTTCTATCCAAAAGCAAGATCTTCACTAACTAAAAACTTCTGTAAAAATATATGCTGTGTGCTTATATAGAGCCCTATTCAATTGGCCAAATCACATTTGAATGAGGCCCTATGTCAGATAGGCAGGAAATATAGGTAAGCAACAACTAGACTCTAGGGGCCTCATTCTATTATCGGCCGTAAATCGGCCGCAAAGCTGCGATTCCTTGCGGGGGTTCCTTTACCTTGCAATTCAAATAGACGGCGCCGCAAGGATATCCCCTTACGGCCGGCCGCATATCTTGCAACCGGCTGTAAGCTCAGAAATCTTTAAAAGCAAATATAAATTCAAGACGGCACTGTAAAGCTCTGTAAATGCTAGGGATCATAATGGGGGACATGAGGATTAATAGCAACCCCCTCTCAAGCTTGCACATCAGCCCAAATCCAAGATTTCATTAACTGTTTATTTTCCGGCCGCAGCGTGGGCGGGTCTGAGGTGCTCCAAGCCCTCTGGACTTTTTCCACGGATATTTGACATAAAATAAAATACAAATTATTTACAGATTTGAGTGTAGGGGAATGTTGTGCTATGAATGCTAACACCTACAATCACTTTATAGTCTCCTCAGAGTGCAGGATAGCTTTATTATGGCTTTATTATGTGCTTAATTGTGTGCGTGCGGGACCTTTTTGCTGCAAGTAAGCTGCGGCTCGGTTTTAGCCTTGCAGAGAGGGTTCCCGGAGCAATTGAATAGCAACCGGGATTTGCTTGCGTCCGAAACTCTTGCGGCTGTTTAAGATCAAAGGCTTGCCTCCGGCGCGTGCGGCCGCAAGGGATAACACGACGCCGGCCGCCAGCCTGCCGGAGTTCCCGGACGGAAGGGAATAGAATAGGCAAATAGCTTGCGGCCGGTCCTTGCGGCCCCGCATCTCCTACGGCCGATAATAGAATGAGGCCCTAGGGGTCTAATTCAATTGCGATTTGGCCAATTGGATAGGGCTCTATATAAGCACAGAGCATATTTTTTTACAGAAGTTTTTAGTTAGTAAACTTCTGCAACTTCTACCCAAAAGCAAGGTCTTCACAAACTAAAAACTTCTGTAAAAAAATATTCTCTGTGCTTATATAGAGCCCTATTCAAGTGGCCAAATGGCAATTGAATGAGGCCCTGAGATCACAAACACCTCCAGAGTAAGCCGATCTGCAAAGTATAGCATGCAGCCGAAGTGTGAAAAGCTGACTGATGTTATACAAACAGCAGCACTACTTTGAATTCTGAACTTCTAAACTCACAGCTAAGACTACCCAGGCTATCTGTCCACGTGGGTTAGCCTTGTGCAGGACGCCCTATTGCTAAACCCTAATCTTTTGTTGTTGTTTAGTCATTCAGTCATGTCCGACTATCTGTGACCTTATGGACAGCAGCACGCCAGACACCTCTATCAGCCAGTGCTCCTATGTACTCCATCAAGCTCGTGTTAATTGCTTTAATGATCTCATCTATCCCTCTCTGCCTCTCCCTCCCCTTCTTTGAGTGCCTTCAATCTTTTCCAGCATCAGAGGTTTCTCTAGGGAACCTTGTCTTCTCATGATATGGCCAAAATATTTGAGCTTCAGCCTTAGGATCATGTCTTCCAGTGAATAGTTTGTCTCATTTCCTGCAGTATGGATTGATTGGATCTTGTTCTAAGGGACTCTAAGCAGTTTTCACCAACACCACAATTCAAAGGCATCAGTTATCTGGTGCTCAGCCTTCTTCATGGTCCAGCTCTCACATCTGTATGTTTATTCTGGGAAGTCCATACTTTTTACTATGCAGACCATTGTTGATAATGTAATATCTTTACTTTTTTGCCATAGCTTTCCTCCCCAGAAGAAAATGTATTTTAAATTCATGGCTACAGTCACAATCTGATGAGCTCTTGGGCAGCAGGAAATTTAAATCTATCAGTGCCTCCACTTCTTCCCCATCTGTTTGCCAGGAACTGAGACTGACATTTACCATGATCTTCCTTTGCATTCTCTCTTTTCACGCTCATCAATAGGTCCTTCTGAAGTTATTGAAATTTCTTCAATCAATATGGATTCCGACTTTGGATGCATCCAGCTCTGCCTTATGCATGCTGTACTCCGCATATAAGTTGAATAAGTAAGGTGACAATATACAGTCTTGTCACACTCCTTTCCCATTATTGAACAATTCTGTTATTCCATGTTTGGTTCTGACCGTGGCTTCTTGGTCCACATACAGATTCCTCAGAGGTCCCATATCTTTAAAAACTTGCCAAATTTAGTTGTGATGCACACAATCAAAGGCTTTAAAATAATCTATGAAGCAGAAGTAAATGTTTTTATGGAAGTATCTTGCTTTCTCTATTATCAAGCAGACATTGGCAATTTGAACTCTTGTGCCTTTTCCACTGCGAAACGTGGCTTGACAATCTGGTATTCCTAGGTTCATGTATTGTTGGAGCTGAGCTTGTAGGATCTTAAGCATTACCTTGCTTGCATGACCTGCCCATCTTGGGTGACCCTACATGGTATAGCGCACAGCTCCATTGAAGTACACAAGCACCTTCAACATGATAAGGTTGCGATCCAGAAGCAGAACCCTAATCTAAAGCAAGCAAATAATGTAACCAGCAGATTGGCAATGCAAATAAGAGATACATTAACATGGACTGGACAGCTATGGCAGAGAGCCACTCCCAATTCGCATTTCCCCGCTGTGGGCATATTTGTCAAGTGAAATTTACAGATAGAGGTAGCAGGGTTTCAGTCCCAGTTATTATTATTATTATTATTATTATCCTTTATTTATAACGCGCCAACATATTCCGCAGCGCAATACAGGGGTTAGGTACAAGTATAAACAATGCCCCACAATGAAAATAATGGAAGACCCTGTTATTGAGCTTTCAATCTGATATACACTGTGCTTTCCCTAAAGCACCTCACAAGATTAGAACTCGCAAACTTACATTCTAAAGGGTATGGGTAAGGTACAGGAGAGTGAGAGATGCATAGTGAATGAAGAGGCTAAAGATGATAGGCTTTTTTGAATAGATGTGTTTTTAAAGAGATTTTGAAGGATCTGAGGCAGGAAGATAGTCTGGTGGTGCGAGGTAAAGAGTTCCAAAGAATAGGGGCAGCACGTGAAAAGTCTTGAAGCCGGGAATGAGAGGAGGTGATGAGAGAGGAGAAGAGAAGAAGGTCATTAGCAGAGCGAAGAGGGCGGGTGGGAGTGTATTTTGGGATGAGAGCAGAGATGTAGGAGGGTGCACTATTGTGGAGGGCTTTATATGTTAGGGTCATGATTTTGAATTGTATTCTAGACGCTATGGGAAGCCAGTGGAGTGCCTGACAGAGAGGTGCTGCAGACACTGATCGTTTAGTATGGTAGATGAGTCTAGCGGATGCATTCAGTTGGTTAGCCTTTTGATGGGCGCCGAATTGCCGTTCCCTAATCCAAAAGATGCACATAAAGTAACCAGCAGATGGGAAATGCAAAGAAGAGTTAAATTAACAGGGACTGTGTAACGGAGCTGGAACACGCAGTCCAATATCTCCGCTGGTATACGGTAAAATACCCAAGAGGCACTACAGTCTCACCATTCCCGACCTCCCATATTGGACGACACACAATTTGGGAGTCAAATGAATACTGACTTTATTTTGTTATTGCAGAAATATTTATACATCTCTTTGGCCACAGGTAATACACATGCCCATATTTGGCCACACACAATACACATAAAGAGAACAATAGGGGGGTCACACCTCCCTGGCAACTTTGATACAATCAGACATTGATTCAATTACACTTCTTTGTTCTTATCTGAGAATGAAAACACTTTGGAAAATGCAAGGATCCTTTACAACTTTCTTATCTCTTGAATCTTTGTAACAGGATTATCTATTAGCCTAGGTCTGCAAAAGTCTGGCTAATATTCTGAGCCAATATATTCTGTAGAACATAAAACAACATATCTACAGTACAGCAATGTGATCATATTTTAACCAAGAATTAAATAATCATAAAACAGGGTAAAACAGTGATGGGTTCCGCTACAGACTGGACAGCCACTTCCAAAGCACGTTTCCCTGCTAGGGGCAGATTTATCAATAGAAATAGTGAATGTATGCAAGTTTGATTAAATGAAGAGGAGATAATAACATTATTCTGATGAAAATAAATCACAAAACAATCTAATGCATGAGTATGGTCCTATACAAGATCATACCTACTGAGTGGTTCTATATATATCCACGAGACAATCATTCATTTGCATGATATGGTGTGACACAAACTCGTTATGCATTACTGATCCATTGTATGTCTAATATACACTCTTCATGGTAGGCCTATTATAGGCTTTCTGTTTTTTAGAGGATGCTGCCTTTGACAATTTGATTTTGGATTTTTAGGCTCACTAGGCTGACTTCTCACTTGGGTACAATCTCTATAGCAGGGATGGAATGCACCTTAATGATGAGGGAGCTTTTGTGCTATTATTATTATCGTTTATTTGTAAAGCACTGACATATTCCGTAGCGCTGTACAAGGGGAGTGAACAGGGAAAACTACAATATTAACAACTGAAATATAGAGGGCCCTGTTTTGAGCTTAGAGTCTTTGTAGAAAGTGCTTTTTCCCAAAGCACCCTACAAGACTGAAAATTCGCTACTTACAATCTAAAGGGAATCGAAGAGATGGGGGAAGAAAAGTAAGGAATAGCAGGGTCAGGAAGGAGGTGTGAAAGTTTGCTTAGGTGGGAAGATGTAAGAACTTGGAAATGATAAGTTTGCCGAATGGTGGAGGGTACATTTTAGACATAGAGGAGCAAATTGAAACACATGGATTAAGGACAGAGTTAATAGCCTTGTTGCTGAGTAGAGTAGATGAGAGGTGGGACTGAGTGAGGGGTGAGGGTTAGGAGATAAATCTCCAGCAGCAAAATAAGCAGGGAGATGAGATGTATGACTTACAGAAGCATTTCTGCTTCTGGTCTTTAGAACATAAATTAAATAGTGATTAAAGAAAGGAGAGGAGCTTGTGGGATCAGAGCAGTGGGGGGAAAGCAGGGGCGGTGAGATGTTAATGGTGCCGGAGACATAATGTGGAGCAAATGAGGAGGATAGTCTGAGAATAATGCTAGAGCTTAAGGTGAAGAAGAAAGTGAAAGAGAACATAGTGGCTAGGAGAGTAATCTAAGAGGAGGAAGTAGGGATTTTAATGATGTGCAGTTTATAGATCAGGTGCAAGTAGTTTGAGTGATTCAATAAATTAAAGTAAATCAAGGGTAGGTGGGAGTGAGGCAGGGAATTGCTGGTCTGTGTTCAGGGGTAGCAAAGGTGAGACAGACTCAGGGACAGCTGGACAAGACAGAGATGTGTAAATTAGGTGGGAAGAGTAATTAGGCAAAGGAAGTCACAAGTGCTAGGGGATAGGATGGTAGAACGGCTGGGGGAGTTTTTAAACTAGTAGGTGGGGGGAGGGAAGAGATAGAAGTAATTGGGTAGTAAGGGTAGAGGGGGTAAGAAACTTATTAACTAGACATGGGGAGGAAATGGGGGGGAGGGTTAGTACAGTCAATAGGGATATATTGCTAAGTAACTCAAGTACAGTGGCAGGCACTTCCGAACTACAGACTCATAACATAAGGTGTATGCTTGCTAATGCCAGAAGCTTGCCAGGAAAAATGGGAGAGTTAGAATTATTTGCAGTTAATGAGAAATTGTATTTAATAGGCATTTCTGAAACATGGTGGGGTGAATCGCATGACTGGTCTATTTATCTGGATGGTTATAACCTATTTAGGAAAGATAGAGGCAATGGTAAAAGTGGAGGAGGGATTTGTCTGTATGTAAAGCCTGAATTTAAGCCTATAGACAGAAAATATATTTATGCTGGAACAAGTGGTAATGTTGAATGTGTGTGGGTAGAGTTAAATAGCGGAGGAGCAAATTCTAAAATAATATTAGTAGGAGTATGCTATAAACAACCAAATATAATTGAAAGTGAGGAAATGCAATTATTGTTACAGATTGGAAATGCAGCTAAGCATGGTCAAGTTCTAATAATGGGAAATTTTAATTACCCTGAAATAAACTTGATAAATGAGACCAGCAGTTCAGCTAAGGGTAGCAGGTTCTTCAGTACACTCAGAGATCATTATCTGGCCCAGGTTATACAAGAACCTACTAGAAATGAGGCTATCTTGGATTTAGTTATCACAAATAATATTGATATAGTATCAAATGTGGAAATAGGGCAACCTTTGGGAAACAGTGATCACATAACTGTAAGGGGCTAACAAAAACTCTTAATTTTAAAAGGGCAGATTTTAACGGTGTAAGGGCATTGATTCAACATATAGACTGGGACAGAGAACTGACAGGTAAAAATACTGAACATAAATGGACAACATTCAAATCCTTACTAAATAAACATACTTATCACCATATCCCATGTTGACATAAAAGTAGAAGGAGTAAATCACAACCCATGTGGCTTAGCAATGAATTAAAGATGAAGATGAGGAGTAAAAAACAAGCGTTTAAATTATACAAACAAAGAGGGGACAGAGACTGCTTTACGTAAGTGAGAGGAAATCAACAAGGCTTGCAAAAGGGCTATTAGACTGGCTAAAATCGAAAATGAAAAGTTAGTTGCAAAGGAGAGTAAGATATATTAATGGTAAGAAGGCCAGGAAGGAAGCTATAAGAACATTACAATGTGACACAGGCCGTCTGATAATTAGTGACCAGGAAAAGGCAGATGAGCTAAATAGGTTATTTTGTTCGGTATACACAAGGTACCAGTGGTTGGCACACGGCAACATAATTGGGCTACACTACCTTCACCAAATAACTGATTAACACAGGAAGAAATCCAAAAGAGGTTGGAAAAAATAAATGTTAATAAAGCCCCAGGTCCTGATGGAATACATCCAAGGGTACTGAGGGAACTGGGTGCTGTAACAGTCAAACCATTATATCTAATTTTTCAGGATTCACTCAAAACAGGGTCTCTACCAGATGACTGGAGAAAAGCAAAGGTGATAATTATATTTAAGAAGGGAGCAAGAGCAAATCCGGGGAATTATGGACCAATGAGTCTCACTTCGGTAGTGGGCAAGCTTTAAGAAGGGTTAATAAGGGATAATATACAAGAATATGTCTATTCAAACAGGATTATAAGTAGGAGCCAACATGGATTTATGAAGGATAGGTCATGTCAAACAAACCTAATTCATTTCTATGAGGAGGTTAGTAGGAGCTTGGATCAAGGCAACTCGGAGGATGTAGTCTATTTGGAATTTGCAAAGGCTTTTGATACAGTGCCACATAGGAGACTATTGAGCAAACTAAAGGATACAGGAATTGCCATAAATATTTGCTTATGGATTGAGAGCTGGCTAAAAGACAAGAAGCAAAGGGTTGTTGTGAATGGATCATACTCTTATTGGACTAATGTGGTAAGTGGGGTTTCTCGGGGCTCAGTATTAGTTCTCCCCCTTCTTAACATATTTAGTAATGACTTGGAGGTGGATTGGAGTGTGGTGTCCCCATTTTTGCTGATGACACAAAGTTGTGCAAGGTAATTAAACCAGAAAATGATGTACTTTCCCCTCCAAAGAGATTTGCATAAATTAGAGGAATGGGAATCTAAGTGGCAGATGAGATTTAATACGAATAAATGTAAAGTTATGCATCTGGGAAGGAAAAATAGCTATGCAATTTCTAATCTTAACAGAGCAAATCTAGGGGTATCAGACATTGAATGGGATTTGGGAGTACTTGTGGACAACCGCCTAGGTAAAAGTGCTCAATGCCAAGCCGCATCTGCAAAGGAAAGTAAAATATTAGCATGTATTAAGAAGGGTATAGAAGCAAGGGAAGCAAATATAATTCTCCCACTATACAAATCCTTAGTATGCCCTCATTTGGAATATGGAGTACAATTTTGGGCACCACTACATAAAAAGGACATTTTAGAGATGGAAAAAGTGCAGAGAATGGCAACAAAGATAATAAAGGGAATGGAGGGGCTAAGTTATGAACGAAATTAAACATATTTACTCTAGAAAAAAGGCGTCTAAGAGGGGATATGTCAAGGGAACATTTTGTGCGAAGAGGTTTTCAACTGACAAGGGGACATCCTTTGAGATTAGAAGTAAAAAGATTTCACCTTAAAGAAAGAAAAGGGTTCTTCACAGTAAGGGTGGTTAATCTGTGTAATTCTCTACCAAAGGAGGTGGTGACAGTGGATTCGATAGATAACTTTAAAAAGGGAATGGGTATATTTTTTAAATAAAAAGGGCATAAAGGGCTATCCTGGATAAATATAGAGGGAGTTTTGATCCAGAGATGAATCCGATCGCCTGTTGAGACAATTTGCAAAGTTTCACTGGGGTTTTTTTTTTCTGTTTGCCTTCCTCTGGATCAATTAACAATAAATCTGTGTATTGCAGATCAGAGGAGATCTAAAAGGTTGAACTTGATGGACTAAAGTCTTTTTTCAACCAAAATTACTATGTAACTGTGTAACAATTCACTGGTCCTATTATGTGTAGCTCTTCAAGCATTTTTACATTTAGGTTTTTTTTTGTGTGTTTTTGATTCCCATCTAATAAAGTGCAAAAAAAAGTAAATAGAAACTCCCTGTTCATTAGTTATTTCATGTTGTACATATAAATATATACATGTCTATATTTTGATATACATTGTTTTAATTATTATTTTAAACCCAGCCCCCAAGCCAATAAAAGCCCAGCCCTTACACTAAATAAGTTGGACAGCACTGATCTAGATATTTACAGCCTTATTAAATTGCAATTCGGCCAATTGAACAGGCCTCTATATAAGCACAGAGCATATATTTTTACAGATATTTTTAGTTAGTGAACTTCTATCCAAGAGCAAGGTCTTCACTAACTAAAAACTCCTGTAAAAAATATATGCTATGTGCTTATATAGAGCCCTATTCAATTGGCCGAATCGCAATTCAATAAGGCTGTATATATAGAAGTTCCAAGAATGGTACAATTTAACACTAAAAGTAATTACATTAATTTTACCAATTGAATGTGATTAAACAATAATTTTATTATAAACTGATACTGATTTTTTTCCATGTCTATCCACTTTTCTGATTCACCCTCTAGGGACTGGGTGATGCCTCTTTCTAATGGGCCAATAATTGTCATTTACCTCCTGGGTCTTTGAATTTATTGTGTTTAGTCTAATGTCATATGGAAATGAAATAACTGAAGATCCAAGGAGTTATTAGCTTAATAAGCCTAGATACCCCCTGATGTCTAGGCATGCTCGCTCTGTTTCATGCTTCTATGGCATTAGACTAAAAATAATAGATTCAGAATTATTGACAACTATTTTCAAAATATTGGGTGGAAAAAAAGGCCTATTGGCGGGTTAAAATAATAGACTTCAATATAAGCTTTCTGGAAGAAAATGCATTTGAGACAACATTCAATTCATATTTTTGAGATTACCTATAGTTTTAAATAATACCTTATTTGCAACAACTTTCATTTTACTTTTAAAGCCCTTATAACTTCATATAATTTTATGATTCAGACATCATGAGTGCCTAACAAAAGTTTTTTATTTTGTTAATAAATGTTACTCTTCCCTTCACATATTCACAAATGTACATGTTACTATATATGACTTTGTACCTCCTAAGAAATATATTTCATAGTTTTGACACCTTTTTAATATACTTCCTCTTTGTGGTTCTGCCAGGGGAAGCTTCATGGTACTATTACAATCTTACAAAATAGTTTAGAATTAGGAACTTCAGTCTGTCCACATCTAAAGTCATCTTAGACAATGCAGACACCATATACAGTAACTGTTCTACATTAACCTGTGACAATGGATGTGGCCCATTTTACTTTTTTTGCCCTGGCTATTGACTTGGGCATGGGTTTATGAGTTGCAGGTGGGATCCATGATAGTAAGTCTGTGGAACATTGAATATATGTGTAACATTACTGAAAGAAGCATGCACAGTTGAAAATTGGTATTTCTGTGAGTTACAAGTTTCAAATTGAATGAGGCTCTTATTTGCCAACTGCTTTGCCAATAAATGTAGACATGTCTAAGGTTGCTTTTTTTTTTCTTTTGATTTTGATACTTAATTTTAAATACTTATTTTTTAGTGTCACAACCTGTCCTTCATTGGGTTGGAAAAGGTTGCTAGATCAATCGTACCCACAGCTTACCTTTGGTTCTGTATCCCTTCACATAGGACAGCTATCAGGATTGAGAACATAGTTGCTGAATTTCTCTGTAGAATAAAAATAATAAAAAGGTCTTGCCGCGAAATGAAACACACCATCGCTATGTGCCCCAAACAGAGCCTAATCATTATTTCTCAGCTCACATTTTTTATACAGTTTCAACACAATACGGCAATGGATTAGTTCCCTAGGCAAACAACACATCTTAGCAAATTTTGGTACTTTAAAGTATCCCCTTAGGGTTGGTTTGTCCAATCAGTTATCACTATTTGACGGCCTAGCATGGTTGGCTGGGAAAGTCAAAATTGGACCAATCAGTGCGTGAGGTAGTGTGCACAGATTGGTAGTAGATTTATGTTCACATTTGAATGTCTAAAATAAGTAAAAACATGTATTTCCTGCTTAGAATTTCTGAGCCATAGAGTTATTCCACTGCATTCTGGGAACCTGGGAAGGCACATGCAAATGTGACCACAAAGTCTTCACTCTTGTAATTCAATACCATTTTAAACATGGCTTCCTTTAAGCATATGCCTGGGCCCTCATTCAATTGCAATTTGGCCAATTGAATAGGGGTCTAAATAAGCACATAACATATTTTTTTTAAAGAAGTTTTTAGTTAGTAAACATCTATCCAAAAGCAAGGTTTTCAATAACTAAAAACTTCTTTAAAAAAAATATGCTATGTGCTTATTTAGACCCCTATTCAATTGGCCAAATCGTAATTGAATGAGGGCCCTGGTGTATTATACAGCTTTAAGCAATGCTCAGGATGGATTATACACAATAGCACAACAAAAATACAGGTGGCTCAAGGTGTAAAAAGAACTGTGTACAGTGGGGTGCTACTAGGGATAAAAAAGTGATATTGTAATAGAAAAAAAGGGTAAATACAGCATATCCCTTTAACATGGTGCACACCCTAAGGAATAATTATAATATAGAGAAATATATGATAAAACTTAACATTTAATAATTTGATTAAAAATTGAATTAAAATCTTGATACTCTGACGTCACGTGAAATTAGATAAGGAGTGGATAGGACTCAATATGCCACCATATATATTGTAGATAATCCTGTTAGGGTACTGAATATAGGATCCAGTTGTAAAGTGCTAAGAGCTGTAAACAACTGTGAGATAAATTGCTGTAATAAATATTACACAAGGTAACAAAAATGAACAGTGATAAGTGCAAATAATGATCATGCTAAATCACATAATCATACATATAATAAGTATTGAAGTGCCTAGATGCCCAATGGATATACCAAAAAATTGATTGAATATATCAAAGTGCTGAGTGTCAGATATTTAGATGAGGTGGCCTACTGGAATACATAAAATTCTAATAGTGAATGCAAAAGTTTCTAATAATTATATAAGATCACTCCTAAAACTACCAATGCATAGGAGCTTCCTATTGTAAAAGACTATGGCGTCCACATTCCTAATTTAATTAATTGGCATAGTATTCCTTATTATTCAACATTCTAGTTACTAATGCTCAGGAAAGGAAATAAGGACTTCTAAAGTCAATTGGTAAGGCTGTGGGTTCATACACAAGAGAGCCGCAGCTCCAAGCTCCACGAGCGCTGCCTATGCGTCCAGTGCTGACGTCATAGGTCAGCGTCGCGGCGTCACGTAATGTGCAACCCGACGCAAGTTTCTAAACAATTTCATCAGGGGTTACCGACAAGGCAGACGGAGGGCTATTTAAGCCAATCCGTTGCCATGGAGACTTAAAAATTCAAATCAAATAACTTATAATTACAATATTAAAAAAAAATAATTGAAAAGAAAGAGAGAGAAGGGAAACTTGCATTATAATAGAAATTACTCTGTAGTTAAAATCTGATAAAGAAAATTTGCCTATAAGTAATGATACATCTTGTAGAACAATGAAAGCAAGATACATATGATTTCATAATATAAGGAGGAGAAAATACATAAAACTAATAATATTAGAATATTTATGAATTCATTCTGAATTTGTCCATCAATATATTAAGTATTGCTTAAAGATATTGAACTTATTAAATGTTAAACAAATACTTAAACAAAAGGCTTAATGGCACTAGAAGCTAGTGAAATTGTGTACCGTATATACTCGAGTATAAGCCGACACGAGTATAAGCCGAAGCCCCTATTTTACCACAAAATACTGGGTAAAATGAGTGACTTGAGTATAAGCCGAAGGTGGGAAATGTGCTGCCCCCTGTGTCCCCCCTCTTTCTCCCGTGTCTCTTCTCCCCTCTCCCTTCCCTGTGTCTCTTCCCCCGTCCCTTATCACCCTCCTCAACCCCCCTCCTCATTCTCAACCTCCCTCCTCAACCCCACTCCTCATCCTCAACCTCCCCCCTCATCCTCAACCCCCTCATCCTCACCCCCCCATCCTCAACCCCCTCCTCAACCTCAACCCCACTCCATGACCTTAAACCCCCCTCCATATCCTCAACCTCCCTCCTCATCCTCAACCTCCCTCCTCATCCTCAACCTCCCTCCTCATCCTCAACCCCCTCCTCAACCTCCCTCCTCATCCTCAACCTCCCTCCTCATCCTCAACACCCTCCTCAACCTCACTCCTCAACCCCCATCCTCATCCTCTCCCATCAACCCCCCATCCTCATCCTCAACCCTTCCATCCTCAACCCCCTCCTCACCCCCTCAACCTCAACCCCCCTCCTCAACATCAACCCCCTCCTCAACCCCCCTCCTCAACCCCTCCATCCTCATCCTCAACCCCCCCATCATCATCCCCCTCCTCACCCCCCCTCAACCTCAACCCCCCTCCTCAACCTCAACCTCCCCCTCCTCACCCCCCTCCTCAACCTCAACCCCCCTCCTCAACCTCAACCTCCTTCCTCCTCATCAACCCCCTCCTCAACCCCCATCCTCAACCCCCCTCCTCAACCCCCACATCCTCATCCTCAACCCCCACTTCCTCATCCTCAACCCCCCATCCTCATCCCCCTCCTCATCCCCCCAACCTCAACCCCCCTCCGCAACCTCCCTCCTCCTCATCAACCCCCTCCTCACCCCCCCTCTCCTCATCAACCCCCACCCCCCTCCTCCTCATCAACCCCTTTCTCACTGTCTCCCCTCTAAATACCTCCCCCTCACTTACCTGCTTCTTCTCCGGCCTCTGCTCCGTCTTGACCCCGGCTCGCATGTGATGTCACATGCGCTCCGCGTCATTAGCATATACCGGATAGCATATCTCTTAAATTAGTCTGCTAGTGATCTGTGCCTGATTACTTAGGAAAGGCCTCAAGTTATCATCATCCAGCAAGATCTTCCAATGGTTGTTAAATATTCTTTTAATTTCATGCCACTTTCCATTGTAAGTGCCAATGCCCCTTACTATATCATTAGATTGTTTGTTTTTCTCCATCAATAACAGATCTCTATCAACATCTTTTGCCCTCTGATATTAATTCTTAAGGGTTTTGTTATTACATCCTCCTTCTTTAAAACGGGGTTGAAGCTCTCTAGCTTCCTTTTCAAAGTCAATTGGACTTGTACAATTTCTCTTTATTCTTAGATATTGTCCCACAGGTATTCCTGAGATCAAGGCTTTAGTATGACTGCTATTAGCTTGAAACAAACTGTTTGTGGCTGTAGGTTTTCGAAAGGTAGTAGTTTGAAGTTTATTATCATCCAACTTATTCATTTTCAAATCTAAGAAAGTAATACTAGATTCATTGGTCTCTGGTGTCAAATATAGCCCATATCATTCCTATTTAATACACCAATAAAATCTTCCAATTCCTTGGAATTCCCATTCCAAACTAGTAAGATATCATTGATGATACAGATCCACAATTAAATATGTTGAGTGTATTTGTCCATTTCGTCGATGAATACCAATGTTTCCTCCCACCAGCCTAAATATAAGTTTGCATATGTGGGGGCACGTGCTGTGCCCATGGCTGTCCCACATATTTGCTGGTAGAACTTATTGAGGAAAACAAAGTAGTTGTGAGTTAGTACAAACTCTAACAATTTCAACACAAACTCATTTTGATTTCTATAATGAGTACCTCTCTTTGATAAGAAATATTTAACTGCATTTATACCTCTTATTTATTGTATGTTAGTGTACAAAGACTCAACATCTAATGACACCAATAGTGCCTTTTCACTGACTGAGATGTCATTTAGTTTTAATAAGACATCTTTTGTGTCCTTGACATAGGATGCTAAAGTGACTACAAAGTAACGCAGAATAAAATCTACATATTTGCTTGGATTTCCAGTTAAGCATTCTATGCCAGACACTATCGGTCTGCCTTGTGTTTTTTTTTTAGTTTTTGTGTATTTTAGGAAAACAATAAAATGCGGCAATTTTGGGACTTTGATTTAACAAAAATTCAAACTCTGATTTATTTATAACTTTTGTTACAAGGCCACCATTTAAAATGTCTCTCAATTCTTCAATAAAGTCATCTATAGGATCTTTTTCTAATCTTTTGTAGCTTTTTTTGTCTTTTACGATTCTCTCACACTCCATAATATAGTCACTTTTATCTAAAATGACTATATTGCCACCTGAATTTTTGATGACTATATCATTGTTTTCTTGAAATTGTCTTAAAGCCATTTTCTCAGGTTTAGTTAGATTGTGAGACATATTTACAGTGTTTGATAGTTTTTCCATGTCCCGAGTCACATTGTTTACAAAGAGTTCAATGTTCGGGCTAATACTTAATGGTGGTGTGTATTTATTCTTTGGTTTGAAAGGGGAGAAAGGGCCATTCAAATGAAATTTCTAATTTTCGGCCAATAAACTTTTTTCTCTTAAAGGACTAACTGGTTTCAATGGATCAATTGGTTCCATATCATGACCCAGATTCAAATCTTTCTTAGAATGTTTTTAGCTGGATTATACACAAGCCAGGAAACCTACCCACATACAGCTGTTTCAAGGTTACTGCCTCTCATCAGTGTGGGGCCAGTTCCTACCTTCTGTAGTAGATTTTGTTGGGAGGTAGTTTACCACAACACTCTTTTGCCCACCATAAATTAAATGATTGTTATCTGGTAGATATACAGTATATCCAAATGGCAGAGACCTCTCATACTTCAATGACATCCCATAGAGTCTCATTTTCAGTATCTGATATTCTCAGGGGCATGTCTGACGGAACTGTACAATTGG
Organism: Discoglossus pictus; assembly: GCA_027410445.1. Classification (NCBI taxonomy): domain Eukaryota; kingdom Metazoa; phylum Chordata; class Amphibia; order Anura; family Alytidae; genus Discoglossus; species Discoglossus pictus. The sequence goes on from CM050168.1 coordinate 165,748,374, forward strand.
AAAACAGAAAATCTATAAGGCAAAATAGGATGTTTGAGAGGTTTTTGTCAATTGAAGAAAAGGTCTGAACTTTGTACCTCTTATAATTCACACATTATATATCTAATAGGTTAAGACAATTATTACTATTTTTCTAAAAAAGATAATGAAAGTAAAGCCGAATTTTACCACATTGTGTAACACCTTTCTAAAGGAAACAGTTCATCTAGATTAGCAGACAGGAAAGGTACATTTTCACACGGTATGATGTATCTAACAGATAAAATGTGAGTAACAAGGACAAAGATTTGTTCAGATAAAATTACAATGGTTTCCAGGCATCAATACACATTAAAATTTAATCTGTCTCCTATTCAGAATATTTACATACACTTTATCTAGATTTCTGTTGCCTTGTATGAAAAACATGGGGTCTTTAGCAAAAAGAAATTTTTATATAAATGTTTTAACTAGGTCACATAATTAGCTTTTTTATTTCATGTAACTATCAAAAAAAATACACTTACTTCTAAAAACCCATCTAACAGATTTTGGAGCATCACATGTTTTGGAGCACCACCCTTCTTCCTGTTCTCTTTCATGAGAACTGCCACCTTGCATAGCTGTCACCTAGTTAAAATTGTGGAATGCATATTGATGATCAAAGGTATAATCAACGGTAACTGATTTGAAGTTGGTAGGTGGTAGAATGTGAAAATACTTTACAGAAAGGATAGTAGATAAGTGGAAGTGGTAAAGACAGACACAGTTAAGGAACTCAAGCATGCCTGGGCTAAGCAGAAGACTACACTGAGGGTTTATCAAGCCAAGCATTTTGGGCAGATATAATTGGTAGATTACCTGGTCCATTTGGTTGCATGTCTATATTTCTGGCACACTGTATCCATGAACCCAACTTTGCATACTCATCGTTGGTGGTCTATTCCAGCTCTTCCTGGGTGACTTGGAATATTTTTGCTTCTTGGTGATATTTTTCTTTGGATTGTGTCCAATAAACACATTTCTGAATTAAATATAGTACACATTAGATCCCCAGAGGGGTTTGCAGTGTTTTTGTTGAATTCTGTTTACCACAATTTTGCACTTTAACCTCATCATTATTATTCATTTATATATTTTATGGTTTGAGCATAAAAAAAATCTGCATCACCCTGTAAAATGAGAAATTGTGTACATTTATAAGCCACATCTGCTCCATTATGGAGCTTTATGAAGAAATTTATATTTTACTCCCTTCATACTAATTGTCTGCTAGAGGGAGGTTGTGACAACCAAAACCTATCAGTGCAAAGGAATTAAAACATATATTTTAAATGTTTTTCTTATTTTAAATATATATATAAAATTATTTGAAATCTTTTTAAAAAATGCTGTTTTTAATGTATGATAAAGTTTTGCAAATGCCCATTTAAAGAGTTGCTGTAGTCCTATTAAAACTTTGCCAGTTTTCCTTTAAAAAAAAAAAAATTATATGCAATTTAGAAAATATAGGACACAAAAAGGCACATAACTAAATATTTTCTTTCCCCTGTGCCTTGTCTGCCAAAGTACAAAGAGGGAGAAAGCTCTAGTGATCATAACTACATACCTTCTGATATTTCAAATGGCCAAAGATGGAGACTTGTTTTTCAAAATATATGCTGTATTAATTAGTCTTACTGACATTCTCTAAATGTAGTTTTAATAGTTAATTCATTCATTCATTAACAATTAATATGTGCATAATGCTCTATTCACACATATAGAGCCTTATTAAATTGCTATTCAGCAACTGAATAGGGCTCTATATAAGCACACAGCATATTTTTTTACAGAAGTTTTTAGTTAGTGAAGACCTTGCTTTTGGATAGAAGTTCACTAACTAAAAATGTCTGTAAAAAAAATATGCTGTGTGCTTTTATAGAGCTCTATTCAATTGGCCGATTCGCAATTTAATAAGGCTAATATTCTGTCGAACTGACAGTCTGGGTTCTGGTACAATTGGGAAGTATGTAAATACTAATTGCTTTGGATAAGTCATCTTGTTTTGTTTCCAAGTACAGACGTTTCTGTGCACTTCTGAGACTCCCCAATCCATGGCATGGCACCGGCAACCTTGTGCTTCCCTAGCCTTAGGCCTCTTTGTCCCGAGCAGAAATAAACCCCTGAACCTATAATAAAATCCCATTGGTAGTTTATGAATAGCTAAACAATGAATAAGGAAATGAATCTAGTGATTACCATCTGAGGAAAACTGAATTTTGTTGGCAGATATGAATACTTTTGTGCACCTGTCCTGGCCCTTTCCTTCCTATTATAGAACCTCAGAAGGAAATGTCATATTTGAGATCCCAGCACGTCTCCATATCAGTTAAAGGATTACTTTAAATCCAATTTTAATTTACCATTAGCTGCATTAATATATAAAAAAGCAAATTGATTTACTAAAAACTTAAAAAACTTAAATAACCTAAAAGTTATACTGTCTGGCTTCTCTGTAAATTTTAATAGAGGGATTTTACCTGTTACACATTTTAAAAGTATCTTTTTTTTTAAATATATAGGGCAATACTTTTAATATATATATATATATATATATATATATATATATATATATATATATATATATATATATATATATATATACAAGGGGTGTATGTAGCAGACTTACCAGAGCCCTTTTTCCCCTAGGAAGTGAAAGAGTTAAGACTCATACAACAGAGTTATTAAGCCCAGCTGCTTTAAAAGGACTGCTGAGCACTCAGCAGGCTGGGTTCAGTCTGGACTGAGTGCCAGGAGAGAAAGCACCTCTGCACCCTGAAGCAAACCCACAGACTTCTGGAGCAGAAAAACATACAGGTCTGTATATTTGAGACCTTTGTTTTGCATTAGTTTTTGGCAAAGAGGAAAGCGCTTCAAGGAAGCTAGTTTTTTTTTTTTGTGTGTTACTTTTGTTCGTACCTGCTGACCATGTTTGCAGTGAAAAGCCTTAAAGCTATAAAGGCCTTCTGAGCTATTTCATTGCAGTGCCGGTCAACAGGGCACTGACCCTGGAAGTGGCAGCTAGTTTGTCACAACAGTTCCTGAGGCAACAGATCCAGGCGACACAAGCCCTGGTGGAATAACAAGTTAGAGCAACCCAGGTAGAATAACAGGCCCAAGCCATGGAAGAATGGAATCTGCAGCGGGAGACAAACCGAATACTGTTGGACCAGCTATAGCACATGACACCTCCCAAACCTGCCGTGTCGCCAGAGACCTGTTGAAGCGGCAAGCTAAATCAGTTACAAAATGAGCCCTGAAGACAATGTGGAAACTTATCTATTACCTTCGAAAGAACTGGCATCAGAGAAGCTGGGCCCCAAGGGCACTGGGCCAGCATAGTCGCACCATTTTTGTGTTGGGAAGCCCATAAAACATACCTCGAACTGGACAGTGAACAAGCCCTGTACTATGCTAAGAGGATAGGCACAGAGATAAGGAGAAAAGCTGTTGAAGAGGCTTTAGCACCGTGCCAAACAGAAGAAAGGCAGGAGACAGTCCAGAAAGGTCCCACGACTCAACCTGATGAAGAGAGGCCCTAAATGAGAGAACCTATAGAAGAGGAGCTTACTCCACTGCAGTGGTTCCCTGACAAGAATGACTTTGCAAGTGATCAAGCTGTGGATCCTATCCTACAGAACAGTGAACCAGACTCCGGTCACTGGAAAAGAGAGAGGAGACAGGCCCCATATTTCATACTACAGTATAGCTTGCTTTACAGCATCGTTCCTTTAAAGGAAGAAACACTGGAGCAGCTCTTTGCTCCCAGAGCACAATGGAAGAAAGTCCTTGATTTGGCTCACTGTAACCTCCTTGGGGGTCACCTTGGAAAAGATAAAACCCTGGGAAAGCTATTAAAGTATTTTTTCTGGCCTGGCATATATGTCGAAGTTGCCCAGTACTGTGCGTCTTGCCCTGAATGCCAGTTGACAGCTCCCCGCCCCGATCTAAGAGCTCCACTTGTGTCTTTACCCATAACTGAGTAGCCGTTTTCGAGAATAGCAATGGATCTGGTGGGCCTACTAGAAAAATCAACCCAAGGACACCAACACATCCTCGTAATAATGGACTATGCCACCAGATACCCAGAGGCCATACCCTGACACACTGCCACCTAGAAAAATATAGCAAAAGAGCTCATTCAACCATACTCAAGGGTGGGGATACCCAAAGAAATCCTAACGGAACAAGGGACCCCCTTTGTGTCAAAACTGATGAGAGACATGTGACAGCTTTTACAGGTGATGTCAGTCAGGACCTCGGTTTACCATCCTCAAATAGACGGATTAGTAGAACGGTTCAATAAAACTTTGAAAAGTATGCTAAGAAAAGTTGTGTCACGAGACTGCAAAAATTGGGACTTATTCCTACCCTATTTGCTCTTCGCTGTCAGAGAAGTCCCCCAAGCTTCCACTGGATTTTCTCCACTCCTCTACGGCCATCATCCCAGAGGAATTCTAGACATATTAAGGGAAGAATGGGAAGAGCAAATACTGCCTGGAAAAAATATTGTGGTTTATGTAAGGAACATGAGGGAAAGAATTTCCGAAGTTATCTGTGGTGCAAGACCATATGGAACAAGCTCAAAGTAACCAGGAAACCTATTTCAACCGCACGGCCCAGGGGAGGAAGTTTCAACCCGGAGACAGGGTTCTAGTATTAGTGCCAACAACCAAAAGCAAATTACTGGCCCGATGGCAAGGCCCCTATGAAATTATTGAAGCCATGGGGGAGGTGGATTATAAAGTCAGTCAACCTGAACATCATAAAAAAGAACAGATATACCATATAAACCTTCTAAAACCTTGGAAATAGCAAGCAAAAGTGATCAATGTCACTTTTTGGACTGAGGAGTCAGAAGATGCCAGCAAGTCTAAAATCTGCATTGAACCTCCAAAGGCCTATGTATCACAAGATTTGTCCCTTGCCCAAACAGAGGAAACGTACAAAATGATGAAGCGGAACGCGGAAGTTTTTTCTACCGACCCAGGTCGCACCAGTGCCATTTACCACAATATCGTCACTAAAGCAGGCGTGAGAATAAGGATTAAACCTGACCGCATACCTGAGGTGAAGAGAAGAGAAATAAGAACTGAGGTTTTAACATTTTTTAGAACTTGGAGTAATAAAGGAGTCTCAAAGCGAATGGTGCAGCCCCATCGCCCTGGTTCCAAAACCCAATGAAACTGTCAGGTTTTGCAGCGATTTTTGCAAACTGAGTAGACAAACTAATAGAGCGTCTCAGAAAAGCAAGGTTTCTAACAACATTGGATTCAACAAAAGGGTACTGGCAAATACCCTTGACACAAGAGGCAAAGGAGAAAATTGCCTTTTCAACCCCTGACAGGCTTTTTCATTACAAGGTACTATTGTTTTGATTACACGGAGCACTAGCTACTTTCCAGAGACTGATGGACAAGCTTTTATGCGGCCATTCAGAGTACGCAGCCGCTTACCTAGATGACATGATCATCTATACTAACGACTGAGAGACACATCTGCTGAAAATGGAAGTCGTTTTGGAAGCCCTAAGACGCGCACAACTAACGGTAAACCCTGGCAAGTGTGTCATCGGATTTAGTGAGGCCAAATATTTGGGATATACAATGGGGAGAGGCATGGTCAGAACCAAGCACAACAAAGTGAAGGCGATTCAGGACCTTCATTCAGGTACACAAGCCCCTTTACCACCACCACTTAGCAATCCACAAGGGGACAAGGGGAACATACATTACACTAATCTACTCTAACACATCTGGAAGGGACACGAAAAACATGGAGGCTGTGCAGAGGCATGTGGATCAACAGCCAACTCACCTCCATAAGGGGTAATCTCCCATCCTGGTAAGTACCATGCCATTGCTGGTGGCCATGTGCCAATATGTATACCCATTTACATTTGGTGACCTCCCATTATGTTTTTCTATTCATCAATTTACATTATGTGTGGTGTATGTTTCCCTGGTCCCCTTGTGGATTGCTGAGTGGTGGTGGTGAAGGGGCTTGTGTACCTGAATGAAGTTGTGAACTATACCACGTAGGGCCACTGTAGGTGGGCACGCCATAGCAGAGAGGTCAGACAAATCACAGTCCACTAGAGAAGGAACTGGCAACCCACTCCAGTATCACCTGTCATATTCCTTTCAGGCCCTCAGGGGAATGTTGATAGTCCACAATATCACTAAGGGGACATTTGCATGTGTATTAACCCTTTATGTGGATTATATATGATATATATTATTATATGAAATATAATGCTATTATGACAAAAATGACGGGCAATAAAATTTGAAGCCATGGGAATGCTGTTTGACACACAATGTAAACCGTTTTGTACTCTGAGGACCTACGGCGCTCATTGCGAGCCTCTCGCTGAGCCTTCGGCACTCATTGGGAGCCTCTCCTCTAGTCTACTTTTGCTCATCTGAGCACCTTCATCACTCATCAGAAAGAGAGATATATAATTATCTATATTTAGTTAACTAATAATGAATGAATTAGTTCTTGAAAAAATTAATATACTTTACCTATTTGTATTTAATATATTCAGCAATTAATAGCCTGAAGAGCCAAAAATCTGTTTGTATTTTCCAGCAGCATACAATGTACAGTTTGAGTGTTGGTGCCCTGATGATAAAGTGTAATGAATGCCCCAACTGTGCATTAGAAATAGGCAGCATGTGCGAGGGAAATCCGTTGGTTTGGTTGTGTAAAGCGCCATTGTAGATTCGTAAAGTTATTAATGTGTTACGCGGCTCGTGAGCATTTTCCGTCATTTGTAAAAGTGTATTTTGTAGTTCGTATGTTCCTGTGTGAAAGTGCTACGTGTTTGGCAGGGTTTTGCGTGGTCCGGGTTCGTGTAGCTTTGTTTTCCTTTTTTGTGGTGGCCATTTTTTTTTCTTGCTTAGGTGATTTTTCGAGTGGCGAAACTCGGCCAAATCGCCTTAAATTTGCATTCCACCTCACTCCCAGACGTCCTGGCTGTTCCCCCGTGCTGTGTGTGATGTTTTTGTTGTATTTTTTTGTGTGATTATTTATTGTTTCTATTATATTATTGTTTTTATTTTATTTTTGTTTTCGCGGTTCGGACCTTGTATTTTTGCTATCTTGGAATTTTTTTTTAAGGTCCCACATCTCTTATTTTTTTTTTTCTAAGTCCCACGTTTTTCAACTGCTTGCAGGCTAAGGCGATCTTGCATTTAGTAAGTGTTTGGTGGCTAAGTCCCGCGTGTTTCATTGCCTTTGGTGCTCATCGCCTTTGTTCTGCGAGTTTTAGTGCCTTGATGGCTCGCCTCGCTACATGAGGCTCGCAGGCGATGAGCACCAAAAGTGCTCCGCGTTAACACTCATCTCCTAACGCAAAGCGTGACGACGTCTCGTAGTTTGGCAACTATTATATGTGATATGTATTGATCTATTGCATAGTAACTTGGGCTCATTAGTTTACATATATAGGAATGTGACACATATGTGATGCATGTGGATGTCCCATAACCTAAACCATTGAAAACACACTGACATGGTTAGAACGGTATAACAAAGCTTTATTTCATACACCGAGCACAATCAGAAATGAACAAGACTGTGCATTAATATCATGGGCGTGGTGTGGATGGATCCCAGGAGAGCAAGAGGCTTGTGGTGAAAAAGGGGATACCTACAGGGGGTAATGTGACAGTCTAGAATAAGCATGATGCATAGCACCTACCAGGGTCACATGTGGTCACTACACCACTGCAACCGAAATCTGAGGAAAAAAAGGATCATCACAAATCACTCAATTTAATTGAAGCAACCATTAATGTGCATAGCACTTACAATTTGTCTAGATCTGTTCAATGAAACAAATGATTCAACTTTTGGACTGTGTAATACAATCCAGTTTCACACATACAGTGTCATGAAAAAACAAAAATCTACAGTGTCGGTGGTGGAGGTATGGTGGGAGGAGAGGAGGGGCCGCACTGTGGGTGGCTGAGGGAGGCCTCCAAGGTGGAGGTGGCGGGGCTGTGAACCAGAGCACATCACATGGCCTCCACGGTGACTCCTTAGAATGCACTCTGTTCCACCCCAATCAGCCTGGCCAGGTAGGATTCAGTCATCAGATGATGCCTCCTCTCTTCCCTATTGCACCTTGCCAGGCTGCGCATTACCTCTGCATGATTGACCTGTATCCTCCGAAGACAGTCCAACTGCTGACACACGAGGGCCAGCATCTCCTCCTGCGCAGCTTTGCTGAGGGTATGGAGGTCCCAGGGGTGTGGTGTGGTGAGGAGGAGGCAGTGTGGGAGTGGGGAGGGTCCGGCTGAAGGAAGTTGCAGTGTAGGCAGTGGTGTGGTTGGGCCTGGTGGTGGCGGTCAGTCCAGCACACTGCTGTGGGGGAGAGGAGGCAGTGGCTCAGTCTTTGGGGGAGGTGGATAGTGGCGTTGAATCAAGGCGGTATTGCTGGTAGTCCTGATGGTGACCCCACTAGCCACATGATATCCTACTATTCCGAGCCAGGGCTCTCGGGTCCTCTTCCTTCTCCCCCTGTGCTGATTACTGCTGGGCCGGGGCTTGCTCCTCCACTCCGATGGAGCTGACGCCCTCTCCTCTGGCTCGACACTGGTCCCAGACCTGATTGATGCTGAAAGAGAGAAAAGAGAGCTACTGTATATGTCATTAATATGATGAATAATACATTGTTTTGTGTGCATTCCTAACTATCTGACATTTAGGCTTGAACCTGGATGATACTCCTAATTGCAACTCAGATTAGCTATCATTTGCTAGATGTGATCTATTCTTTGGCTCTTGGTCTTGATCGTTCTTCTTTCCTAACACTATCTTGATTCCGGCTGCTCTCTGGAACTGCATATGCTGCAGTGGGCAAACCAATACATGGACTCTCTATTGGTTGATTACTGTTGTTGTGCCCAGGAATGACAGTGATTTGTCAGCTTTATGGATTTAATGATGCATCTATCTATCCCTTGTTAATTCCAAGGAGCTGACATTTCAGTGTCCTTGTTGGTCATCATGTACATGTGTAGTGTGTGTGATGCACATGTGGTGGCATGTTGGTGTATGTGATATTCACCTGACATGGAGGCTGGGTCCTGCTGTGCCACCAGGCCTGAAGCTCCAGCGGTGGGCACTTGTATGGAGTGACCTAGCTTTATATGTCTCTATGTGTGTTTTTTTTATTATGTGTATTGCTAATATGTGTAATCTGTAAATATGTGTAAACAAGGATTAAGTGTAAAATATTAAATAGTAGAAGATAAATTAACAAAACTGCAAATTCCTGCTCTCAAATAACTCATGCTCTCTCTCTCTCTCTCTCTCTCTCAAAAACCACCAACTCCGGGACCTCCATGCTACTTCGACGGAAAATACAACATAGTTAACGCATGGGCGGGTGGAAAGCAAATTTATAATCTCCCTCTGTTAATCATCTTCGGCTAGACCACTTTCTATTGGCTGGGAGGCCTGTGTCGCACTACGTTATATCACAATTGGATAGTGAAGGCCCATAGCGGCTCGGCCAGCCCCTTTACAGCTTGCGTGAGCGGAAAGGGTTTACGAGCTTCTGTCTTTGGCCAATAACTTGCGGCATGGTTGAATTTAATAGCTCTGTTATTCACCCGGATCTCAAGCCCGCAGGCTTTGCGGTGTGCCGATGCCGCTACAGGCTTGGAATTTAATGGGGCTTTTGGTACCTCAGTGATTGGATCTAGGGTTCTTTCTTTTTGTTGGTAGAAATTGCTTTTAGCAAGATAGTGTGACTTATTTACTTACAATTATTCCAAGCTGTAAATAAGATTACCATCAAGTTACTGAGGTGTCTATAATAGAAAAGCCTATGCGCATTATTGTAGTCATCTATTAGAAAGGTTCTATGATACTATCTTTCAACCAAATATAAATGCTTATTGATAAATCGATTGCTACCTTGGATAGAACAGTGTAGTTAGATATTTAAAAGCTAGGGGGCAAGTGGTGGGTCCCAGTACAGAATAGGGACTACTGAGATACTGTGGATGTTGGTATTACAGATATTTTGTTATAGATCTATTTGGACATGACAATTTAAGGCATCAATGTGAATGTATAAAAAATGGGAAAATACATCCAACTTACTCTTTGGTTTTCATCAAGAAGGAACTGTGGTTTTATATATTTTTAATTGTCGATTTTTAAACACTTTTGTTTTTAAAATATGATAAATATAAGCAAAGTTTTATGAATTTGATTGGTAGCCTTCCTTTTTAAATGAAGGCTTTTTCTACTGTAGCTTGTACACCAGCACTAGTCTGAAAGGTATTCTCCTTCTTCTGGTATGTGTCTAATTTTATTACACTGCTAGCGTGTGCATCTATGCAGCCCTATGAGACAATATTAAGGATATATAATTACTCATTTTTGATAAGACTGTTGGAACCAAGTATATATTGAGGCTGCATAGAGCAAACTCCGATTTGACAACTCTTCTAGTGAATTTGTTAAAAGTTGTTTATCTCTCTCTCTAAGAATTTTCTGGCACAGCAGCCAATGGGAAACTGAGAAAGCAACTGAAATTCAGCGATAAATGTAAAAATAACAGCGCTCAGTATATGATCTGCTAGAGACGCACGGGCTACAGGAAAGGGAAACAGGACATCAAATAAACCAAGGAAACGGGAGGGGGTAATTAAAACCGTCAATTAGCACACAATGTAGACTGTTTAAAGACTTTTTGGCCTCACACAGGGATTTCTGGAGCTAAAAGTCATTATATACACCCAAAAATCAAGGTGTTTTTTTAAGTATTTCAAACAGCATGAAAAACTGGCTATGCATGATATTACCCGTTTTTTCTAATTCTGGAGTTATTGAGGACTGTTTGAGCTATAATAATATGCAACTTAGCAACTCCAAAATACTAATTAGTTGTTTTCATGTGCTTATTAGTCTGTTTGTCTGTCTGTGGTTGCCAAAACAATACCCCCAATGTTATTATAGGGTTAGGTCCCCTCCCCCAAAATTTTCAAGCTGTAGATTTATACCAAGCAGAACATTTGCATACAGAAACTATTCTGAATAGTTAAGGAATTATTTACACTAGAGAAAATATGCTAATACATTACAGACTCTTTAAGATGAAACTAATCTTCCTGTTGAGGGTTATATATACATTTATAATAATGAGAAGGTTGATTTTGCCTAAATTGAACTAATATCTTATGATTTGAAGCTCTGCCTTGACAAGTTCTACATTCCTTCCAATATTAATATTAAATAAAAAAAAATATCAGGAAAACAATAAACAAGTTTGTAAAGTGGGGAAGTAACATCACACTGACTGAGTAGGATTAGAGTTTTAAATGAATGATCCATTTCCACTGAGCTCCAGAGACTGGGCTGTTATTGCCAAACATGTCATGAAGTTTTAAAGATGCATTAATAACCACTGTAATATCCATAATGTTCATAAAAAATGATTGCTTCACCAGCTCATTGTAAAGAAAATTTTACTTTATGTCAAGAAAAAAGCCTTTATGAAAGTTTAAATGTGTGCAAGAGGTAACTTCCCTGAGCAGTTGATTAGATGCAGCTGGAGAGACCTGACTTAAGGCTGCTCCTGGAATCTGGGTGAGGCCGTTTGGACAGCAGCTGGCAATCTCTGAGAAGCTGTGTTTAGGGCTTGCAGTCTGTGTGAGGCTGTAAAAGAACCATGTTCACAGTTTGCATGAAGCTAAAGAAAGAAACGCACAGAGAGGAGTGTGTGCAGAGTATGCGTTGAAGAAAGGGAAACACAGAAAGGTGTTTTGTCTGAAGCTGGGAATAGACATAGGCAGAAACATTTTTTAGTAGAAGTGTTAAATAATTGAGCTTGAAAGTTGAGTATTTTAAGCACAAACTACTATATTCTTCTTCTGCGCAAACAACTTTATCTAATTAATTATCCGTTACATCGGGGGTGATAAGCATGAAGAGCATGCCCTGTTATTTACGTCATAATGACCATGGTGACTTTTATGTGCTGAAGTCTTATCATTACTGTTTTTTATAGTCAGGTAATTAGCCATGCTAGTTTGAACAATGACATCAGCAAGGGCAAAACTCCTCCTACTCTGTTACGTATTTTAATGCTTCAATAAATATTTTTTTTAAAGGACAAAAAACAGCAATTTGCCGGATGTCTATATATTCTTACAATTAAGCAGAAAAAAAAATTGTCAGTAAAAAAACATACAATACATAGTATTTGAATAACTGCTGTCTAATGACATTCAAACTAAATAATTTCTTGTCTAACCGTGATTAAATCTCAATGACAAAGTCAATGAGAAACCATCAAACTGTGTATTGTCGGAATCTGCTGTTGATAAGGTTTTACTGATGAAATAGTTAGATTTTATTTCCTTCTAGATGTTCCTTAGCACACTCTTTCAGAACCGCATGTATCCTGTTACATCTTTCATTAGTTGTTTTGCAACATTTTGTGCATTCAATGCATATTTTTTTACTCGCTCACAAAATGCAGGCAGTGGAATAATAATGATTTATCAATATACTGCATAAATAAATAAATAAACAAATATGTTAGGTACCAACTCCACACAGATGAGATCCATTTAAGATCCAAACAGTGTTCTCTTTGAGTAAGTCTCCTAACTGATGTATAATCCATCCTCTGCTATGCTTAAAGCTGTGCAATACAACACATATATGCCTAAAAGGGGCCATGTATAAAGTGTTATTAAATTAAAAAATTGAAAATGCATTGTGGACTCATTTGCATGTTCCCGCCCAGTTTCCCAGAGTGCAGTGCAACAACTATATTTCTCAGAATTCTGAGCAAGAAATACATTTAACATATTTTTACCTGACCCAATTTGAACACAAATGTACTACTTATATACTATATATATGACAGTATCATCGAATATTATGATGAATAGTCTGGTCTGTCTCTCTCTGTGCTGTCTATGTGTGTGTTATGTGGCAAGTATGCTGTCTCCCTCCCTCTGTATGCTGGCTATCACTGTGCACTCTCTCTCTGTACTCTGTCTCTCTCTGTGCTCTATCTCTGTCTCGTCTCCCTCTCTCTCCTGACTCTCTCTCTCCTGTTTCTGTCCCTCTCTCTCTCTCTCTCGACCCCTCTCTCTCTGTCCTTTGTCTGTCGCTCTCCTGTGTGTGTCTCTCCCTCTCATGTTTGTCTATCGCTCCTATCTCTTTCTCTCTTATTTCTCTTTCCCCCTGCACATGCGCACGCCCCGGTGTACATGTTGGTGTTCAGAACAAAATGTGCATTTTCTCCTCCTGGCAGCCAAGTGGCAGAGAGTGCACGCATGCATCCTTTATTTAATGGCGATCTCTGATGCTTGCGCAGTCAGCACTGCGCCGATGTTACAGACTCTGTCAATTTTTATGGTGGACTAGCAACTTGCCCGTCAAAAATGATGGCATGATATAGTGTTATACATTGTGTTTTCTGTCTGTTTATGTACTATCTGTTTGTCTAATTGCCCCCTGGCTAATAAAACATATAATTTTCAGACTCTTTAAGATGAAACTAATCTTCCTGCTCAGGGTTATATATACATTGATACTAAAACAATTTTGATTTTGACTAAATTGAACTAATATCTTATGGTTTGATGCTTCCTTCCAGTAGTAATATTAAATCTTTTTATTTTTTAACAGGAAAACAATAAACAAACTTTATGAAAGTTTAAATGTGTGCAAGAGTTAAATTCGCTGAGCAGTTGATTTGATGCAGCTGGAGAAACCTGACTTAAGGCTGCTCCTGGAATTTGGGTGAGGCCGTTTGGACAGCAGCTGGCAATCTCTGAGAAGCTGTGTTTAGGTTCTGCAGTCTGTGTGAGGCTGTAAAAGAACCATGTGCACAGTTTGCTTGAAGCTGAAAAAGAAACGCACAGAGAGGAGTGTGTGCAGAGTATGCGTTAAAGAAAGGGAACCACAGAGAGTTGTTTTGTCTGAAGTTGCGAATAGACAGAGAGACAGCAGCTTGGAGCTGATGTTTGTTCTGCAGCAAAGTGATGACCTGCAGTTCTGAAGAATACAGGCCACTGATTTTGAACAAACTATTGGACTATTTGTTTCTATTTTTGCTCCACCCAGATTTAGAAAAAAGAAACTATTCAGGTAGTAAGGCAATTGTCTATAAGTAAAGGTAGTTCTCCGGTTGTAGCTAGGCCTGTTATTTTCTTTGATTTGATTGGTGTATAATTTTATAACACGTGTTAATATTATATAGTAATGTTTGGAAAAGTATTAAAGCCTCATGTACTGTGTCCAGTAATACAGGCACAAACCCAGAAGAAATTGCAAACTTGTCACAGTTATTATTAACACTTTTTAGTAGAAGTGTTAAATAATTGAGCTTGAAAGTTGAGTATTTTAAGCACAAACTACTATATTCTTTTTCTGTGTTCACAACTTTATCTCATTAATTATCCGTTACATCGGGGTGATAAGCATAAAGAGCGTTCCCTGTTATTTAAATCATAATGACCATGGTGACTTTTATGTGCTGAAGTCTTATCATTACTGTTTTTTATAGTCAGGTAAAAAATGCCATGCTGGTTTGAACAATGACATCAGCAAACATGGTTCCGGTACATGTGATTTTTTTGTTCCCACTCATGAAGGGCAAAACTCCTCCTACTCTGTTACGTATTTTAATGTTTTAATAAATATTTTTTTTAAAGGACAAAATACAGCAATTTGCCGGATGTCTATATATTCTTACAATTAAGCAGAAAAAAATTGTCAGTAAAAAACATATAATATATAGTATTTAAATAACCGCTGTCTAATGACATTCAAACTGAATCATTTCTTGTTTAACAGTGATTAAATCTCAATGACAAAGTCAATGAGAAACCATCAAACTGCGTCTTGTCTGAATCTGCTTTTGATAAGGTTTTACTGATGAAATAGTCAGATTTTATTTCCTTCTAGATGTTCGTTAGGACACTCTTTCAGAACCGCATGTATCCTGTTACCTCTTTCATTAGATGTTTTGCAACATTTTGTGCATTCAATGTATATATTTTTACTGTCTCACAGATGCAGGCAGTGAAATAATAATTCTATGATTTATCAATATACTGCATAAATAAATAAACAAAAATTAGATCCATTTAAGATCCAAACAGTGTTCTCTGTGAGTGGGTCTCCTAACTGATGTATAATCCATCCTCTGCTATCCTTTAAGCTGTGCAATACAACAAGCAAATGCCTAAAAGGAGCCATGTATAAAGTGGTATTAAATTAATGAGTGAAAATGCATTGTGGACTCATTTGCATGTTCTTGCCCAGTTTCCCAGAGTGCAGTGCAACAACTAAATTTCTCAGAATTCTGAGCAAGAAATACATTTTTAACTTATTTGTACGTGACCAAATATGAACACAAATGTACTATTTATATACTATAATATATGACGGTATCATAGAATATTAAGTTGAATTGTCAGTGCTGTCTATATGTGTGTTATGTATGCTGTCTCTTTCTCTCTCTGTTCTGTCTGTATGCTGGCTATCTCTGTGCACTCCCTCTCTCTCTCTCTCTGTGCTCTCTCTGTCCTGTCTCTCTCGCCTCTCTATCTCCTGTTTCTCTCTCTCTCTGTGTCCTGTCTCTCTCTCCTGTCTGTCTCTCCTGTTTCTCTATCTCTCTCTCATGCTCTCTCTCCCCCCCCCCCTCTGTCCTTTGTCTGCCTCTCTCCTGTTTGTGTCTCTCCCTCTCATGTTTCTCTATCGCTCCTATCTCTTTCTCTCCTATCTCTCTTTCCTCCTGCACATGCGCACGTCCTGGTGTTCATGTTGGTGTTCAGAACTAGTGATGTCCCGAACAGTTCGCCGGAGAACTATTCGCGGCGATTTCCGCATGTTCGTGTTCGCCACGAACGGCGAACATATGCGCTTTTCGGTCCGCCCCCTATTCTTTATCATTGAGGAAACTTTGACCCTGCACATCACAGTCAGCAGACACATTCCAGCCAATCAGCAGCATACACTCCCTTCCAGAGCCTTCCATCTGTATGACAGCCTCCATTTTAGAATCATTCTGTAGCTGCATTCATGGAGAGAGGAGATATATTCTACCTACTGTTGATTTAATAGGGAAATAGATAGCCAGGCTGTGTATTTAGCTTTAACTACACACCTGAAGGACTCCTTTGATATCTGCTGCAAACACAGCAACTCAAAAAGTCCTTTTTAGGGCTAGAACATCATTTATTTTATTTTATTATTTTTTTCTGCTATTTTAATAGGGAAATAGATAGCCAGGCTGTGTGTTTAGCTTTAACTACACACCTGAAGGACTCCTTTGATATCTGCTGCAAGGACAGCAACCCAAAAAGCCCTTTTTATTTTATCTTATTACTTTTTTCTGTGTAATCTAATTGCATATGCCAGCCTGCTAGCGTGTGTGTGAGGCCTATTGCATCTACTCTGCCAACTTTTGCCAGTGCCCAGTGACACTCATATCTAGTGCCACCGTAGTGTGCAGTGAAATAAAACAACCCTTTTTTATTGTAATCGATTGAATAACAGTAGCCTGCCTACAGGCGTGTGTGAGGCCTATTGCATCTACTCTGCCAACTTTTGCCAGTGCCCAGTGACACTCATATCTAGTGCCACCGTAGTGTGCAGTGAAATCAAACAACCCTTTTTTTACTGTAATCGATTGAATATCAGTAGCCTGCCTAAAGGCGTGTGTGTGAGGCCTATTGCATCTAGTCTGCTAACTTTTGCCAGCGCCCAGTGACACTCATGTCTAGTGCCACCGTAGTGTGCAGTGAAATAAAACAACCCTTTTTTTACTGTAATCGATTGAATATCAGTAGCCTGCCTACAGGCGTGTGTGTGAGGCCTATTGCATCTAGTCTGCCAACTTTTGCCAGTGCCCAGTGACACTCATATCTAGTGCCACCGTAGTGTGCAGTGAAATAAAATAACCCTTTTTTTACTGTAATCGATTGAATATAAGTAGCCTGCCTAAAGGCGTGTGTGTGAGGCCTATTGCATCTAGTCTGCTAACTTTTGCCAGTGCACAGTGACACTCATATCTGGTGTCAAAGTAGCTTGCAGTGAAATCAAACAACCCTTTTTTTACTGTAATTGATTGAATATCAGTAGCCTGCCTAAAGGCGTGTGTGTGAGGCCTATTGCATTTAGTCTGCTAACTTTTGCCAGTGCACAGTGACACTCATATCTAGTGCCACCGTAGTGTGCAGTGAAATAAAACAACCCTTTTTTTACTGTAATCGATTGAATATCAGTAGCCTGCCTAAAGGCGTGTGTGTAAGGCCTATTGCATCTAGTCTGCCAACTTTTGCCAGTGTGCAGTGACACTCATATCTGGTGTCACAGTAGCTTGCAGTGAAATAAAACAACCCTTTTTTACTGTAATCGATTGAATATCAGTAGCCTGCCTAAAGGCGTGTGTGTGAGGCCTATTGCATCTAGTCTGCCAACTTTTGTCAGTGCCCAGTGACACTCATATCTAGTGCCACCGTAGTGTGCAGTGAAATAAAACAACCCTTTTTTTACTGTAATCGATTGAATATCAGTAGCCTGCCTAAAGGCGTGTGTGTGAGGCCTATTGCATTTAGTCTGCTAACTTTTGCCAGTGCACAGTGACACTCATATCTAGTGCCACCGTAGTGTGCAGTGAAATCAAACAACCCTTTTTTTACTGTAATCGATTGAATATCAGTAGCCTGCCTAAAGGCGTGTGTGTGAGGCCTATTGCATCTAGTCTGCCAACTTTTGCCAGTGCACAGTGACACTCATATCTGGTGTCACAGTAGCTTGCAGTGAAATAATACAACCCTTTTTTACTGTAATCGATTGAATATCAGTAGCCTGCCTAAAGGCGTGTGTGTGAGGCCTATTGCATCTAGTCTGCCAACTTTTGTCAGTGCGCAATGACACTCATATCTAGTGCCACCGTAGTGTGCAGTGAAATAAAACAACCCTTTTTTTACTGTAATCGATTGAATATCAGTAGCCTGCCTAAAGGCGTGTGTGTAAGGCCTATTGCATCTAGTCTGCCAACTTTTGCCAGTGTGCAGTGACACTTATATCTGGTGTCACAGTAGCTTGCAGTGAAATAAAACAACCCTTTTTTACTGTAATCGATTGAATATCAGTAGCCTGCCTAAAGGCGTGTGTGTGAGGCCTATTGCATCTAGTCTGCCAACTTTTGTCAGTGCCCAGTGACACTCATATCTAGTGCCACCGTAGTGTGCAGTGAAATAAAACAACCCTTTTTTTACTGTAATCGATTGAATATCAGTAGCCTGCCTACAGGCATGTGTGTGAGGCCTATTGCATCTAGTCTGCCAACGTTTGCCAGTGCCCAGTGACACTCATATCTAGTGCCACCGTAGTGTGCAGTGAAATCAAACAAACCTTTTTTTACTGTAATCGATTGAATATCAGTAGCCTGCCTACAGGCATGTGTGTGAGGCCTATTGCATCTAGTCTGCCAACTTTTGCCAGTGCACAGTGACACTCATATCTAGTGCCACCGTAGTGTGCAGTGAAATCAAACAACCCTTTTTTTACTGTAATCGATTGAATATCAGTAGCCTGCCTAAAGACGTGTGTGTGAGGCCTATTGCATCTAGTCTGCCAACTTTTGCCAGTGCGCAGTGACACTCATATCTGGTGTCACAGTAGCTTGCAGTGAAATAAAATAACCCTTTTTTTACTGTAATCGATTGAATATCAGTAGCCTGCCTAAAGGCATGTGTGAGGCCTATTGCATCTAGTCTGCTAACTTTTGCCAGTGCACAGTGACACTCATATCTAGTGCCACCGTAGTGTGCAGTGAAATAAAACAACCCTTTTTTTACTGTAATCGATTAAATATCAGTAGCCTGCCTAAAGGCGTGTGTGTGAGGCCTATTGCATCTAGTCTGCCAACTTTTGCCAGTGTGCAGTGACACTCATATCTGGTGTCACAGTAGCTTGCAGTGAAATAATACAACCCTTTTTTACTGTAATCGATTGAATATCAGTAGCCTGCCTAAAGGCGTGTGTGTGAGGCCTATTGCATCTAGTCTGCCAACTTTTGTCAGTGCCCAGTGACACTCATATCTAGTGCCACCGTAGTGTGCAGTGAAATAAAACAACCCTTTTTTTACTGTAATCGATTGAATATCAGTAGCCTGCCTACAGTCATGTGTGTGAGGCCTATTGCATCTAGTCTGCCAACTTTTGCCAGTGCGCAGTGACACTCATATCTAGTGCAACCGTAGTGTGCAGTGAAATAAAACAACCCTTTTTTTACTGTAATCGATTGAATATCAGTAGCCTGCCTACAGGCGTGTGTTTGAGGCTTATTGCATCTAGTCTATCATCGTGGTGCTGTGATTCCCTTTGGCCCTAGAATAATGCCCAGTTTTCAGAGGCAACGTACCCTGAACTTGAACAGTTCTGAGGACATGGTTGACTGGCTAACACAGGACACCCAATCTTCTACAGCTTCCGCTCGGAACCTAGACGCACCATCCTCCTCCAGCTTAGCTTCGGGCATCTCTCCAGTTACCACTCGCCCGCCTGCCGCCACCACCAACACTAGCACCACAGCCGCTTCACTTGATCCGTCAGCAGAGGTATTTACAGATCCGTTGGAAGAAATGAGTGAAGCACAAAAATTAGTGCCAGAGGATGTAGATAACAGGGATATGTCCCAGTCAGGCAGCATTACACACATGGACGTACGGTCTGATGATGATGATGATGTTGTACCCGGTGCTGCTTCCTTTGTTGAGTTGTCAGATACAAGTGAAGCGGTTGATGATGACGATGCATCCGTGGATGTCACGTGGGTGCCCGCTATAAGAGAAGAAGAACAGGAGGAAAAGTTCAGATGGGGAGACAGAGAGGAGGAGGAGACGAGTTGGAAGCAGCGGGAGGTCGTCGAAAGTAGCTAGTGGCACAGTCAGACAGCATGCATCGGCACCCGGGGTCAGCCAGACAGCACGCCAGTCAACACATGCTTTTGCCACCACCAGAATGCCGTTATTGCAGAGCTCAGCAGTGTGGCAATTTTTTCGTGTGTCTGCCTGTGACAACAGTGATGCCATTTGCAACCTGTGCGAAAACTGAGTCGTGGGAAGTCCAACACCCACCTAGGTACAACTGCTTTGCGAAGGCACATGATGTCACATCACAAACACCTATGGGATCAACACATCAGTACAAGCAGCACACAAAGTCAAAGCCGCCATCCTCCTCCTGGTCCAGCATCTTCAGCCACGTCAACCACTGCTGCCCTGCTTGCCCCCTCTCAACCATCCGCCACTCCATGTCTCGCCCTGAGCAGTCCCTGCTCATCTGCCCACAGTCAGGTGTCTGTCAAGGACATGTTTGAGCGTAAGAAGCCAATGTCACAAAGTCACCCCCTTGCCCGGCAACTGACAGCTGGCATTTCTGAATTCTTAGCCCGCCAGCTTTTACCATACAAGCTGGTGGAGTCTGAGGCGTTCAAAAAATTTGTAGCTTTTGGGACACCGCAGTGGAAGGTACCCGGCCGAAATTTCTTTGCACAAAAGGCAATCCCCAACCTGTACTCGATTGTGCAAAAGGAAGTAATGGCATCTCTGGCACACAGTGTTGGGGCAAGGGTCCACCTGACCACGGATACCTGGTCTGCAAAGCATGGTCAGGGCAGGTATATCACCTACACTGCGCATTGGGTAAACCTGGTGACGGCTGCCAAGCATGGAATACATGGCTCTGCAGAGGAGTTGGTGACACCGCCACAACTTGCAGGCAGGCCTGCTGCCACCTCCTTTACTCCTCCTACTCCATCCTCTTCCATAACCTCCTCGGCTGTGTCCTCTTTTGCTGCTGCTATGTCTTGCTCCACATCAACGGTACCCCCCCAGCTCCACAGGTACTATTCCACATCCCGGATACGGCAGTGTCACGCCGTCTTGGGTTTGACTTCCCTGAAAGCAGAGAGTCACACCGGACCAGCACTCCTGTCCGGCCTGAACGCACAGGTGGATCAGTGGCTGACTCCGCACCAACTGGAGATCGACAAAGTGGTTTGTGACAACGGAAGAAATTTGTTGGCGGCATTGAATTTAAGCAAGTTGACACATGTGCCGTGCATGGCACGTGTGTAATCTGATTGTACAACGCTTTGTGCATAAGCACCCAGGCTTACAGGACGTCCTGAAGCAGGCCAGGAAGGTGTGTGCCCATTTCAGGCGTTCCTACACGGCCATGGCGCACTTTACAGATATCTAGCGTCGAAACAACATGCCAGCGAGGCACTTGATTTTAGACAGCCCGACACGTTGGAATTCAACACTCCTAATGTTCGACCGCCTGCTCCAACAAGAAAAGGCTGTTAACTAGTATTTGTATGACCGAGGTGCTAGGACAGCCTCTGCGGAGCTGGGGATTTTTTTGCCACGTTACTGGACGCTCATGCGCAATGCCTGTAGGCTTATGCGTCCTTTTGAGGAGGTGACAAACCTGGTCAGTCGCACCCAGGGCACCATCAGCGACATCATACCATCTGTTTTCTTCCTGGAGAAGAGTGCTGGATCAGGCCGTAGATGAGCTTGAAGAGGAAGAGTTGTGGTCAACATCACCGCCAGAAACAGCCTTATCAGCATCGCTTGCTGGACCTGCGGCAACGCTGGAAGAGGATTGTGAGGAAGAGGAGGCAGAGGAGGAATGTGGCTTTGAGGAGGAGGAGGAAGACCAACCACATCAGGCATCCCAGGGTGCTTGTTGTCACCTATCTGGTACCAGTGGTGTTGTACGTGGCTGCGGGGAAGAACATACCTTCAGTGAGATCACTGAGGACGAGGAACATCCAACCTTGTGCAAATGGGGTCTTTCATGCTGTTGTGCCTGTTGAGGGACCCTCGTATAAAAAGGATGAAGGAGAACGACCTGTACTGGGTGTCCACGCTACTAGACCCCGGGTATAAGCAGAAAGTGCCTGAAATGTTACCGAATTACCACAAGTCGGAAAGGATGCAGCACTACCAAAATAAATTAAAAAGTATGCTTTACACAGCGTTTAAGGGTGATGTCACAGCACAAAGGCAATCTATCAGCGGAAGAGGTGAATATAATCTTCCTGCTCCCACGACCACGCCGGCAAGGAGAGGACGCTTTACAGACGTGTTGTTGATGGAGGACATGCAGAGCTTTTTAAGTCCTATGCATCGCCACAGCCCTTCGGGGTCCACCCTCAGAGAACGACTCGACCGTCAGGTAACAGACTACCTCGCCATAACTATAGATATCGACACTATAAGGAGCGATGAACCCCTTGACTACTGGGTGTGCACGCTTGCCCTGTGGCCTGAGCTATCCCAATTTGCCATAGAACTTCTGTCCTGCCCCGCTTCAAGTGTCATGTCAGAAAGGACCTTCAGTGCAGCAGGAGGTTTTGTCACTGATAAGAGAAGTCGCCTAGGTCAAAAATGTCTAGATTACCTCACCTTTATTAAGATGAATGAGGTATGGATCCCGAAGGGACTGACAGTGGGCGATACATTTGATTAAAAAAGGCCTGATAGATGAGCTGCCTTGAGCTAATAATGGTCCACACGCTGCTGTATTTTATCCCTGAATGCCGGATGACTTGCGTGACTTATCCGCCACCAACTAGGGTTCAAGACGCAATGTTTTAGGGCACTTTCTGCCTGGCAAACTAACATCAATTTTTCTGGTCACTGCAACAATACCTAATTTTTGCATTTAAATTATTTTATTTTACAAGGCGTACAGCATGTAATGAAAAATAAAGCATTTTTGAACAGTCTTGCATAACAGTTGTGCAAAAATACATATTTACAATAGAGACATTTTGTGAAAGTTAGTTGGCTATTCCTTCCTATTTTTACTTTTTAGGATAATAATTCTTCTTATTTTTTACTGTGATTGCAATTTAAGAGATACCTAAAACATGGTAAAACAGACAATAGTAAAGAGTATATCTGCAGGAAACACCAAAGTCCTATTAGCTATCATCCCTCCAGCAATATTAGCTTATTATTTACAATATCTAACCTGGGCAATCACCCTTGGGTTACCCTAGGGCAGGCTTCAGTAAGCGACCTCTCCTTTCCTGGGATGATTTTGCCGCTGGTTGCTTCTGAAGGGTCTCCTCCAGGGCTCCCCCACTCGGGTCCTTCCCCCAGTGTCGCTTCAACCAGTTAGAAATGTTTTATATTTGTAAAGCGACTCAATGATCCCCCTTGATAGAGGTTTATCTTTACAAATTTTGGAGAACCAATTTAAGACCGGTGTCCCCTGTTTCTGGGTCAGGGAGTGTGTGAAATGCCTCAGCCTACAGTAATTGTAATGTTCTGACAGCGGTAGCTCATGCTTGTCCCTCAGTTCCTCATAGGTGAGCATCTGGCCCTTTACTAATCAGTCTCCCAGTCTATCTAGTTTCCTTGACCTCCACCAGTGTTGTGATGTTGTGCTCATGTGTTTCGGGGCCTGAGGGTGGTCAAGAATTGGAGTCATTTGGGTGGATCCAGGGAACAAACCTGTGTGTTTCTTGGCCCATTTCCAGTATGATAGTGAGTGTCTGATTAGGGGGTTTGGCGAGTTTTTAAGGCTCTGAGGCAATTCTGTCCCAGGTTAAGGGCCTTATAGTGTGGTTCTCTAAATACACACAGGCCGGTTTATGACATATAGAATGTGCTATTGGGAGGAAAGATAGGTGACGGAACAGGTATTAAACTGATAGGAATGAGTATTACAACCTAATACAACTCTCCTATCTGGTGGCACCTTAGATGGTACGTGCAGTGCCCCAAATTCGAAGTAGGAGGTCCAACCAAGCATCTTTTTCCATCTCCCTGTTCAAAAAATCAATGCCATATACACGTCCCCTGATAGGTAACGTAACAGGTATTAAACTGATAGGAATGAGTATTACAACTTAATACAATTCTCCTATCTGGTGGCACCTTAGTTTGCACGTGCAGTGCCCCAAATTCGAAGTAGGAGGTCCGACCAAGCATCTTTTTCCATCTCCCTGTTCCAAAAATCCATGCCATATACACGTCCCCTGATAGGTATCGTAACAGGGATTAAATCGATAGGAATAGTACTACTTAACAGTACACACCTTATAATAACGCAGACAGAGGCAACGCGTATAATCTTCCATGCTGTGCAGTGGAAGCCCCAGACTCTGACCTGTGTATAATATTCCATGCTGGGCAGTGGAAGCCCCCAGACTCTGACCTGTGTATAATATTCCATGCTAGGCAGTGGAAGCCCCCACACTCTGACCTGTGTATAATATTCCATGCTGGGCAGTGGAAGCCCCCAGACTCTGACCTGTGTATAATCTTCCATGCTAGGCAGTGGAAGCCCCCAGACTCTGACCTGTGTATAATATTCCATGCTGGGCAGTGGAAGCCCCCAGACTCTGACCTGTGTATAATCTTCCATGCTGGGCAGTGGAAGCCCCCAGACTCTGGGAGTCTGAAGAAGAGGAGTCAGAGGAGGAAGGTGGCTTTGAGGAGGTGGAAGACCAAACACAGAAGGCGTCCCAGGGGGCTTGTTGTCCCCTTTCGGGGACCCTTGGTGGCTGGGTGGAGGAAGAGACATTCAATGACATCAGTGAGGACAAGGAACGGGACATGGCTAGCTTGGTATCCAACCTTGTGCAAATGGGAAGTTTGCGTTTGTGCAAAGGGACTGTTTGCGGTTGTTTGCGGTGCATTAAACGGGGAGATTGGTCTGTTACTGTGAAGCGGGTGTAACCCTTACACTACCTAATTGATACAACATCATACCTGATGTTTTAAAGCATGTTATTCCAAACAATTTAGGAATGTTAGGTGATTGATGCCCTTTATGGCTTAAAACCAGACTCTGCATCAACTATGTAATTTACCGTGGGAGTTTTGCCATGGATCCCCCTCCGGCATGCCACAGTCCAGGTGTTAGTCCCATTGAAACAACTTTCCCATCACTATTGTGGCCAGAAAGAGTCCCTGTGGATTTTGAAATTCGCCTGCCCATTGAAGTCTATGGCGGTTCGCGAACATTTGATGGAATTCGCGTCGGCGGTTGGCGAACCGAAAATTTGATTTTCGCGACATCACTATTCAGAACTAAATGCGCATTTTCTCCTCCTGGCAGCTGAGTGGCAGAGAGTGCACACGGGCATCCTTTATTTAATGGCAATATCAGATGCCTGCGCGATAAGCACTGCAGAGATTTTACAGACTCTTTTTCAACTTTTAGTGGACTAGTGAAGTGACTTGCCAAAAATGACGGCATGATATAGTGTTATACATTGTGTTTTCTGTCTGTTTATGTACTATCTGTTGTGTGTCTCTTTGCTTTGCTCTCCCTCCCCTGTGTCTCTTCACCCCTCTCACACCTGTGTCTCTTTCCCCTCTCCCTCCCCTGTGTCTCTTTCCTCTCCATCCCCTGTGTCTCTTTACTTCCCTCCATATCTCCTGTGTCTCTTTGCCTCAATCCCCCGCCCCTGTGTCTCTCACCCATGTGTCTCTTTCCCCCCACTACCTCCTGTGTCTCTTTTGCCCCATTTCTCACTCTCCCCTGAGTCTCTTCCCTTCCTCCACTGTGTCTCTCTCCCCCTCCCCTGTGTCTCTATCCCCCTCTCCCTCCCATGTCTCCCTCCGCTCCCTCCCCTGTTTCTCTTTGCCCCCTCTCCTGTGTCCCTTCCCCCCACTCCCTCCCCTGTGTCTCTTTGCCCCGCTCTCCTTCCCCTTTGTCTCTTTCCCCCTCTCTCACCCCTGTGTCTCTTTCCCCCCACTCCCCCTGTGCCTCTTTCCCCCCTATATCCCATTTCTCACCCCTATGTCTCTTTCCCCCCTCTCCCTCCCATGTGTATTTTCCCTCTCTCCCTACTTTGTCTCTTTCCTCCTCTCCCTCCCCTGTATCTCTTCCCCCCTTCTCCCCCTCTCCCTCCCTCCCCTGTGTCTCCCACCCCTCCCCTGTGCTCCTTTTGCCATTTACAGGTGTGAAATCATTTGCGGGCTTGGGGAAATTGATCAGTTTCCCCAAGCCCGCAAAGGGCTTCAGAGTTACGGCCTTAAAAATATTACAACCGTTAAACCAGTAGATTATGGTTTTAATAGTCGCAATATTCTCAAGGCCGTAACTTGGAAGCCCTTTGCAGGTCTCAGTTACAGGTTTGCTCATGTTCAGAGCACATGCTGAGGCCTGCAAAACCCATAACTTTCAGGGCGGCTGTTTCGGGGGAGGGACAGTGTTTTACCCATGGTGTTGGGTGGTGACAGTGGAACAGTGTCCTGCAGAAAACAGAGACTGAAACAGTGCAAGCCGAGAATATACTTTTTTACTATTTTTCCTGATTTTTTTCTATGAGACAGGCATAGAGAGGGCGTTCCTGCAAGTGAGTAAGGACGTAAATGTAAATGTTTCATCAATTGTTTTGTTTATTTTGTTTTGCTTTTCTTAGCACAATAAATACTGTCTCCTGCACTTCACCTTTGCTACCTCTGGGCGGTTATTTAAAAGATGGAAACAGCTTTTGTACAGCCATCTTTGCCACACTGGTATAATAAGTGGGATCTGCTTGAAGTCCCGGTCTTGAGGACGACCCACCCCACAGCATGGAAGAGATGGTGAAAGCATGATGGCTACAGCGATCCGACAGGAGAATATTCGGCAGCAGCAAGAGAGCAACCGGCATCAACAAGAATTTAGCCGGTTAATTGCTACACAATTGGCTCAGAACCAGACAGCCCTGGAAAAACTCTTGAGTAGCAGAGAGAGTGATGTAGGAGATGGAGCCAGCCACCGCTTGCAAAAAATTAGTAAAGAAGATGATATAGAGTCTTACTTAATGTCCTTTGAAATGATTGCTACATGGAAGGACCAGCCCCCAAAGTAACAATATCTTCGGAGCTGTCACCCCAGCAAACAGACAAAGTGTTACAGATGATCTCGCGCAATAGACACGTTTTTTTGTCTATCCCGAAGGAACCAATGAAATTCATCATGATATCATTACGGAGCCGGGAGTTAAAATACGAATCAAGCCATATCATATACAGTGGCGGCTAGTGACTTTCCAATTTGGTAGGGCAGAAGACAGAGACACGGCCCCTCCCCTTACATTTACTCCACCCAACAGTATAAACTCCTCCCCTTCACAATATGTTACCTCTATAGGCCCTGCCCAATGACAAAGACTTCACCCACTTGTGGTTATTGTTCTGTTACTTCACTTACTTATTATCTTGATGAGGGTGAGGTGGGGCTGGTTCTTCTCAATATTGTTATGCTTGGAAGTGCCTGCATTTTCTTGATGAGGTTGAAGTGGTGCTAGTTCTGCTCACTTTTCCTATGCTTGGAAGTTCCTCCATTTTGTTAATGACAAGCAATAATGAAATAAAACACATATGAATACATATTAGATCAGGATGTATCCCCCCTCTGTCCCTCCATCCCTCTCTCTCTCCCTCCCTCTATCCCTCCCTCTCTCTAAATATCCGTCCCTCTCTCTATATCTGTCCCTCTATCTATATCCGTACCTCTATCTCTCTCCCTTTCTCTCTATATCCGTCGCCCTCTCTATATCCGTCCCTCTCTCTATATCCGTCCTTCTATCTGTATCTGTACCTCTATCTCTCTCCCTCTCTCTCTATATCTATCCCTCTCTCTATTGATGCCTCTCTCCCTATCCCTCCCTCTATCTATCCCTCGTTCCCTCTATCTATCCACACCCTCTCTATCTATCCCTCTTTCTCCCCCCACTCTCCCTCTTTTACTAGTATATATATATTGCGTATTTACTCTTCCTTCAAACCCCTAATCACATTGTTGGTTTCATAACTTTGCAGGATTGTATACAGCAGACCCTATTTTTGCATCAGGTATACTGATCAGGTTAGGCCATTGGTAACCTTTGGATGTCAAGCTGAGCTCTGCGATTCTTGCAGCAAACACTGGGTTCAGATCACTCACTGCTCACAGCGTGTCCTCCTATAGACTATGTAGACTGAAAACATGGAAATATAATATTAGAATTTGTAATCCTAAGAGGAGATTTCCATTCTGCAAGAAGATAGAGAGCTTGGTTTCATAGAAAAAGCATATCGTAGGCATGCTAGAATTAATTTACATAACTGAACTTGATTTCAAATATAGAAAGTTCTCTATCTATTGATCTATCTATCTATCTAGCTATCTATCTAGCTAGCTATCTATATCCCTCCCTCTCTTTCTCCATCTATCCCTCTCTTCCTCTATCTATCCATCGCTCTATATCCCTTTCTCCCTCTCTCTCCCTCTCTCTCTCTATCTATCCATCTTTATCTCTCTCTGTCTCTCTATCCTTCTCTCTCTCTCTCTCTCTCTCTCTCTCTCTCTATCTATCCATCTTTCCTTCTCTATGTCTCTCTATCATTCTCTCTCTCTCTCCCTCTCTCTCTCTCTCTCTCTCTCTCTCTCTCTCTCTCTCTCTATCTATCTATCTATCCATCTTTCCCTCTCTCTGTCTCTCTATCATTCTCTCTATCTCTATCTATCCATCTTTCCCTCTCTCTGTCTCTCTATCATTCTCTCTCTCTCTATCTATCCCCCTCTTCATCTATCTCCTTCTCCCTCTGTCTGTCTCTCTGTCCCTCTCTCTATCGTTAACTCTCCCCCTCTATCTATCCCTCTCTCTCCCCATATCTCTATGTATCCCTCTCTCCATCTATCCATTTTTCCCTCTCTATCTATCCATCTTTTCCTCTCTCTATCCTTCTCTCCTCTATCCAAAAATAGACCTTACAATCAAACTTATCTCTACACTATTAACCAAATGTAGTGTAATAATGTGCTATTAAATCAAGCTTATGTCCGATTACAGACCAAACTGCTACAGTCCCTTCATGAGTACAGTCACAGGGAGTGTTCTATATTTATGTATATTTTGACTGTTGTTGAAGTTTTTGCCATAACTCATCATCATCATTTACACAAATAAACACACAGCCAGATAAAATCATATAACATAGAGTAAATAATATATATTTTCTACTGTGTATACTGATTGACCATATATATATATATATATATATATATACTTCCTCCCTGTGTCTCTTCCCCCCCTCTCCTGTGTCTCTTCCCCCCTCCCCTGTGTCTCTTCCCACCCCTACCCTGTGTCTCTCTTTCCCCCTCTCCCTCCCCTGTGTCTCTTTGCCCCCTCTCCTTCCCTTGTGTCTCTTCCTCCCCTCTCCCTCCCCTGTGTCACTTCCCCCTCCTCTCCCTCCCCTCTGTCTCTTCCCCCATCCTCTCCCTCCTCTGTGTCTCTTCCCCGTCCTCCCCCTCCCCTGTGTCTCTTCCCCCTTCTCTCCCCCCCCGTGTCTCTTCCCCCCATCCTCTCCCTCCCCTGTGTTTCTTTCCCCCATCCTCTCCCTCCCCTGTGTCTCCTCTCCCCCTCCTGCCAGCACTGGGGAGCTAGAGTTCATTGAGGGAACCATGCATGTCAACATGTACTGTGCCATATTGAAGCAAAGCATGATTGCCTCCCTTCGTAAACTGGGCCTCAGGGCAGTATTCCAACATGATAACGACCCTAAACACACATCCAAGACGACCACTGCCTTGCTAAGGAACCTGAAGATAAAGGTGATGGACTGGCCAAGCATGTCTCCAGACCTAAACCCTATCGTGCATCTGTGGGGCATACTCAAATGGAAGGTGGTGGAGTGCAAGGTCTCTAACATCCACCAGCTCTGTGATGTCATCATGGAGGAGTGGAAGAGGACTCCAGTGGCAACATGTGAAGTTCTGGTGAAATCCATGCTCCTGAGGGTTGCTGGGAAATAATGGTGGCCACACAAAATATTGACACGTTGGGCCCAATTTGGACATTTCCACTTTTGTTGAAAACGGTTAAGACATTAATGTCTGTGTGTTGAGTTATTTTGAGGGGACAGCAAATTTACACTGTTATATTTACACTGTAGCAGAGTGTCATTTCTTTCACATGAAAAGATATAATAAAATATGTACAAAAATGTGAGGGGTGTACTCACTTTTGTGAGTTACTATATATATATATATATATATATATACCATATACCATATACCATATATCATATACAGTATATATATATATATATATATATATATATATATATATATATATTGTAACAGGGCGCCCCCTTCTGGCGGGGTTTGCGTCCTGCACTTTCTTATCTCTTTTATACAGGGAGGAAGACACAGCAGGCTTGTCCAAAGTTGAGTTTTACTGCTATTTTATTTGTTAGCACAAAAATAACAAAAACAGTGCTTGTATTCAGCCATAAAATAAATCCTACATAAACGTGCTTACTATACTCAGGAACGCCCTGACTATATCCTGTGCAGCTTATCTGTGACAGGGAGTGCCACCTTGTGGCCAGGATGCAAACAGTCTCTTATTTGTGATATATCGCCACCTTGTGGCCAGGAAACAAAAAGTCTCTTATTTGCCTTTTCCTCTACAGCTTCTATCAATCGTGTGTGAAGCATAGGGCCCTTGTCACCCTCTTGTAATGAGGAACTCTCACTCTCAATGCACTCTTCTTCTCCCTGGGACCTTTGTAATCCTTCTCTGGATACAATGAGAATAACATGCATTGGCACCAACCTTTTATCCCTTATTGCATCCGGCTTCTTAGGGATGGGGTCTTCAGATAATCCTATCTCAGTGGAATATCTCCAGTACCACAGAAGTCTTCTCTGTGCGCAAACTCTAGAACACAGCAGCCTTCCTGACTGTCTTGCTCCAGCACAAATCCCAGCTCTCAGGATCCCCGCAGCTGAGCTGTCCAGGGCTTTCACACACAGCTCACGGCTCTTAGGCCCAAGCCTAAGTGAGAGAGACTCCACCCATCTCTCTGCTGCTTTTAAAGGCAGTTCACAGCTGTGCTTCCATTTAGCCTCTGATAACTGCCTGGATTTAACTCTTTTCATTCTCAGGGGAGAAGTCTTACAGAGCTCTCTTGTGACCCCTAATGGCACTCCATCACAATATATATACATATACATTCCAGTGTCATACAAACTGTCTGTTCCGCTGCATAATGTGTTCCTGGCTCCTGAGTGTTATCTATTTTTGTCCACCAATGAGTATACATATATCACATATATAGTTGTGAGCATACGAGCATCACGAAGCGAGGGGCCGCATTTGCGGTGGTGGAGCAACCGAGGCCCACGCTTCCGCAAATGCGGGTCCTCGCGAAGCGAGGGGCCGCATTTGCGGTGGTGGAGCATCCCGCGGAGGTGGAGGCTCCAACGTCGGCTGTGTTAACACACACACACACACGACTTTAAAAAAAAATAATCTCAAAGGCGCCTCACACCCGGTTACACACACCGCGGCCGAGGGCCTCAGTTGCTGGCATGGAGCGGCGAAGGCGCTCCATGCCAGCAACTGAGGCCCTCTCTTCCGCATTTGCGGTGGTGAAGCATCCCAACGTCTCCGCAAATGCGGGTCCTCGCAAAGCACTTACGGAAAGAGGCAACCTTAACGCAACAAACACCCACACGCACTAAGAATCCCACTATAACCGCCGACCTGCGCGCAACTAAAAACAGTAAAAACACTTCAAATACTCACACAAACTACATAAAAAGCTTACCTATAGCAAGGGGGGCACCTAGGACCTCTGAAAGTGAAGTTACACCTCCATTTAAGTCCAAATTCCCGAGTTCAGACACACGAAAATCCCCTAAGCGAGAGAAAAAATGGCAGCCGAAAAAAATGAAAACAAGGCTCATAGACCCAGGATCGCGCAGCCACACTTACCCAAGAAGGGATCCGGGATAAGCTCGGAAACTCTGATTAACCACAGGGGATCCGAGATAAGCTCCGAGCCCTGCATTAACCCCACATTAACCATCGCTGTGGGGGTCCCGATTGCACGTGATCGGGGACCCCCGCTGCAATAAAAATTCAAAATTCCTGCGTTACAGGTCCTTAAAGGACCATAAAGGTCCTTAAAGGACCCGTTGTAAAAGAAAAAAATATATACACTGTCACCCTGTCAATCATGGGGGTCAATACAGACCCCCCTAAAACCCTCATTAACCCTGTCACTCATGGGGGTCAATATAGACCCCCATAAGCCCTTCATTAACCCTGTCACTCATGGGGGTCAATACAGACCCCCATAAACCCATCATTAACCCTGTCACTCATGAGGGTCAATAGAGACCCCCATAAGCCCTTCATTAAGCCTGTCACTCATGGGGGTTAATAAAGACCCCCATAAGCCCTTCATTAACCCTGTCACTCATGGGGGTCAATACAGACCCCCATAAGCCTCTATTTAACCCCATCAGTCCCATAAGGGTATATTACCATAATTATGGGCCTGTTACAACACTACATTAACCACATAAGTGCCATGATGGTCCTCAAGGACCATCATGACACTAAGTATAAACACTATACTGCACTATACCACCCCCAATAAAACAGTAAAGATCAACTAAACACCCTCTACACTAACGTATTAACATCTACACTACCTACCCCCTATTAACCCCCACCACTCTAATTGCAGAAAATAAAAAAGCCTAAAGTCACAAAAAAAAATCTACATTACATGAAATAAAAAACCTAACTCACAAAAAAAATAAACTACATTACACAAAAGAAAAAAACCTAAGTCACAAAAAATAAAAAAGGAACATTACAGAAAATAAAAAAAAACATTACAACCGCCCCCCTTAACTACAGAAAAAAAAAAAATACACACCTGAAAAGGAAATACATATAATACAAATACATACAATACAAATACATACAATTACAATACAATACACTCCTATCTAATATACATCACACAATCTATCTAAATAAATTGCATAATCTAATATACATGCTATCTATATAATAATACATCCCCAATCGATCTAAATAAATACCACAATCTATCTACAATACATCCTATGCTATCTATATAAAACGCATACCCCTAGATAACATACAATAAATGCTATCTATACATTTACTAATCTAAGTCTAAGCTAAAATAAAATAATTAACACCACTTACCTTTGCAGATGTCCATTGGGATCAGCCACCAACGGGAAAAAAAAAAAAACATTAGTGCAACACTTTTACAGTTATAAAATAAACATTCTATACATTCTATACATTCTAAATATTATACTCACCTTTCCGGCATGTTCCGTCCTTATTTTTTACATCCTACTCCGGCGCGGCACCTGTGAAAAAAAAAACACAACATTAATACACATACATCAAAATAAAAGAAACATAATCTACATTCTACTTACCTCCCCGCAATGTCTCCGGCCTCCTCCGGATCCTCTTCTGCCACGCCCTGTAAAAAAAAAAAAAAAACATATATATATATACTTACATCCGCACTCCCGGACATCCCCGACGCTAATGAGGCTCCAGGAGACTTCTCCGGAAGAAAACAAGCAATGGCGCCTTCTGATTGGTTGACTCTGATTGGATAATGCACCTGTCAATCTTTATTTAAACCAATCACAAGGCACAGATGCCTTCAGCCAATCACAATGGAATACACCCCCACAGGGTGATTGGTTGGAACCTTTGCCCATTCTGATTGGTTGCACTGACAATAGCCAATCACAAAGGAATAAACCCTCACGTACTGATTGGTGAAGGATTTGCGCATTCTCATTGGCTATTTTTAATATCAATCAATATTACAGCCAATGGGAAGGCGCAGATGTCTTCACCAATCAGTACGTGGGGGTATATTCCATTGTGATTGGCTGATGGCAATAAAGCCTAAGGATTGGTTCAAAAAAAGATGGACAGGTGTGTTATCCAATCACCGTTGTATTTTGGGGTGTATACTTTTTTCATTGGTTCACAAATGGGGTCTTCTCATTGGCTGAATTTGATAGACAGCCTTTTCAGCCAATCAGAAGCCGCCATTGCCAATTTTATTCTGGAACACTCCATAGTAAGGTCATTAGCGTCGGAGACATCCGCCAGGGCGGATGTGTGTCGCTTTTTTTTTTTTTTTCATGCGAGGAGGCCGGAGACATCGCGGAAAGGTAAGTATAATGTAGATTGTTTTTATTTAAATTTGGTTTAGGTTTACTAATGTAATGTTTTTTTTTACAGGAGTATCGCCGGACAAGACGCAAAGATGGACGACGGAACATGGAGGATGTGACATGCTGGGACGTGACATGCTGGAACGGGACATGCTGGAAAGGTAAGAATAATTTTTAGAATATTTAGAATGTTTAGAATGTTTAGGTATTTCATGTAAACGTGTTGTATTATTTTTTTTTAATAGAAAACAGAAAATTGGCATGTGCGTATGTATTCACCCCCTTTGTTATCAAATCCATAAAAAGCTCCGGTGCAACCAATTACCTTCAGAAGTCACATAATTAGTGAAATGATGTCCACCTGTGTGCAATCTAAGTGTCACATGATCTGTCATTACATATAGACACTGTTTTGAAAGCCCCCAGAGGCTGCAACACCTAAGCAAGAGGCACCACTAACCAAACACTGCCATGAAGACCAAGGGACTCTCCAAACAAGTAAGGGACAATGTTGTTGAGAAGTACAAGTCAGGGTTAGGTTATAAAAAAAATATCCAAATCTTTGATAATCCCCAGGAGCACCATCAAATCTATCATAACCAAATGGAAAGAACATGGCACAACAGCAAACCTGCCAAGAGACGTCCGCCCACCAAAGCTCACGGACCGGGCAAGGAGGGCATTAATCAGAGAGTCAGCACAGAGACCTAAGGTAACCCTGGAGGAGCTGCAGAGCTCCACAGCAGAGACTGGGGTATCTGTACATAGGACAACAATAAGCCGTACGATCCATAGAGTTGGGCTTTATGGCAGAGTGGCCTAGAAGAAAGACATTGCTTTCAGCAAAAAACAAAATGGCATGTTTTGAGTTTGCGAAAAGGCATCAAAAATGTATCCCCAAAAATGTACTCCCAAAATGTATGGAGGAAGGTGCTCTGGTCTGATGAGACTAAAACTAAACTTTTCGGCCATCAAAGAAAATGCTATTTCTGGCGCAAACCCAACCCAACACATCACATCACCCAAAGAACACCATCAGCAGCCGGGACAGGGAAACTGGTCAGAGTTGAGGGAAAGATGGATGGTGCTAAATACAGGGATATTCTTGAGCGCAACCTGTACCACTCTGTGCTTGATTTGAGGCTAGGATGGAGGTTCACCTTCCAGCAGGACAATGACCCCAAACACACTGCTAAAGCAACACTTGAGTGGTTTAAAGGGGAAACATGTAAATGTGTTGGAATGGCCTAGTCAAAGCCCAGATCTCAATCTAATAGAAAATCTGTGGTCAGACTTAAAGATTGCTGTTCACAAGAGCAAACCATCCAACTTGAAGTAGCTGGAGCAAGGGGCAAAAATCCTAGTGGTAAGATGTGGCAAGCTCATAGAGACTTATCCAAAGCGATGTGGAGCTGTGATTGCCGCAAAAGGTGGCTCTACAAAGTATTGCCTTCAGGGGGGTGAATAGTTATGCACATTGACTTTTTCTGTTATTTTGTCCTATTTTTTGCTTGCTTCAAATAACAATAAAAAAAAACATCTTCAAAGTTGTGGGCATGTTCTGTAAATTAAATGATGCAAATCCTCAAACAATCCATGTTAATTCCAGGTTGTGAGGCAACAAAACACGAAAAATGCCAAGGGGGGGTGAATACTTTTGCAAGGCACTGTATATTTACACACCATCACCCACATTAAATTCAAAGCCCGTAAGTGCAACGTGAGCCCCGCAGCGGCTGGGGGCTCGAAATTTGTCTGAGTTACAGAGCTATTCAATTCACTGAAAAATGGAGTCGGGTATTACGGGTTTCAATTACAGTTTACGATGGGACCCAAATTCCAAAAATAATGCAATATTGATAAAGCTATAAATATTATATTGTAGTCCATGCGAGTTCCATTATATGTATTAACCCATTGATTGCCGGAATCAATATTACACAGAAATTACACATGAATTAAAGTATTTTATACTGCTGATTTGTGAGCTTGAAAATGTTGTGGTATTAATTCTAAGACCTACATTTACAGTGCTACGGATTGGACTTTACCCCCTTTGCGGGTCCTCTCTAGTACTCGTTGGCTTCTTGGCTACATTTGTGGGTTACGAGATTGAACGCCAGTGAATTAGTTGCAATTTAATAGCTAGATTAAAACGTAACACTTACAGGCTTGACAGATCAAAGGATTTGCGGACAAGCAGGTCGAAATCTCATGTCCTGTAGAGGTTTCTCACTCTTCACCCGCAAATCATCAGCGGGTTGCTTTACGGGGCCAATTTAATAGCCGTAAGTCTTGCGGGCTATGTTACGGGCTATGGTTTTCAACATTACATAGTTACATAGGGCCTCATTCAATTGCGATTTGTCCAATTGAATAGGGCTCTAAATAAGCACATAGCATAATTTTTTTAAAGAAGTTTTTCGTTAGTGAAAACCTTGATTTTGGATAGATGTTTACTAACTAAAAATTTCTTTAAAAAAATATGTTATGTGCTTATTTAGAGCCCTATTCAATTGGCCAAATTGCAATTGAATGAGGGCCATAGTTTAATTATTAATCAACTATTTATTTATTTATTTTTAGTTATTAATTAATCCAGAAGAAGGCAAACAGAAAAAAAACCAAGTGAAACTTAGCCAATCGTTTTAAAAATATTTATTCCATCCTGACCCCAGATACTGGCAATCAGATTTCTCCCTGGATCAATACACTCTCTCTAGTTATCCAGGATAACCCTGAATTCCCTTCTTAATTAGAAATAAATCCAGTCCCCTTTTAAAGTTATCTATCGAATCAGCTGTCACCACCTCCTCTGGTAGAGAATTCCACACCCTTACTGGGAAGAAGCCTTTTCTTTCTTTAAGGTGGAATCTTTTTACTTCTAACCTCAAAGGATGTCCTCTTGTCAGTTGAAAACCTCTTAGCACAAAAAGCTCCCTTGAAAATTCTTTATACTTGCCCTGGGTGTATTTATATAATGTAATCATATCTCCTCTTAGACACCTTTTTCTAGAGTAAATACGTTTAATTTTGTTAGTCTTTCTTCATAACTTAGCCCCTCCATTCCCTTTATTAGTTTTGTTGCCCTTCTCTGTACTTTTTCCAGCTCTAAATGTCCTTTTTATGTAGTGGTGCCCAAAATTGTACTCCATATTCCAAAATGAGTGCTTACTAGGGATTTGTATAGTGGGAGAATTATATTTGCTTTCCTTGCTTCTATACCTTTCTTAATACATGCTAATATTGTACTTGCCTTTGCAGATGCTGCTTGGCATTAAGTAACTGTTACCTAGGTGGTTGTCCGCAAGTACTCCTAAATCCCTTTCAATATCTGATCCCCCTATATTTGCTCCATTAAGATTATACATTTCATGGCTATTTTTCCTTCCCAGATGCATAACCTTACATTTATTCATATTAAATCTCATCTGCCATTTAGATGCCCATTCCTCAATTTGATGTAAATCCCTTTGAAGGGAAAGCACATCATTATCTGATTTAATTACCTTGCACAACTTTGTGTCATCAGTGAAAATGGAGATACTACTTTCCAGTCCCACCTCTAAGTCATTACTACATATGTTAAAAAGAAGAGGATCTAGTACTGAACCCTGAGGAACCCCACTTACCACATGAGTCCAATCGGAGTATGTTCCATTTACAACAACCCTTTGATTCCTGTCTTTTAGCCAGCTCTCAATCCATAAGCAGATATTTACTGCAATTCCTGTATCCCTTATTTTGCACAATAGTCTCCCATGTGTCACTGTATCAAAAGCCTTTGCAAAATGCAAATAGACTACATCCACTGAGTTGCCTTGATCTAAGTTCCTACTAACCTCCTCATAGAAACTAATTAGATTTGTTTTGACAGGACATATCCCTCATAAATCCATGTTAACTCCTACTTATAATCCTGTTCAAATAGACATATTCATGTATATTATCCCACTACAGAAGTGAGGCTCACTGATCTATAATTCCCTAGATTTGCTTTTGCTCTCTTTTTAAATATAGGTATCACATCTGCTTTTCTCCAGTCATCTGGCTATTACAGAACCCAGTTCCCGCAGTACCCTTGGATGTATTCCATCAGGACCTGGGGCTTTATTAACATTTATTTTTTCCATTCTCTTTTGGATTTCTTCCTGTGTTAACCAGTTATTTGGTGATGGTAGTGTAGCCCCATTATGTTGCAGTGTCCCAACCACTGGTACCACTCTTGTGTATACTGAAGAAAAAAAAATATTTAGCTCATCTGCCTTTTCCTGGTTACTAATTATCAGACGGCCTGTGTCACGTTGTATTTCTCCTATGGCTTCCTTCATCGCCTTCTTCCCATTAATATACTTAAAAAATATTTTAGGGTTAGTCCTACTCTCTTTTGCAATTAATTTTTCATTTTCTATTTTAGCCAGTCTAATAGACCTTTTGCAAGCCTTGTTGATTTTCTTGTACTCCCGTAAAGCAGTCTCTGTCCCCTCTTGTTTGTATAATTTAAATGCCTGTTTTTTACTCTGTATCTTGATTTTTAAATCATTGTTAAGCCACATTGGATGTGATTTACTGCTTTTACTTTTATTCCCACTTAGATGGTAAGTTTGCAAGTTTTTAATTGTGTGTCCGTGTCTTGGAAACAAGCACTATGTACATTTGATTATATGCTCAAAAACAGGGCCCTCCATTCTTTAAGGTGTTAAGTTTGTTTTTTGCCATGTACTAACCCCCTGTACAGCGCTACAGAATATGTTGGCGCAATATAAATAAAGATAATAATAATAATAATAACTTGGTATATGGTGATAAGTATGTATATTTAGTAAGGATTTAAATGTTGTCCATTTATCTTTATTATTTTTAGCTGTCAGTTCTTTGTCCCAGTCTATACTTTGTATTGCTGCTTTGAGGGAATTTAATAGGGCTGAAACACAGCAAGCAATATATACATATAAAAACACACCTATACAAAATGCAGTACATATATACACCTATTTGTACACATACAGCATGCAATATATGTATATATGTATATACATAAATTGACACACATAAAACAGAGCATGCAGTATACACATATATTGACACACATACACACACAGCATGCCATATACACACATGCCATGCAATATATACATACATTTACACAGAAACAACCACACCTAGACAGAAATAACAAATATCTTCAATGTAAGAGTGACTTGGGATGCTGAGGAGTCTAATATAATGTAGTGACAAGTTATATGGAATATTGAATACATTAGAGACTGCCTTCAATACTTACATTTATTGAAGT
The DNA here is from genome assembly GCA_027410445.1 of Discoglossus pictus. Lineage (NCBI taxonomy): Eukaryota > Metazoa > Chordata > Amphibia > Anura > Alytidae > Discoglossus > Discoglossus pictus. Next base: position 165,787,741 of record CM050168.1, read on the forward strand.
GAAGAATAAAAAACACCACAGCTCCTGGCATCCATGTTGCTCCATGCTGCCTCTCTCTCTCTTCTCCATCAAAGACTGCTACGCATGTCTCTATGAGGTACTTTATGTGCTCTGCAGTGCCTCCAGTGGCCGGAATGATTGGACACTGCAGTCAGACACCCCAACAGCTCTTAATGAGACTGTACAGGGAGCTGTAATGAGCCTGTCTTCCATAAAGTAGAGCCCAACCTAGAGGTTAGGACCAGTAACTTAGTGGCTCCACCCTCAGGTACCTCATTATATGACAGTCACCTTGTAAATGCATATCACAGACAGTGTTTTCTTTAAAAACAATGAAATGTATGTTTTTTGGGAGGAGAAAAATCTAAGTGGGAAGGGCAAAAGATAACTAATGTCTGTTAGAATGGAAGGAAGAAAGAATAAAACAAATTATAGAATAAAATATGCGTTTATGGACTCTAATTTGTGAGGGCGGTTGCCCAGTTCCACCAATGCACCAGCCGCCCCTGTCCGTATACCACAAGCGAAAAGGTCAGAATAATCGAGGAAGTAAAAAAATGCTAAAAGCAGGCATTATCGAAGAGTCCACTAGTGAATGGTGTAGTCCTATGGTACTCATTCCTAAATCTGATGGAACTGCCAGCTTCTGCAGCTATTTCCGCAAATTAAACACGATTTCCCAATTTGATGTGTATCCCCTACCCAGGATTGATGAATTAGTCAATAATTTAGGGAAAGCCAGGTTCCTATCAATGTTAGACCTCACAAAGGGATATTGACAGATCCCACTGGCTAAATCCTCCAAAGACCAGATGGCTTTTTGTATCCCTGAGGGTCTTTACCATTACAATGTTCTGCCATTTGGTTTACATGGTGTCCTCGCTACCTTCAAATGTCTCATGGACAAGCTCCTATGACCCCACCATGGCAATGCAGCAGCATATCTGGATAAAATCAATAAATCTACCACTGATTGGGATTCCCATGTGAACAAACTCAAAAAAATCTTGGAAACCATAAGAAAAGCAGGGTTGACAATCAAGTGTAACTTGGGATGTACATAGGCAAGATACTTGGGTTGTGTAGTAGGACATGGTTTGGTCAGACCCCTGTTACATAAAGTCAAAGCCATTCAAGCATGGTCAAACTCTTAAAAAAAAAACACGCCCTGGCTTTTTTGGGAATGGTAGGTTACTACAGATGGTTCATACCAAATTTTGCCACCATTGCCGCCCTGCTAACAGATTTCACTAAGGCAAGAGCTCCCAACACAATTAAATGAAACCCGGAAGCAGACATGGCCTTCAAAGCCCTACAATTGGCTGTATGCCGTGAGATGGTGTTAGTGGAGCCTGATTTCGAACAACGTTTATTCTACAGATGGATGCTTCTGATGTGGGCCTTAGAGCTGTGTTGTCCCAAGTGATTGAGGGTGATGAACACCCGGTACTCTAGTTGAGCTGCTCCCGAGAGAACGGAAGTACTCCAGGGTTGAAAGAGAGTGCGTGGCTGTCAAGTGGACAGTGGATGCCCTGAAATACTACCTGTTGGGGTGAAGTTTCACCCTGGTCTTGGCCAATGCCCCCTAAAATGGATGCAACACAACAAGGAGGCTAATGCTAGGGTAACAAGGTGGTTCCTCTCTCTGCAACCTTATCGATTCGAACTGGAAAACAGGGTGGGAAAACTACATGTCAATGCGGACGCACTCTTGTATGTCCACTGCCTCTCGGTGGACGCTCAAACCCCTGTACTTGAACTGAGGAGGGGATGTGTGATAAATGCAGTCTGAGGTACAGTTATAGAGGGCATATATGTCAGAACCAGGATGAATAGATCCAATTGTCCAGTTCAGTCCTGAGGGAGTTGTTAAATATACTCCTTTTATACTGGAATTCTAACTGTATATCCTGTCCAGTTAACTTACAGTACATCTGACTGCTATAAAACTCCAAATACACTGGAAACTTAATCGGTAAAAGGTTTATTAATATACAACAGTTAGTGGTGAGATTGGCATCTGACATACAAGGCTCGACCTATATAATAGTAATGTGTGTATGCAAGAGTGTAGAGTATTCCTCCTGATTCCTCTGTTCCTTTCCTAAGATAATTCTACTACCCAGCAAGTCCATTTGGCCCAGTTATACACATCATATCCACACCTTGAAGATTGTCCCAGCCATTCAAATCTTTCATCGGTGAATGACCCCTTGATGTGATTCTTCATTTCACCTTTGGTCAACCTCTTGTCTCTTTTGGGATGATTCCCATGCTTTGTGTTCATGATGCAAATTAATCACTAAGGCTTTTAGTACTGACCATTTGTTGTTTGATCACCAGCAGGGTGTCATCCGGGAAAGTTATCTTTCCTTTGTTCCTTATGACAGATAACATCACAGATAACTGGATATCCACAAGCAAGACATTCAAGCATATTAACCTCTTCATTTTAGCGCCAAAATGGATTAATTAAGCATATATTTATAACAGGAGTTAACTGTACCAAACCAATTAACTGCACCTTAGGCTGCAGCAAAGCTATTTAAACCTCAGCAATACCTGTCCTGAGAAAAGAGCCTCAGTTTGAGAGAGAATGTGAAGACATGAAGTGTTGGAGTTGAGAGACACCAGTCCAGAGAGAGGCCGAAGCCCCCCCCCCCCCCCCCCCGCCCGAAGGGACTGTATATTGAAGCTTATATCTCTTACTGCAGTGTAGAGATTGCTTATCAAGGGTCCCTGGGGTAGAGCACTGGAGAGTAGGGAGGGACAGTGTTCTACTCATGGTGTGTGGTTGTGACAGTGGAAAAGTGTCCTGCAAAAACAGAGACTGAAAAAGAGCAAGCCGAGAATATACTTCTTTATTATTTTTCCTGAGTTTTTCCCCTGAGACAGGCATAGAGAGGGTGTTCCTGCAAGTGAGTAAGGACATAAATGTAGATGTTTATTTTTATCAATTGTTTTGTTTATTATTTTTTTATTTTCTTGGCACAATAAATACTGTCTCCTGCACTTCACCTGTGCTACCTGTGGGTGGTTATTTGACAGCTTGAAACAGCTTTTGTACAGTCATCTTTGCCACAATATATTTATATATATATATATATATATATTAAATAAAAAGTAGATCTGTGTTCACATTTGAATGTCTAAAGCAAGGTAAAAAAACTGCTTCCAGCTCAGAATTCTTAGAAAAACAGTTATTACACTGCATTCTGGGAAGTTGAGCTAGGACACACAAATATGCCCACAAATGCCTCGCTCTTCATTCCGTAGCCATTATCAAACATGGCTTCCTTTAAGCTTATGCATGCTGTATTACACAGCTTTGATGCAAAGCCAAGGTTGGAATAAACACAGGCTGAGTATCCAATCCATGTACAGCTGTTTCAAGCTTACTGGATATCATCAGCATGGAAAGGGATGTCAGCCTGTGTTGTGGAAATTATAAGTAGGTAGTTCACCACAACAATCATTTATAATATGGTGGGCAAAAGCGCGATAGAAGCCCTCCATCGTACAGTAGTACAGTAAATAAAAAGTACATCTGTGTTCACATTTGAATGTCTAAAGCAAGTTAAAAAACCTGCTTCCAGCTCAGAATTCCGAGAAAAACAGTTATTACACTGCATTCTGGGAAGTTGAGTTGGGACACACAAATATGCCCACAAATGCCTCGCTCTTCATTCCGTAGCCATTATCAAACATGGCTTCCTTTAAGCTTATGCATGCTGTATTACACAGCTTTAATGCAAAGCCAAGATTGGAATAAACACAGGCTGAGTATCCAATCTATGTACAGCTGTTTCAAGCTTACTGGCTATCATCAGCATGGAGAGGGATGTCAGCCTGTGTTGTGGAAATTATAAGTAGGTAGTTCACCACAACAATCATTTATAATATGGTGGGCAAAAGAGCGATAGAAGCCCTCCATCGTACAGTAGTACAGTAAATAAAAAATACATATGTGTTCACATTTGAATGTCTAAAGCAAGTTAAAAAACCTGCTTCCAGCTCAGAATTCTGAGAAAAACAGTTATTACACTGCATTCTGGGAAGTTGAGCTGGGACACACAGTATCTCACAAAAGTTACATTTTTGTAAATATGTTATTATATCTCTGTGACAACACTGAAGAAATGACACTCTGCTACAATGTAAAGTAGTAAGTGTACAGCCTGTATAACAGTGTAAATTTAACTCAACACACAGCCATTAATGTCTAAACAGTTGGCAACAAAAGTGAATACACTCCTAAGTGGAAATGTCCAAATTGGGCCCAAAGTGTCAATATTGTGTGTGGCCACCATTATTTTCCAGCACTGCCTTAACCCTCATGGGCATGGAGTTCACCAGAACTTCACAGGTTGCCACTGGAGTCCTCTTCCACTCCTCCATGATGACATCACGGAGCTGGTGGATGTTAGAGACCTTGCACTCCCCTACCTTCCGTTTGAGGATGCCCCACAGATGCTCAATAGGGTTTAGGTATGGAGACATGCTTGGCCAGTCCAAGACAGTGGTTGTCTTGGAGGTGTGTTTGGGTCATTATCATGTTGGAATACTGCCTGCGGCCCAGTCTCCAAAGAAGAAGTGAAAAACATGTAAAGTAGCATTGTATATATACATATTACTCTAGATGAGTACCTAGTCATGCATTACAGTGCATATTAAAGACCATTGGACTTTAGGAAAAAGCTTTCATGTTTCTGAAGTATGTAACACACTAACATCATTAGCAGCCATGCAATCCTTTAGCATGAAAACATTGTTGAGAAAATCTTATTTTTGAAGATACTGTTAGAATATAGAAAATGTCCATCTTGTCTGAACTTGAACTATTCCTGATAGTTTAGTAGATTGACGCTAGTTCTTATCTACAAAAGAGTGGAGAGAGGTGGGGGAGGAGGGATTTGGGAATTGGGAATCAATAATTGAAGGTTTAGGTACGTATCCAGTTACCCTGCACATGTTACAAAACAGCTTGTCCAGCAGAAAGGTTAAGACCTCACTCATGCAATATTCTTTAATGTGTCATGGAACCAGTAGAGGCATCAACATTTATTTTACTTTTTCTAATAAAAAAATATTTTTAGCACATTTTCCTGTGCTCTTAGTCTGATATATAGTTTTATGATATACATGTGCTTTAACAACAGGTGTAAAAAGGACTAGGTCTGAGTGGCTGTGTTTTTCCAATCACATTATTTATCTGCACCCTACTTGCCACTTTCTATATTTCAAATATATATATATATGTATAGTATGTAAAAAGTGATTAAATAATTACACCACTTAATATCAAACTTTATTGATGCACCAAGGGGTTGGGATAGCAGTTATGTGATAAGTATATAGTGGATACTCAATTACTCATACTGAGCAATATACACAAAACCTCTTATAGAGTTGAAGAAGAAGACATATGATCCTCATGGGATCCTTCTAGCTGGAAGGCTCAACTTGTTTGAAGACCAAAATCTTGTAACAGATTGTTAAACTGGATCTGCTATCCCATATTCAGCACATCATAGATATAACACCAAGAAAAGATGTTTCTCTCATCATAGGAGATTGTAATGCTAAAGTGGGGAACCAAAAGATAACTGCATTAACTGCAAGTTTAAGCTTGGAGTACAGAATGAAGCAGGCCAGAGATTAGTATAAATCTGTTAAGATAATTCACTGGCCATAGTAAACACTTAATTCCAACAGTCTCGGAGACAACTATTCATGGTCATCACCAGATGGATAATATAGAAATCAGATTGACTATATACTTTATAGCCAAGGATGGAGAAGCTTGGAACAAAGTTTGCGACATTCTCCAGGAAACAAAGATTATCCCCAAAAGAAAGAAAACTAAGAAGGCAAACTGGCTGTCTGATAAGGCTTTGAAAGTAGCCCAGGAAAAAGGAAAAGCAAAAGGTAGTGGTATTTGTCCAACTGAATGCAGAATTCCAGAGGATAGCAAGAAGAGACAAGGTGGTATTCTACAATGAGAGATGTAAAGAGATAAAAGATAACAGAATGGGAAAGTGTAGAGATTTCTTCAAGAAAATTTTAGATTTTAAAGGAATCTTTCCCACCAAAGTGTGTGTGATAAAAGACAAACATAGTAGAGACTTTACAGAAGAAAGATGAGGTGGCAGGAATTCCCTAAAGATGTATACAGGACGGATCTTAACAGCAATAGTTTGTCCAATGAGCTGGAGCCAGACATCTTGGAGAGTGACGTGAGATGGGCCCTAGTGTAAGTGTAAGTGTGAGGCTGAACTGGATGAGTCAATATTGCTGGAGGAAATAACAACAATCTCAGCAATCTCAATCTCACGGCTGAAAGTGAGGAGGGCCTAAAGGACTTATTGCTGAGGGTAAAAGAAGAGAGAGCAAAAGCTGGCCTGCTGCTCAATGTTAAAAAGATGAAGAGCATGGAAATTGGCAATTTCAGTTCCTGTCAAATAAAGGGGGAGGAAGTGGAGCAGTGGCAGAGCAAGTGTATGGGGGGCACAAGTGCAAAAGGAAACCGCCCCAGGCACAATTTTATTTTGCACTTTCCGAACTCCCTCCAGCATCAACTCACACAGTACATATATAACATATATAAAAAATATATAATCAGTAAATAATTATATATAACATAGTTAGGCTCAAAAGTTTGCATACCCTGGCAGAAATTGTGAAAGTTTTGCATTTATTTTGAAATTATGACTGATCATGCCAAAAAAAAAATCTTTCATTGAAGGATAGTGATCATATGAAGCCATTTGTTATCACATAGTTGTTTGGCTCCTTTTTAAATCATAATGATAACAGAAATCACCCAAATTGCCCTGATCAAAAGTCTACATACCCTTGAATGTTTGGCCTTGTTACAGATACACAAGGCAGCATACATAGGTTAAAATGGCAAATAAAGGTTAATTTTCATACACCTGTGGCTTTTTAAATTATAATTAGTGTCTGTGTATAAATAGTCAATTAGTTTGTTAGTTCTCACGTGGATGCACTGAGCAGGCTAGATACTGAGCCATGGGGAGCAGGAAAATAACTGTCAAAAGATCTGCGTAACAAGGTAATGGAACTACATAAAGATGGAAAAGCATATAAAAAGATCTCAAAAGCCTTGAAAATGCCAGTCAGTACTGTTTAATCACTTTTTAAGAAGTGGAAAATTCAGGGATCTCTTGATACCACACCAAGGTCAGGTAGACCAAGAAAGATTTCAGCCACAACTGCCAGAAGAATTGTTCGGAATACAAAGAAAAACCCATCTGTAACCTCAGGAGAAATACGGGCTGCTCTGGAAAATGATGGTGTGGTTCTTTCAAGGAGCACAATACAGCGATACTTGAACAAAAATGAGCTGCATGGTCGAGTTGCCAGAAAGAAGCCTTTACTGTGCCAATGCCACAGAAAAGCCTGGTTGCAATATGCCTGACAACCCCTTGACACGCCTCACAGCTTCTGGCACACTGTAATTTGGAGTGACAAGACCAAAATAGAGATTTGTGGTCACATCCATAAGTGCTATGTTTGGGGAGGGGTCAACAAGGCCTATAGTGAAAAAAATATAATCCCCACTGTGAAGCATGGTGGTGGCTCACTGATGCTTTTTGGGTGTGTGAGCTCTAAAGGCACAGGGAACCTTGTGAAAATTGATGGCAAGATGAATGCAGCATGTTATCAGAAAATACTGGCAGACAATTTGCATTCTTCTGCACGAAGGCTGCGCATGGGATGGTCTTGGACTTTCCAGCAAGACAAAACCCTAAGCACCAGGCCAAGTTAACCCTCCAGTGGTTCCAGCAGAATAAGGTGAAGATTGTGTAGTGGCCATCACAGTCTCCTGACTTTAATATCCTCAAGCCACTCTGGGGAGATTTCTAATGTGCGATTCATGCAAGACGACCAAAGACTTTGCATGATCTAGAGGCATTTTGCCAAGATGAATTGGCAGCTATACCACCTGAAAGAATTAGGGGCCTCATAGACAACTATTACAAAAGACTGCACGCTGTCATTGATGCTAAAGGGGGCAATACACAGTATTAAGAACTAAGGGTGTGTAAACTTTTGATCTGGGCCATTCGGGTGATTTACGCTATCATTATGATTTAAAGAGGAGCCAAAAATCTATGTGATAATAAATGGCTTCATATTATCACTATCCTTCAATAAAAGACATTTTTTTTGCATGATCAGTCATATTTTAAAAATAAATGACAACATTTTACAATTTCTGCCAGGGTATGCAAACTTTTGAGCACAACTGTATATATGTGTGTGTCTATATAAATACTTTCTTACCTGCCCAATGCTGCACTCCATTTCCTGCAGGGAGGATGGGCCACAGCAGGCCAGAGGGCCAAGGGGGGCCACAGAGGTCTACGGGGGGCCCACAGGGGACCACAAGGACAAAGGGGGCCATAAAGCGCCATGGAAAGCCACAGGGTGCTGCGGAGGACCAAATGGGGCTGAGGGAGGCAGAGGTCCATGAGTGGCCACAGGAGGCTGAATAGGTCTGCGAGGTACCATAGGTCTGCGAGGTACCATAGGACACTGGGGAGGGATCACAGGGGGCTGCAGTGGGCCACAGAGCCTGCAGGGAGCCTGGGGCCTATGTGGGCCTCTGTTGGCTGCAGGGGCCACAGGGGACCCATGGGAGCTTCTCAGGGGCCATAGAAGACCCACAGGGGTCACTGTGGTCTTCAGGGGCCACCGAGGATCTGTAGGGGCCACAGGGGTCCCAGGGACCACAGGAGACCCACAGGGCCATGGGAAACATGGAAGGGCCGAAGGGGCCACAGGGACCATGGGGACCACTAAGGACCTACCGAAGGTCTGCAGGGGGTGCAGGAGGTCCCCAGGGGCCTCAGTGCCTTGCACCAGTTGCACCAGCGGTAGCTCCTACTCTGAAGTGGAGGCAGTGACAGATTTTATTTTCCTGGCATCTAAGATCTCTTCAGATGATGACTGTAGCCAAGGAAATAAAATACATTTGCTTCAGTGAAGGAAAGCTATGACAAGCTTGGACAAGCAGGTAAAAAGTAAATATATTACACTAAAAAGGTCAGCATAGTTAGGACTATGATATTCCAAATAGAACTGATTGCTCCGATAAGCTTGATGCGTGTAGTGCTCGGACATATCCATAACTGTCTTCTCCTACTTTACCACATGGTGGCAGACAAATCCTTCTGTATTATTGCTGTAATCAGGTTTCATGCTTCAATTCATTTTAGCAGAACATGTAGCACAAATTGTTTTGCCAGTTACAGTTTTCTGTATGTGCACATACATTACACATGTTACATGCAGCCCTACTATGCTGAAGTACACTGACCCACTCATATTTTTACTCAAAGGAACAAGGAACTCCAAAAAATGATATTATTTCTTAAAAAAAACTTATCATCCCATGCTGATAATGGTCAACCCTGCTTTTAGAAAATAAAGTACATAATCTGTGATATCACTTGAGGTATTCATTGTTTGTCGTTCAGTCATATTTGACTCTCTGTGACACTGCGGTCAGCAATTATTCTTCACTGTGATCTTTCATTGCCTTTTTTTGAATGGATGTTTGAGCTAGTTTATCAGCAGGATATATCCTTACAAAATAATGAATTCACTGAAAGAACCTGCACTTCAGACAGCCTCATTTAGATGGTAGCAGCTGAAAGCTTCTCTGTATTCCAGGTCTCTGCACCCTTAGAAGGGTTCCCTGGTAGTCCATTTGGTGCTTTCACCACTGCAACGTTGGTTTGATTCCATTCATGGAGAAGGAAATGACAATCCACTCCAGTATCTCTGCCATGAATTCCAAGTGGATCAGCATGGTGTGTTGCGGTCCAAAAGGTCATGAAGAGTCGTACATGACTGAACGATGCAAACACACACCCTTAGAAGCAGATCAGCGAAAAGGAATATAAAATATGTTATTGCAGGATTTTCCTAGTGTGTACAAGTTTTTCAAGTCAATACTATAATTTACTTATTTAATATTTATATATATTTAATATTTATTATTTACTTAAAGAACCACATTAATGCCCTAAAGCCAGAAGCTAGATGATCATTTAATAACATTCATATTCAATTATTTAAGTAATATTCAGTATTATGCTTAAATTCTAGAACAGACTCCGCTTCTGCTTGTCTCCACTCAAATTAAGGAGATTTTGTCTAGCAGACAAATCTACATTGTCAGGCACTAGATTGTATGAACGTACTGCTCTCCATTGCCCAGAAACTTGTTGGGTTAAAGGGGTTTCCCTTGGCAACAGGTTTTTGCTGTGGAGGCAGCCTATAAATGATTGAAGCTGTGACAAGAGACAGTCTGCAGAGCCCAGTACTCAGAGCTCTCTGTGTGTAGTTCTTCAGGCTCTGATGCAAACGCATAGGGCCATATTCAATTCCAAGCTCGATCACTGTAGGCCGTATGTCTATGGGTATGTTGCGACTCTCTCTGATTATGGTGCTATTCAATTGCTCAAGGTCACAAGTTACTGTCCCAAAGTCTAAACCATTCACTGGTTCGTAGCACTTCAGGGCAGGAATCAATCAAGCAAGCCCATAACCTCCCATTTCAAATAACCCAGTAGAAAATGAGACTGTCAGTATTACGGCAGTAAAACATGGAGGTTACATTTCAATCAATTAGGTTCGGGGGTCCGATATGCGATCAGACTCACAAACCCTCAAAATAAAGAATTATGAAAATGAATGCCAATACTGTTCTAGTCCATGTGGGTGACCTGATATGTATTAACTCATTGACACCCGAGATCGATTTAACCCCAAAATGAAACAAAAAAATATATTTAATTTCCTGCTGATTTGCGAGCTTGAGGCTGTTGTGCAATTAATTCTAATGTCTATCATTGCTTTACCCATTATTTACAGTGCAGTAGTGATTTTTTTATTTGCATTTACAGTGCTACGGATAGGTGTTTAACCCCTTGCAGGTCCTCTCTAGCACTTGTAGGATTTTCTCCTTCATTTGCCATTCACGGGTGTGAATACATTTGCGGGCTTAGGGAAATTGAGCAATTGAATAGCGATTTGCGATTTTAGCCATCATAACTCTTGCAAAAGTAAAAGATCAAAGGTTTCAGGAGGCTGTAAGTTACGGGTTTAACCATCGCAATAATTTCAAGGCTGTAACTTGTAACCTGTTTGGAGTCCACAAAAAGACGCCAATTGAATATCAAATTAGCTTGCAACCTCACTTACGGGCTACCGGATCGCCCAAAACTTCAATTGAATATGGCCCCTTGTGTGATAAATTCTGTGCCAGCTCTGCAATACAGAAGTAATGAGAAGCATTTTAATTTAGCAGGACAATTGTGACTGTCAATGCACTACAGAGCTTGGAGTTATCTTTATTCACGTATACTTGTCCATTCTTCTGGCGATCTCAGTAAGTATTATTTAAAAAAACATACAGAGAAATGACCTGTTTTAGAATAGTGGAACTACTACATTACAGTCTGATGTTCTATCCACTCTGCTACCCAAGCTGCTGAATAATGCTACAACAAATAAATGACTGACAGCATATTCCAGTGACTCTGAGGATGCAGCCTTGTTATACAAACTACAGTTCGACAGAGGTGGAGAGGATAGATGAGGTAATTGAAGCAATGAACATGAGCTTGTGTAAGCACAGAGTGGCAGACCGGGTGGCCTGTATTGTATGGGGTCGCAAAGAGTTGGACCCAAGTGAGCTCAGAGGGGCAGCTACTGACAGCAGTGTCACAGAGAGTCAAATATGACTGAACGACTAAACAAACAATGAATACCTCAAGTGATATCACAGATTAACCCCTCGCTCTTTGGTGATTTCCCAACCTGTAATTCCATGTTTTCCATGTTGGATTTACCAGAGAAGGAACTGAGCTTGAGCTGCCTAGTGCTCCCTGCACCTCGGCGTACACACTAGTGGCTGTGTATTCAGGCGAGCTCTAGATAGTTGTCAGTAAACTAGCACAAACTGCACAAACTAAATACTGAGGTGAAGAAAATAACCTCACAAACACTGACACAGCAACAGGTAGAAATACCATTAAAGGGATATGCATATTTCAGGATTTTACTAGGTATAAAATATTTCTGTGTATTTATTTGCTTTTATGTACTTTATTTTTTATCTATCTACAATATCTATCTATCTATCTATCTCATAATTTGCCTTATAATTCAATTCATGTCTTTCTTTTGCTGTTTACTGACTGGTGTTTGGGAAGCCATGTGTAAAAGGAAACCACGAACAGCAGAGTCAATATTGAGGGTAATTAGGTACTGGTAATAGGACTAGCATGGTGGGATGGATCTTTTTTGGAGTAAGTGAGAGCCAACATGTAGTAAATATGTATTTGTCTCTCTATTACTAAATCCTAATTTTGATAGATTACAGTTACAAATAATAATATTTATTGGAACTTTATTATATTGCTATTATTGGGAGCTCTGCTGTGTTCCTTTACTGTAGATGTCATGTGCTCTTGGCATTGTGTTTCATGCATTACACTGAACCCCCCCACCCCCAGCTTAATACTGTATTGGCTACACCAGTCGACCATATTAAGGGCCAATGGCGTCATTTACAGCCTAAAGCTGTCAGTCCTTGTGTAAAAGGCTTGTGGCAAATTTCAAGTAAAATTATTATTACACATATCTGCTTTATTTGCTTTATTTGTGTTTAACCTTTTAGTAGATATGGGTTTATGATAAATACCATTATTATAAATGTACTAGCATGGCATGATGGATTTTTTTCTAATAAATTCCCCCCATCTCCCTCCCTTGTGTCTCTTCCCCCCCTCTCCCTCGCCTGTCTCTCTTTGCCCCCTCTCTCCCTCCCCTGTCTCTCTTTGCCCTCTCTCTCCCTCCCCTGTTTCTCTTTACCCCTCTCTCCCTCCCCTGTCTCTTTCCCCCTCTCTCCCTCCCCTTTCTGTATTTCCCCCCTCTCTGTCTCTCTTTCCCCCCTATCCCTCCCCTGTATCCCTTCCCCCCCTCCTCTGTGTCTCTTCCCCCTCCTCTCCCCTGTGTCTCTTCCCCTACCCACTTCCTGTGTCTTCCCCCTCCTCCCTCTCCTGTACCTCCTTTCCACCCTCTCCCTCTCCTGTGTCTCCTTTCCCCCCATCTCCTTCCCCTGTGTCTCCTTTCTCCCCTCTGCCTCTCCGGTTCCTCTTTCCCCCTGTCACCTTTTCACCCCTTGTGTCTCCTTTCCCCCTCCCTACCCTGTGACTCCTTCCCCCTCTCCCTCCCTTGTGTCTCCATCCCCGCTCCTCTCCCTCCCTTGTCTCCTTTCCCCCCCTCTTCCTCCCCTGTGCTCCTTTGGCCCTCATTACAGCTAAGTCCCGCGGGCCTCCTCCCCCGCAACTGTGTCCCTCGCTTCGCGAAGGGTCGCAGTTGCAGACCTCGCTCTGCAAGGCCCGCAAAGCGTGACGACAACTCGCAGTATGACAACAAAATATGTGATATAGATGTTTAGTTTTATAATGCCAATAAAGTGCACAGTGCTTTACAAATTAGTTATTATAATTCGGGAGAGATAACTGATTATCTGGATGGTAAGAAACTGACCTGGTGACATTGTTAGGCCTATGACTCTTCACACTGGGTAGAATGTCACTGCAACAACAGACTCAAATACAGAGTGGTCCGGAATTCATATCAATCCAAACAGCTCAGTCCTTAAAGGTATATCTAAATTTATGAATGGATTATAAATGCATTTGATAGAGGAGAATCTGTAGTGTATGAAAACATATTTTGGCATAATAAAATACAAAAATAAACATTTGCAAACTTACCTTAGAGCACTGGGCTGACTTCTCACTTCGGTACAATCTCTACAGTAGGGATGGATTGCACCTTAATGATGAGGGAGCTTTTGTACTAGGGGATAGGATGGTAGAAAGGCTGTAGGAGTTTTTAAACTAGTAGATGGGGGGGGGGGGGGGGGAGGGACTAGATATAAGTAATGGGTTAGAAAGTGTAGAGGGTATAAGGGATGAATTAACAACTCATAGGGGAGGAGATGGGGGGAGGGGTAGTATAGTCAATAGGGAGGTAGTACTAAGTAGTTTAAGTACAGTGGCAGGCACTTCAGAACTACAGACTCATAACATAAGGTGTATGCTTGCTAATGCCAGAAGCTTGCCAGGAAAAATGGGAGAGTTAGAATTATTAGCAAATAATGAAAAATGGGATTTAACAGGCATTACTGAAACGTGGTGGGATGAATCTCATGACTGGACTGTTAATCTGGATGGTTATAACCTATTTAGGAAAGATAGAGGCAATGGTAAACGAGGAGGAGCGATTTGTCTGTATGTTAAGCCTGAATTAAAGCCTATAGTCAGAGAAGATATTTATGGTGGACCTAGTGATAAAGCTGAATGTTTGTGGGTAGAGTTAAATAGCGGAGCAGAAAATTCCAAAAGAATATTAGTAGGAGTATGCTACAAACCCCCAAATATAGCTGAACGTGAGGAAATACAATTATTGTTACAGATTGAAAATGCAGCTAAGCATGGTCAAGTTCTAATAATGGGAGATTTTAATTACCCTGAAATAAACTGGATAAATGAGACCAGCAGTTCATCTAAGGGGAGCAGGTTCTTGAGTACACTCAGGGATTATTATCTGGCCCAGGTTGTACAAGAGCCTACTAGAAATTAAACTATCTTAGATTTACTCATCACAAATAATATTGATATAGTATCAAATGTTGGAATAGGGCAACCTTTGGAAAACAGTGATCACAACACAGTCTCGTTTGAGATCGAATTAAAAAAACAAAATTTTAAGGGGCCAACGAAAACTCTTAATTTTAAAAGAGCAGATTTTAATGGTCTAAGGGCAGCAATACAAAGTATAGACTGGGACAGAGAACTGACCGGCAAAAATACTGAGACAAGAGGGGACACAGACTGCTTTACAGGAATACAAGGAAATCAACAAGGATTGCAAAAGGGCAATTAGACTGGCTAAAATAGAAAATGAAAAATTAATTGCAAAAGAGAGTAAGACTAACCCTAAAATATTTTTTAAGTACATTAATGGGAAGAAGGAGAGGAAGGAAGCTATAGGAACATTACAATGTGACACAGGCCGTCTGATAATTAGTGACCAAGAAAAGGCAGATGAACTAAATAGGTTCTTTTTTTCAGTATACACAAGGGAGGTACCAGTGGTTGGGACATTGCAACATAATGGGGCTACTCTACCTTTGCCAAATAATTGGTTAACACAGGAAGTAATCCAAAAGAGGTTGGAAAAAATAAATGTTAATAAAGCCCCGGGTCCTGATGGAATACATCCAAGGGTACTAAGGGAACTGGGTGCTGTGATAGCCAAACCATTATATTTAATTTTTCAAGATTCACTCAACACAGGGTCTCTACCAGATGACTGGAGAAAAGCTGATGTGATACCTATATTTAAAAAGGGAGCAAGAGCAAATCCAGGGAATTATAGACCAGTGAGCCTCACTTCTGTAGTGGGAAAGCTTTTAGAAGGGTTAATAAGGGATAATATACAAGAATATGTCTATTTGAACAGGATTATAAGTAGGAGTCAACATGGATTTATTAGGGATAGGTCATGTCAAACAAATCTGATTAGTCTCTATGAGGAGGTTAGTAGGAACCTGGATCAAGGCAACTCAGTGGATGTAGTCTTTTTGGATTTTGCAAAGGCTTTTGATACAGTGCCACGTGGGAGACTAGTTAAAACTAAGAGATACAGGAGTTGCAGTAAATGTCTGCTCATGGATTGAGAGCTGGCTAAAAGACAGGAAGCAAAGGGTTGTTGTAAATGGAATATACTCCGTTTGGACTAATGTGGTAAGTGGGGTTGCTCAGGGTTCAGTATTAGGTCCTCTCCTTTTTAACATATTTATTAATGACTTAGAGGTAGGATTGGAGTGTGCTGTCTCCATTGTCGCTGATGACACGAAGTTGTGCAAGGTAATTAAATCATATAGTGATGTGCTTTCACTCCAAAGGGATTTACATAAAATTGAGGAATGGGCATCTAAATGGCAGATGAGATTTAATACAAATAAATGTAAGGTTATGCATCTGGGAAGGAAAAATAGCCATGCAATTTATAATCTTAATGGAGCAAATCTAGGTGTATCAGATATTGAAAGGGATTTGGGAGTGCCTTTAGGTAACAGTGCTCAAAGGCAAGCAGCAGCTGCAAAGGCAAATAAATATTAGCATGTATTAAGAAGGGTATAGAAGCCAGGGAAGCAAATATAATTCTGCCACTATACAAATCTCTAGTACGCCCTAATTTGGAATATGGAGTACAATTTTGGGCACCACTTCATAAAAAGGACATTTTAGAGCTGGAAAAGGTACAGAGGAGGGCAACAAAACTAGTAAGGGGAATGGAGGGGCTAAGTTATGAAGAAAGACTAACCAAATTAAACTTATTTTCTCTAGAAAAAGGGCGTCTAAGAGGAGATATGATTACCTTATATAAATACATCCAGGATCAGTATAAAAATTTGTCAAGGGAGCTTTTTGTGCCAAGAGGTTTCCAACTGACAAGAGGACATCCCTTGAGATTAGAAGTAAAAAGATTCCACCTTAAAGAAAGAAAAGGGTTTTTCACAGTAAGGATGGTTAATCTGTGGAATTCTCTACCAGAGGAGGTGGTAACAGCGGATTCAATAGATAACTTTAAAAGTGGACTGGATTTATTTCTAATTAAAAAGGGAATTCAGGGTTATCATGGATAATTAGAGAGGCAGTATTGATCCAGGTAGAAGTCCGGTTGTCTGTGTCTGGGATCAGGAGGGAATATATTTTTTTTTTTTAAACAACTAATGAATTAATAGTTAATCCGCATATTGCAGATCAGAGGAGATCTTAAAAGGTTGAACTTGATGGACAGAAAGTCTCTTTTCACCCTTAAATACTATGTAACTTTGTAACTATGTAACTATGTAACTATGTAACCTTGAAGTTAGCAAAATGTATTGCAATTTCTGACAGTTGAAACATCAATGCTCTCCTATACCCTGGTCAGGTGAATAATAAGTTGAAATTGGTCCCCAAATGCTCCATGTGCCTTTTAATAACTGCCTGTGATATAATATGCAAATGTGTGGGTGGGACTCTGATCATGTGACCCTCCCCCCATGCTTGACTCTTGACCTAGTCTTCGGCTGGTCTTAAATGATCATTGTAATTTTGAGAAAAATAACATATTTGTGATACATGTAACAAACAACAAATCTCATACTCATAACACATGTTTTAGAGAGAAAAAAACATCCCTCTAACACAAAGCATTAACAAAAGTACCATGGATGCCTCTAGGACCAAACAAACCTTTTTCTGGGGCACTGCAGCAATGCCCCCCCAGAGCACGACCCCAGTTCCGCTCCTGCTTCCTGTCCTGGGAGTTGAGTTGCGTTATCCCCCCAGATTTTTGGGCGCTCCTAATCCCATGCTGAATAGGATATAAATGTAGCAAATAAACAAGTAGTTTCTATTATAATAAATGTAATTAGTTGAAAAGGCACTTGCTGTAAATAAGATATGTAATTACAATGAGTGTCACAGTGCTGTGTTAGAGAATGTAGCCCATTAAAGAGCTCTGTAGTCTTCTATATAAAATACAATAAAGAACTAGACTTAAAACATGGTGTAAAAAAAAAAATACAGCATGTCATTTATTACCATTGATTTTATTGGCGGTAATATTGCAAGGGTATTAACCATTTTGGTTTCTGATGATAAGCCTCCCAATTTGAGAGGAAAAAGCAGAGGAAGCTTCTGTCTGCACAGTGGGAATGTGGCAAATTCATTTAAACCCTCCTTAAAATGTAGCAAATAGAACCAGTTCAAAATAGAAAATGGAACCCCACAGTAAAGAATAATTACACATAAAGTTAAACATTTGTTTTGTTTTTTACTTTCTGAAGATGTTTATCAAGGGTATTTATTCAGGGATAATATGTAAGTTTCTTTGTTCCCATATTTTTGGGTTAATGATTTCCAAACTGAAATTTTTAGTTAATTGTTTCCTGGTGCTGCTCCAGCAATGAAGGAGTTAAATGCACTGCGCTGAAATACACTGCATATTTCCCAGGACGTGAACACCCTGAGATCCTCTTTCAGCAGCTGTCGCCAAATATATGAAGCTGTCACTGTGTCCCGCGCATCGCTTTACTAGAGTGGTAACACCTTACTGGGGTAGCGATGACCCGCTTATTGGGAATGCAGAGGGACCAGCTGATTGGGCCACACATTACATGCCCCTCAGCATCAGGCATGTTATACATACAAAAGGGACACAGCAAAGGTCCCAGTTACTACAGAAAGAAAATCTAAATATGACTGTAATTGGTGAAGATGTGTGTGTCAAAGGGGAGTTTACTAGAGAGCTTTGGTTGCATTGAATGATGCAAGCGGTTCTGTTTCTGGAATTGTTGGGGGAAGGTTTGGTGTCAATTTCAATATTGTCCCATTATCAAACAAAGGCTCTGGACTTCTGTTGGTTCTCTCCTTCCCCACCTCTCTCTCCACTAATAATTACAAACACGCACGACCATTATCCAGCCCTTAGGACAGGGGTGTCCACGTTTGTTCCTGGTTGGCCGCACAGACCTGGTTTTGAGGATTTCATTTCTCTTCAATGACTCAAGAAGCGATAGTCTCACCTAGGTGCAGCAGGTATATCCTCAAATCCAACCCTGTGTGCAGCCCAGGACCAAACTTGGACACCCCTGCCTTGGAAGTGATGTAACAAACACAAAATGGATTCCTATACAAAAATTCAGATATTCACAAAAAAAATTTTTTTTTATACACAACCGCTGATACGGTTAGTTTAGTACAAACTTGAAAAAAGGGCCTTTTTCTTGAACTGCAAGGGCTCTTTAAATATACTCAGCCAATGGCAGCTGGACGTCATATCTGGAATATTTCAATTTTTCTTGGCACAATTGATCTTTTCCAGGTTCTTGAGCAGGTCTGCATTTACAGGAAGGAGTTAATCACAAACAGGTTGAGTTAATTTTATCTTGTGTACACTGGTTGCTACGTTACACGGCTCCGCTGTGACAGCCGTTAGTGCTGCATTTGGACTGAGACTAAAAACCAGAATAACTAAACAAACCCGATAATTATTAGCTGCATGGAGTCCTGCTGACACAGGGCTAGATCACATAGTGCTCCGATATAGGACAGGGATCACATAGGCCTGCCTAAACAGGGTTAGATCACAGAGGGCTGCTGACACAGGGCTAGATGACATAGGGCTGCATACACAGGAATAGATCACATAGGGCTGCTGACAAAGGGCTGATACACATAGGGCTCCTGATATAGGCCTGGATCACATAGGGCTGCATGAACAGGGCTAGATCACATAGGGCTGCTGACATAGGACTAGATCACATAGGACTACATACACAGGACTAGATCACATAGGGCTTATGACAAATGGCTGGTACACATAGGGCTGCATACACAGGGCTAGATCATATAAAACTGCTCACATAGGGCTAGATCACATAGGGCTCCTGACAAAGGGCTGGATCTATTGAGAGGCTGACACAATTTTGTAGAAATTCAGCTTGTGGGGAATTTCAGTATAAATTTAGTGCAAGCAAACACATTTTGATGATATTCAATGACTTATTACCTACAGTTTTAAATTAAACCATATTGGAAGCTCCACTACATCACTTTAAGGCTTAATGTTTTAGGTAGATAAAATGGGCACATTTCATGGACACTGTATTTCTGGGTCTTTAAGTTTAAGGTTAATATGTATAAACACCTACACTATGAATAATGTAGAAAAATGCAATAATAAATAATCTTTAACACATTAAAAATATGTAATGTATTTTAGGAATAGGAAGAGTGTGGCGCCTGTGTATATATTTACTGCTATGTACTTTATTTTATTAAAGAGTGCCTATACGCTCTGCTTTTAGTGCCTAAAGTCAGACAAATAGCCCCTGCTTGGATTGGCCTTTTGCAGAGTATGAAGACACATACAGCCTTATTAAATTGCGATTTGGCCAATTGAATAGGGCTCTATATAAGCACATAGCATATTTTTTTGCAGAAGTTTTACTTAGTGAAGATCTTGCTTTTGGATAGAAGTTCACTAACTAAAAACTTCTGTAAAAAAATATGAGCCCTATTCAATTGGCCAAATCGCAATTTAATAAGGCTGATAATCTGTACGGCGGAATGTGCAGTGTGGTGTCCTAACCAATCAGGGACCAGGTCTCAGCAGCACATTGCAGAATGTTCCAGAGTGATGGTCACTGATTGGTTAATATGATAACCCGGAACAGCAAGTGCTACTGAGTCTGTTTCTTCATGAGCAGCAGTGGACAAGACCTGTATAGGGACTATGCACTTCTCAATAAAATGAAGTACATAAAAGTAAATAGATACACAGGGATATTACAGTATATACCACACATGGATATTATATGCCTAGTAACATCCTGGAATATTCCATGTCCATTTAAGGACCCGGGGGTCTTGGTATGTAGGTGCCTGGAGGATTGCACACTTGTGACTAATAGCAGGAAGTGAGCCCCTGTGTAGGTGGTGCAGGTGTGAGCACATTTCCTAAAAACAGGAAGATTATCTCATCTCATTAGAATAATGGAATCAATTAAACTAAAAGGACTTTGTGCTGTTTGTCAGATCCTGATCACCTAAAAAGGGGAATTCTGCTACATTGTATCCCATTATAAGGAACCATTTAATAGTCATGGAATTCCTGAGATTAATAGTAGTTGTTTCCTCTTCCTGTTACAAATTTACATCTTGATACAGATTTCCAGCTTTATTTGATTTTGTTTTGTTTAAAGAAGCACTGCGCCTGATTTATACTCTATAATGTACTAAATAACAATGTACTTGGAAATATATGTGTATAAGATATGCCTTGGCTAAACATGGTTAAACAAAACCTATTTAATGAATGTTTCTCATATATTTTTAAATATATATATTTTTTATTCTTCTAGTTAAATTTGAATACATATTTAACAAGAATAAAACTTATCTTAGTCCTTGCATAATTTATTTTTTCTTGTGAAACAGTCAGATCCTGCTTTAGTGTATATGTATAGAGTGGTTGTAGTGGCCATATGACTGTTGTAGTGTTTGAGCATTGGGGCAGTGGCCATATGTCTGTGGTGCTGTTTGTAGCAGTGGTGCAGTGGCTTTATGTCCGTGGCAGTGTTTGCAGCATTGGGGCAGTGGCTATATCTTTGTGGTGGTATTTGTAGCAGTGGTGCAGTGGCTTTATGTGTGTGGCACTGTTTGCATTGGGGCAGTGGCCATACAGTATGTCAGTGTTGTTTGTAGCATTGCTGCAGTGACTATATGTCTGTGTCGGTGCTTGTAGCATTGACGCAGTGGCCATATGTCTGTGGCGGTGTTTGTAGCCGTGGTGCAGTGGATATATGTCTGTGGCCATGTTTGTAGCATTTAGGGCAGTAGCCTTATATCTGTGGTGGTGTTTGTAGCATTGGGGCAGTGGCTATATGTCTGTGTGGTGGTGTTTGTAACAGTGGTGCAGTGGCTATATGTCTGTGGTGGTGTTTGTAGTAGTGGTGCAGTGGCTATATCTCTGTGGTGGTGTTTGTATCAGTGGTGCAGTGGCTATATATCTGTGGCGGTGTTTGTAGCATTGGGGCAGTGGCTATATCTCTGTGGTAATGTTTGTAACAATGGGGCAGTGGCTATATATCTGTGGCAGTGTTTTTAGCATTTTAGGCAGTGGGTATATGTATGTGGTAGTGTTTGTAGCAGTGGTGCGGTGGCTATATGTCTGTGGTGGTGTTTGTAACAATGGGGCAGTGGTTATATATCTGTGGCAGTGTTTGTAGCATTTAGGGCAGTGGCTATATGTATGTGGTAGTGTTTGTAGCAGTGGTGAAGTGGCTATATGTCTTTGGTGGTGTTTGTAGCAGTGGCTATATGTATGTGGCAGTGTTTGTAGCATTGGCTATATGTCTGTGGTGGTGTTTGTAGCAGTGGTGCAGTGGCTATATGTCTGTGGAGATGTTTGTAGAAGTGGTGCAGTGGCTATATGTCTGTAGGGGTGTTTGTAGCAGTGGTACAGTGGCTATATGTCTGTGGAGATGTTTGTAGCAGTGGTGCAGTGGCTATATGTCTGTGTGGTGGTGTTTGTAACAGTGGTGCAGTGGCTATATGTCTGTGGTGGTGTTTGTAGTAGTGGTGCAGTGGCTATATCTCTGTGGTGGTGTTTGTATCAGTGGTGCAGTGGCTATATAGCTGTGGCAGTGTTTGTAGCATTGGGGCAGTGGCTATATCTCTGTGGGGATGTTTGTAACTAAGGGGCAGTGGCTATATGTCTGTGGTGGTGTTTGTAGTAGTGGTGCAGTGGCTATATATCTGTGGCAGTGTTTGTAGCATTTGGGGCAGTGGCTATATGTCTTTGTGGTGGCGTTTGTAACAGTAGTGCAGTGGCTATATGTCTGTGGTGGTGTTTGTAGTAGTGGTGCAGTGGCTATATATCTGTGGCAGTGTTTGTAGCATTTGGGGCAGTGGCTATATGTATGTGGTAGTGTTTGTAGCAGTGGTGAAGTGGCTATATGTCTTTGGTGGTGTTTGTAGCAGTGGCTATATGTATGTGGCAGTGTTTGTAGCATTGGCTATATATCTGTGGTGGTGTTTGTAGCAGTGGTGCAGTGGCTATATGTCTGTGGAGATGTTTGTAGCAGTGGTGCAGTGGCTATATGTCTGTAGGGGTGTTTGTAGCAGTGGTGCAGTTGTTATATGTCTGTGGAGATGTTTGTAGCAGTGGTGCAGTGGCTATATGTCTGTAGGGGTGTTTGTAGCAGTGGTGCAGTTGTTCTATGTCTGTGGAGATGTTTGTAGCAGTGGTGCAGTGGCTATTATATGTCTGTGGAGATGTTTGTAGCAGTGGTGCAGTGGCTATTATATGTCTGTGGAGATGTTTGTAGCAGTGGTGCAGTGGCTATATGTCTGTGGAGATGTTTGTAGCAGTGGTGCAGTGGCTATATGTCTGTAGAGATGTTTGTAGCATGGGGGCAGTGGCTATATGTCTGTGGAGATGTTTGTAGTAGTGGTGCAGTGGCTATATGTCTGTGGAGATGTTTGTAGCAGTGGTGCAGTGGCTATATGTCTGTAGAGATGTTTGTAGCATGGGGGCAGTGGCTATATGTCTGTGGAGATGTTTGTAGCAGTGGTGCAGTGGCTATATGTCTGTGGAGATGTTTGTAGCAGTGGTGCAGTGGCTATATGTCTGTAGGGGTGTTGGTAGCAGTAGTGCAGTGGCTATATGTCTGGACTATGGTTAGGTGTTGGGGCTGGGGATATAACTAGGGGTTGTTATTAGATCTATGTGTCAGTGTCAGGGTTACAGTTTCGATTGTGGTCAGAATGAGTAGTTAGGGGAGGACTTGGTTTGTACTAATCTGAAGCACTGGCATTAAACATGGATACAGGTACTGAATATAAAAATGGACACCTTGCATACATTTGTGGTAACTGATGGAGGCCAAATTTTTAAGAGTGTTTTTTAAAACTTACTAAAATATTTGTTTTTTGCATAAAAATCACATTATAAAAACTACAGTTTAATATCTGTGTAATGGCAACTTGGCATTACAGAACTGGATTTACAAGTGTCTGGGCACTGCATCATCTGAGTTACTACCTTGTCGTGGTGAAAGGAACTTTTTAAATCAATGAAGATGAGAGCTATATCATGTAGGGTCATCCAAGATGGGCAGGCCATAGTGGAGAGGTCAGACACATAACATTCCACTGGAGAAGGAACTGGCAACACATTCCAGGTTATTTGCCAAGAAAACATTATGAATAAGCGCAACCAGAGACATAATGATATATGTCAGGAAAAAAAGGGATGGTAGGGAAGCACATATACTCTAAATCATGGATAAAGAAGATCCGTAAGTTGCTATAATAAAAGATTAAAAGAAAGAAAGAAAAAAGGGCAACTATAACACGGATCAAATACAAATGTATCAATGTAATTAACATATGGTGGTGGAGAAGATGAATAGGACACAAAGGACCTTAGTGTCCTATTCATCTTCTCCACCACCATATGTTAATTACATTGATACATTTGTATTTGATCCGTGTTATAGTTGCCCTTTTTTCTTTCTTTCTTTTTATAATGATATATGTGCCTGGCATGCTGTGGTCCTTAGGGTTACAGAGAGTCATAAATGACTGATCAACTAAACAACAACAAAATGGTAAAATTATTTATCTATAGTGAATGGCTGCACATGGCAGTTCCAAATCTAAGTGTGTCAGAGGGTGTACCTGGCATTTCAAAAGCTGCTTTGGCACATACGATAAATCATTTCATCTTTAATTGTTACAGAACTAATTTTCAATGCAAATACAAATTGGAATGTTGAGAAAGAAATGTAGCATTAAGTTATATTAAAAGCAACATTTTCTAACTCACACCCAGACGCGTTTGGTCTTTGGCAAATGCTGTTTCCTGGCTCATGAGTTCCATCTCCCTCCAGCAGGATACCAGCCGGCACCCCAGAGGATGTGTTCTTTCATCTCTGTATAATTAGCTCATTTTCATTGCCTGATGTCACATTATGCTGCTTTTTTTAATATAATAAGAGAACGAATCTTCCATTTTTAGTTTAAATCCAGATATTGAATTAATTAGAGGGAATGATTCAGTCAGGTATGAATTTCTTCTTTTATTGAAGGATCAGAACCATTTGGCTTTTAATCACATGTACAATTTTTTTTTAGGAGAGGGTTATAGTAAAATAACATTATTAAACACCATTTATCATCAGCGCATGAAAAATTGATTATTCCTTTGATAATATGTAAAATATGTTTTTTTGTAAACAAAGGAAATCACCTTCGAATTGCTCAAACATCTTGTTGGTAGCATCTCCAAAAACATCCAAAATCTGCCCCTTTCTCATATAAAATCCTAATTCAATTACTTAATATTATCTCCTGTTGTGGCCCCTTTAACTGGCCTTCCCTTCACTCAACCCTCCAATCCAGTCAATCATAATTGTTTATGCTAGGTTTATCCATCTCACCAATCCTCATCTACTGCTCAATTCTGCCAGCACCTTCATTTGGATTCCAAATACTCCCCTTACCGCCAACTGGGCTCTGCTCATGATTTACACCTCTCTTCATCCTTTAGTAACTGCTTCCATCTAGAGAACTTCTCTTGTGCTGCCCCCACACCCTGGAAATCTCTACCCCCCCCCCCCCCCATCAGATTCTCACTTTACAGTTTCAAACAATCTGTGAGACCACATCTATCCCATGAAGGATACAACCAAGCCCCCTAAATTCACTGAACAACTCTCCCAAAAGACACTGTACATGCCTTATTTGCATGGACCCTGCCCCTTGACCAGACCACCATCAAGAAGTATCCTCTGACTTACCTCTAAAGCCCTACACACTCACATAGATTGTAAACTCTCAGAAGAGAACCGTTGGCTCTTTCCGTACCACTATGTATGTTCATCTCTCTTCCTTTAAAATTCACTTTTATCCGTTTACTGAAAATTTAGTAAATTTATAAATATTAAATAATATGAATATATTTATGCTTTGTTCCGCCTGTCAATTCCCCTTTTAGTGAGAACTTGTTGGCTTCTCAGACAATTACAGGTTGCATCCCAGGATGTTTTTTCCCATATTATCCGTGTGAGAAACCAAATTTGGTATTCACACTGTAAAGGGGAACTGGCAGTGAAGGGGAAGCATGTTCAGTGCTTCACTGTGGAACAGCTTCACAGTTCAAGTTTGTAACATTATAAAACAGCTTATTGTTGTATCACACGGATACCTCTATTGCTTAACAATACAATTGTAAGGTTAGCTTTTCTATATCATTTAAGGACTCACTATGTTATGACAACACATACATATATATATATATATATATATATATAATTCCCGCTTTAACGCCAAACTGCGCTGTGTTTGACTAACTATTCCTTATTGTGTCATTTAAATCCCTGCTCACCACTCTCTGATTTGTCATAGAGCTATCTGAGCTATCTGGTATTAAAATGCCCTGTTTATCTCTATTTTTCACATAGTGCTCCTGCATGTGTGCTAGAAGAGGTATAAAAAAAAATAATATATATATATATATATATATATATATATATATACATATATATATATATATATATATATATATATATTTAAAAATACATATATAAACACAAATATGTAACATACAGTGTGTGTGTGTATATATATATATATATATATATATATATATATATATATATATATATATATATACACAGTATACACACACATATATACATATGTACATTTATATAATGTGTGTGTGTATATATATATATATATATATATATATATATATATCATATGTATAGTTGTGGATCTACGGGTCGTTTGTCACGTTTGCGGATGTTGGTCACGCAATGTGGTATTTAGGCTACAATCAGCTCTGAAGGCACGAGTCTGTAGGACTTAGGACCAAAGGCCGCAGTTGCAACTGCAGCCCTAAGGAAGCGAGGTCCGCAGTTGCAGGGCTACACTAAATTACACATTTAACGGCTGAACCACGAAACTTGAAAAAACACCAAAAAACACCAAATAATAAACAAAAAATACATTACACACTCACACACAGCACAGGGGGAGAGCCTGGGAGCCTGTGAGTGAGGTTGCAAGTTAATTTAAGGTATATTTGTTGTTTTTGGGCGATCAAAAATCGTCTAAGCGAGAAAACAAATGGCGCCCGAAAAAACGTAGCTGGATAAAAACGAGGCAGAAACCAGTAAAAACGACACCAAAGCCAGTAAAAACAAACATGAAGCCAGTAGGACTTAGTTGAACCACACAAGCAACGACACTCATTGCGAGACACACAAAATTTCAGCAGAAACACAGAGGAGAAAGACACAGGGGAGGGAGAGGAGGGAAGAAACACAGGGCTGAGAGACAGAGGAAAAGAGAGATGGGGGGAAATAAGGAAAAACAAAACACACAGGGCAGGGACAGGAGGGGGAGACAGAGAGGGGGAAACAGACACAGGGGCCAGAGAGTGTGGAGAGGCTCGCAATGAGCACCAAAGGTGATCATTGCAAAGCACAAAAGTTGTGGGTTGCCAAGGCTAGCAATGAGCTGCAAAGCCGCTCAATGCAGGGCTTGCGATGAGCGCCAAAGGTGCTCATCACCAGGACCGTGTGTTTTTAAAGTACGCAACAAACTAACAACATTAGCAACAACTTAAATCATCGGCCATAAAAGCATTTTCAGAGAAAATCTAATGTTAGCAGATTCTGCTAGTGCATGGAAGCTGTCATAATATTGATATCTTATTTTCAAGGCACAAGCAGTGGCTACAGAGCATGGCAAGCATGCGTGTAGGAACTAGGGGGCACTGTGTTTGACTAACTATACATATATAAACACAAATATGTAACATACAGTGTGTATAACATACATTTGTGGGCACATTTGCATGTCTCAGCTCAACTTCCCAGAATGCAGTGTAATAACTGTTTTTCTCGGAATTCTGAGCTGGAAGCAGGTTTTTTTAACTTGCTTTAGACATTTAAATGTGAACACAGCTGTACTTTTTATTTACTATATATATATATATATATATATATATATATATATATACACAGTATACACACAGGCAGTATACAGACGGCCAGGCAAGGCGCGCCAAAGGTGCACCTTGCGCTGGTGGAGATTAGCGCCGTAGGCGCTCCTCCCTACGTCCCCGTACCACTTTCGGACCACAAATGCGGACCCTCGCGAAGTGAGGGGGCGCATTTGCGGAGGTGGAGGCTCCCACGTTGCCTGTAATCAGCCCAAGACTCATTGAACACCGCAAATGCCCACGAAACACCCAATTACTAAATACGGACATACACTTAAAATACGAGCCGCGGGACTTACAAAATAAAAATTGCGGATTTACAAAAAAATAAAATACGACCGCCGAACTTAGAAAAAATACATTACGGACTCGCAAAAATACGATCTTAACTGACAACCTGAGCACAGCCGAAAACATAAAAAAAAACACAGAATACACACCAAAAACAACAAAAAAATACCCACAGCAAGGGGGGACACCCAAGACGTCTGCAAGACAGGTTACACCGCGATTTGAGTAGATATAAAAAAAGTTTAGACACTCAAAAATCCCCTAAGTGAGAGAAAAAATGTCCGCAGACAAAAGCAAAAACGAGGCTACACGACCCGTAAAGCCGCAAAACACCGTCAGGCACATACGATTTTTACTCAAACCCATACGACCTACAACACACACCATTAGCAAGGATTCAAAATCAACCAAACCAGCGTACCACATACACATTCGCCGCCATTTTACAACACTACCTTACAGAATGCGGAAGTACTTAGCTACACTAACGGCTTCCCCTTGCGCACGCAGCCTATTTACACTACACACAATGCTGACACTTACACCTCAGCTCAACAACACTGCAAATCTACATTGTATGCTGCAGGAGCATCAAAACAGATTGTTAGCTCTTGACACCACTGCTTGCTCCATAAATTAATTACAAATAGGTAAGGTATATTCTCAAAACACTTAATTTGTGTGCTAAACACCATTCCTTTACTTACAGTTCTATTGCCGTCATTTTTTGACGGGCAATTCGCTAGTATACATATATATTTGTGTTTTGTTGCCTCACTACCTGGAATTAACATGGATTGATTGAGGATTTGCATCATTTAATTTACACAACATACCCACAACTTTGAAGATGTTTTTTTTTTTTTTTATTGTGAAGCAAACACAAGTCAATGTGCATAACTATTCACCCCCCTAAACGCAATACTTTGTAGAGCCACCTTTTGCGGCAATCACAGCTCCAAGTCGCTTTGGATAAGTCTCTATGAGCTTGCCACATCTTACCACTGGGATTTTTGCCCATTCCTCCTTGCAAAACTACTCCAGCTCCTTCAAGTTGGATGGTTTGTGCTTGTGAACAGCAATCTTTAAGTCTGACCACAGATTTTCTATTGGATTGAGGTCTGGGCTTTGACTAGGCCATTCCAACACATTTACATGTTTTCCCTTAAACCACTCAAGTGTTGCTTTAGCAGTGTGTTTGGGGTCATTGTCCTGCTAGAAGGTGAACCTCCGTCCTAGCCTCTAATCACGCACAGAGTGGTCCGCACAGAATATCCCTGTATTTAGCACCATCCATCTTTCCCTTAACTCCAGTTTCCCAGTCCCGGCTGCTAAAAAACATCCCCACAGCATGATGCGTCCACCACCATGTTGGTGTTCTTTGGGTCATGTGATGTGTTGGGTTTGCGCCAGACATAGCATTTTCTTTAATGGCAGAAAAGTAAAATTTTTGTCTCATCAGACCAGAGCACCTTCCTCCATATATTTTGGGAGCCTCCCACATGCCTTTTCACAAACTCAAATCGTGCCATTTTGTTTTTTGCTGAAAGTAATGGCTTTCTTCTGGCCACTCTGCCATAAAGCCCAACTCTATGGAGCGTACGGCTTATTGTCGTCCTATGTACAGATACTCCAGTCTCTGCTGTGGAACTCTGCAGCTCCTCTAGGGTTACCTTAGGTCTCTGTGCTGCCTCTCTGATTAATGCCCTCCTTGCCCGGTCCGTGAGTTTTGGTGGGCGGACGTTTCTTGGCAGGTTTGCTGTTGTGCCATGTTCTTTCCATTTGGTTATGATAGATTTGATGGTGCTTCTGGGGATCATCAAAGATTTGGATATATTTTTTATAACCTAACCCTGACTTGTACTTCTCAACAACATTTTCCCTTACTTGTTTGGAGAGTTCCTTGGTCTTCATGGCAGTGTTTGGTTAGTGGTGCCTCTTGCGTAAGTGTTGCAGCCTCTGGGGCCTTTCAAAAAAGTGTATGTGTAATGACAGATCATGTGACACTTAGATTGCACACAGGTGGACATCATTTCACTAATTACGTGACTTCTGAAGGTAATTGGCTGCATAACAAAGGGGTGAATACATACGTGCATGCCAATTTTATGGTTTCTATTTCTAAAAAATAGTTTTATGTATATAGTTTTCTCATTTCACTTTACCAACTTAGACTTTTGTGTCCTGATCCATTATATTAAACTAGCGACTTGCCCGTCAAAAATGACGGCAATAAAAACTAAAGCCTGGCAATGCTGTTTGCCACACAATGTAAGCCTCTCCCCCTCTACTTTACTGGCCTTGTGATGAGCGCCTTTGGTGTTCATCACAGGCCTTGCAATGAGCCCCTTTGGAGCTCATTGCGAGTCTCTCCCTCTGTCTACTTCCTCCCTCGTGTCTTATTTCCCCCCTCCTCTCCCTCCCTTGTGTCTCCTTCCACCTCGTCTACCTCCTTTGTATCTCCTGCCCCCCTGTGTTTTTACCTCCCTCTCCCTCCCGTGTCTCTAAACCCCTCCCCTGTGTCTCTTTCCCCCTTCTCCCTCCCATGCATCTCTTCCCCCCCCCCTGTGTCTCCCCCAACCCTCCCCTGTGTCTGTTCCCCCCTGGCCTGTGTCTCTTTCCCCCTCCCCCTGTGTCTGTTACGGCCTTCCTCGTGTCTCCATTTACCTCCCTTGTGTATCTTCCCCCCTGCACTCTCTCCCCTGTGTCTCTTCCCCCTCCTCTCACTCCCCTGTGTCTCTTCCCCCTCCTCTTTCTGTGCCTCTTCCTCCCTGTCTCTTCCCCCTCACCCTCTGTGTCTCTCCCCACTCTGTGTCTTCCACCCTCTCCCTCTGTGCCTCTTCCGCCGCCTCTCTCTGTGTGTCTCGCCACTGTGTCTCTTCACCCCTTCCTCTGTTCCCCCCCCCTCTGTGCCTCTTTCCCCCTCTCTCTGTGTCTCTTCCTCCCTCACCCTCTGTATCTCTCCCCCGTGTGTCTCTTCCCCCTTCTCCCTCTGTGCCTCTTCCCCCCTCTCCCTCTGTGCCTGTTCCCACCTGGCCTGTGTCTCTTTCCCCCTTCCCCCTGTGTCTGTTCCCCTCTTCCCCCCCCCATTTCCCTCCCATGTGTATCTTCCCCCTGTTCTCCCTCCCGTGTGTCTTTTCCCCCTCCTCTACCTCCCCTGTGTCTCTTTCCCACCTATCCCTCTGTGTCTCTCCCCCCTCCCTCTGTGTCTCTTCCCCACTCTCCCTCTGTGCCTCTTCCCCACTCTCCCTCTGTGCCGTGCCTCTCCCCCCCCCTCTTCCCCACTCCCCCTCTTCCCCACTCTCCCTCTTCCCCCCCCCCTCTTCCCCAATCTCCCTCCCCTCTTCCCCACTCTCCCTCTGTGCCTCTACCCCCCCCCCCTCTTCCCCACTCTTCCCCACTCTTTCATCTGCTCTCGTCTCGGGCCGCGCTGCGCGCATGCGCAAGCCGCGCTGCGCGCATGCACGCAGCGAGCCGCGCATGCGAGGCTCGAGCCGCGCTCTGCGCAATGCGCAGCAATTTATCATTGTCAAACTGCGATTCGTCTGAAGCGTGACGACGAATCGCAGTTAGACAATTATAATATGTGATTCAGATTAACAAAACAGTGAATTTAAGGCTGTAATGTAACAAAATAGGTAAAAAGTCAAGGGGGTGAATACTTTTGCAAGGCACTGTATATATATGTACAAGAAAGGAACCTTATTCCTGGTGTATAGTGGTAGGAGAGAGATCATCGGCTGTGATCTCTCCCTCCCCTGCAGATCCCCCTCACCTCCAGTGCATCTGGCGAAAAACCGAGTCTCATAAGATCTCACGAGACCTGGGAATCTTGCGAGATCTCGTGAGGCCCGGCTTTCAACCAGATCCACTGGAGGTGAGGGGGATCACACTTCCAATAATAAAATCTGGGGGTGGGGATCTGCCCCCCCATCCCCCCAGTTCTTACACCCCTGCCCCTGAAGGCAAGCAATTTTTTTTTTTTAGCAAGCAGTCTCTGCAGAGAATATAGGAGCCAAAATCTTATCTGTATCCACCGATATGTCGACAAATCCCCCTCCCTCTTTCCATCCTTGAGTAGATAATAAAAATTGGGAGAACACTCCCACTCATTCTCTAAGCTAGGAGAAAGTGTGGAAAACACATCCATGGCATCATTTAGGCGCAAACAGTGAGCCTGATAAAATTGAGCAATCGTAAGTTACTGAAGCCCATAAGTGAGGCCGTAAGGTAATTAGCTTTTCAATTAGAGTCTTTTTGCGGGCTCCAAATGATTTACGAGTTATGGGCTTGAAAACTCTGCAATGGTTAAACCAGGAACTTACAGCCTCCCAAAGCCTTTGATCTTTTACGTCTGCAAGATTTACAATGGCTAAAATCGCAAATCTCTATTGAATTACTACAACTCCCCAAGCCCGCAAATGTTTTCACACCCATAAATGGCAAATGTAGGAGATAATCCTACGAGTACCAGATAGGACTCGCAAGGGGGTTAAACACATGTTTGTAGCACTGTAAATGCTAATAAAAAAATCAATATTGCACTGTAAATAATGGGGAAAACGATGATAGACATTAGAATTAATTACACAACAGTCTCAAGCTCGCAAATCGGCAGTAAAATAAAATGAATTTTAATGTTTCATTTTGGATGAATCAATAAGTATCAGGGCAACCCACATGGACTAGAACAGTATTGGCATTCCTTTTTATTATTTTTTTTTGTTAAGGGGTTTGCGAGTCCCATCGCATATCGGACTGCCGAACCTAATTGATTGACATGTAACCTCCATGTTTTACTGCCATAATGATGGTGGTCTCATTTTCTATTGGCTGTTTCGAAATGGGAGGTTACGTTCTTGATTAATTGATCATATTCC
This sequence comes from Discoglossus pictus, assembly GCA_027410445.1. Lineage (NCBI taxonomy): Eukaryota > Metazoa > Chordata > Amphibia > Anura > Alytidae > Discoglossus > Discoglossus pictus. The sequence continues at coordinate 165,820,602 of CM050168.1, forward strand.
CGTCCTGAACTGCTCCGAGCCAGTGCATGCTTTACGGAGTCGGCTTTCGGTCTGTAAATTGCTGGCTCTTCAATTGAATAGCACCATAATCGGAGACGAATGGCCGCAGACATACGGCCACGATCCCGTGAGATGCAGGCTTGCAATTGAATCGGTCTCAGTGTCTACTAAAATGAAAATTTTATGTAAAAATATTTGCATATTCACAAATACATGAAGTTTTTCCCAATCTATAGTGATCATTTAGTAGATCACTGAATATCTATATATTTTGCACTCTCTAAAAGCTAGAATTAACAATTATAAAAGATAAAATATATTTTTAAAATCTTGAAAACATAAAAAGTATTGTTTATTTTTGATCTACTAAAATGTCATTATTTTTCTTATAATGACATCCTTAATTTGATTGCTTATTTTTTTATTTTGTGCAAGAGAACTTTGGGACCTAATACTGATTCTACTACAAAAAATGTCCAATTAAATAATATTCCTATACTTATTATTTATTATTATTATTATTATTATTATTATTATTACTAGAGAATTGCCCGTCAAAAAATGACGGCAATGAAATTGTAAGGTGTTTGGTGTGTAATAATGAAATATATAATACATTAATAAATGAATATACTTTACCTATTTTGAAGCATTGTGTTGAAGAGCTGGCAATCTGTTTTGATGTTGCTGCAGCATTAGTGGTGTGGAGCTGCTGTGTAAGCGTGATGAATATGTGCAGTGTAATAGTGTGCGTGCGCGAGCGAGACCAAACCGTTAGCGTAGTTGTGCACTTTCGCATTGTTCTAAAATGGCGGGTAATGTGTGGTATGCGTCTGTAGTGGAATATCCGTAGGTGTTTTGTGGTGTTTTGCGAGTTTCTTGTGGTGTTTTGCTTGTTTAGAGTGCTGTAGCCTCGTTTTTGTTTTGTTCGGTGGCCATTTTTTCTCTCGCTTAGAGAATTTTTGAGTGTTTAAACTCTTTTATTTTGAGTTAAATTAAGGTGTAACTTCATTTTTTGAGGTCCTGGATGCTCCCTCTTGCTGTAGATAAGATTTTTATGTATGTGTTGTGTGTATTTATTGTGTTTTTCATTTTTTCCTGTTCGCGGGTTGCGGCCGATTTTTGCGAGGTTGTAATGAGTGGTAACGTGTCTCGTTGTGACGTAAAGTTTGCGAGGGTCACAGTTGCGCTCCATGCCAGCAACTGAGGCCCTCGCCCACTGCCCTCTCTTCGCGAGGGCCTTGGCTCGCTGCGCGAGATGTCTCACACAGTGACTGTAACACACACATTATAGGGAGAAATGAAAAACGGTCCTGGCCAATACAATAATTGCACACGTGGTGACATCATTAATTTCTAGGCAGATAAAAAAATAAAAAAACAGTTCTATCTTTCCATTTGTTTTTGCAGAGTGAGAGACAGATTTACATTTACATTTACACAGCTATATTATATATTAGACTCGCGCCCTAATGTGCTGAGTGGCTACTGCTTGTGCTGCTGAGCATTCTGGGACTTGAAGTTTTCTGCAGTGAGTTCCGGTACACCCACTTCCGGTTCTTTATTAGCGCTTGCGGCCTAAAGCGGACCAGGTTATGTCTCCGCATAGCGAGGGCCGCGGACCCGCAAGTGTGAGCAACGGCTTAAGCAAGCTCGCCTGCTCACAACTATATATGTGATTATTATTAATAACATGCCTGGCGTAAATGACGGTATCATATGTTATGTTTAATTGTCTGATCTGTCTCTCTATGTGCTCTCTCTGTGCTGTCTCTTTCTGTGCGCCCTCTCCTTGTGTCCTATCTCTTTCTGTGCGTATTCTATCTCTCTGTGCAACCTCTCTCTCTGCAATGTCTTTCCCTCTGTGCATCATCTCTCTGTGTGCACCCTCTCTTTGTGTGTGTGCGGTCTCTCTTTCTGTGCCCTTGGGCTGTCTCTTTGCCCTACTGCTCTCTGTGCCCTCTCTCTGTGTGCTCTCTGTCTCTCTTCCTCCCCCTTCCCTCTCTGTCGATCTACTCTCCCTAACCCATCTCTCTCTCCCTCTCTCTCCATCCCTCTCTCCCTCCCTCTCTCTGCCTCTCTCCCTCTGAATATCTCTCTGCATCCCTCCCTCTATTTTTCCATCTGTTTGCTTCTCTCTCTGCCTCGCTCTCTTTCTCTCCCTCCTCTCTCCCTCCTCCCTCTCTGTCTCTCACTCTCCTTCCCTCTCCCTCCCTCTTCTTCCTCCCCTCCTGTCTCTTGCTCCTTTTCTCTCTGCCACCCTCTCCCTCTCTCCCTCTCCCTCCTACTCTCTCTCTCCCTCCCCTCCTCTCTCTCCCTCCCTCTCTCTGACTCCCTCCTCTCTCTCTCCCCATCCCCTCTTTCCCTCCCTCTCTGCCTCCCTCCATCCATCTCCTTCCCTCTCTCTTCCCCTCCCTCTGTATGGCAGTTGTGTCTTCAAGAATTGGCATGTTCGGTTGTGTGATTTGCTGCTAATTCAAGGTAGTAGCTTCTGAGTAACGCCGGCGCAGAACGCACCTCGCAGACATTACTCACATGCTTATAACTATTATAATTAAGGTCACATTATTAGTCTCTAAATGTTTTTAATCCTTATCATATGTGACCGTTTTTTAGCTAATGACAAATGACTGACTCGTGTTGCAGTGCTTGGGGAAAACCATTAAACAAACCTGTTTGTACAAAGAGGAATTTCAGCACATACTGAATTCTTAAGAATGGGACATAAAGATTTATTTTCCTTTTTTCCCAAATCCCCCCTCACATTTCCTGCAGCTGCAGCCTGGAGATTAGTTACACAATTGCTCAAGTCAGAAATCATTTCAGATATTTTTACACAAACCACAACTACAAAAAGACCCAATGCTTTATATTCTCTGGCGTTTCCATGCGACTCGCCAATCGTTTTTTTTCTGCACAGAATCAACAAAAATATGAAATTTAGCACATGAGGTTAACAGGGGTTGTTCTCAGTAGCTTTATATTCAGTATATTTATTATATATAGAGCTACACCTGGAAATAGCAACATGTTATCACAATGTAACAAATATATGTTCTAACTTGTTAACTTTTATATGCAGTTATGCTGCTGTGGAATCTACCATTAAAGCAAATGGAAATGTTATTAGATTAGAAGGACACATCCTCCTGAGAAAGTAGCAGAATCAGCTCAGACAAGAAACTGATAAAGTTGAATTATTCAGAAGACCACACAGAACCAAATTGCACACAGCAGTCTTTTAAAATATACAACAATTCTTTAGTGTAGACTTCAGAAACAGAGGGACAATGAGGCTCATAGCTGTATCAACTGCAGCTATATTGTTCTTGCATAATTATGCAACTGAATACAGATCGGATAAGAAAATATAACAAACAGGCTCCTCATGAACCCTTTTTTACACTTTCTCTCAATTCATAAGTGAGGGTCATATCATTGATTTTTTTAACAAAAAAAGATTTTATATCAGATAGACTAATTGATACTTCAAATATAGTATCCTTACAACCGGAAAAAAACTATTATAATAAATAAAAAGTTACATTTTAATCACATATAGAGTTGTGAGCAGGCGGGTTGTTGCTAACACTGCGGGATCGCATAGCGAGCCTGCGGCCCTCGCAACAGAAAAATACGAGACGCGTTATGACCCATTACGAAAAAATACAACCTTACCGCCCGAAACCCTCGCACATGAAAACATGAAAAACACAATAAATACACACAACAAATACATAAAAAGCTTACCTACAGCAAGGGGGGGGGGGCACGGAGGACCTCGAAAACTACAGTTACACCTCAATTTAACTGGAAATAAAAGAGTTTAGACACGCGAAAATCCACTAAGCGAGAGAAAAAATGGCCGCCGGAAAAACGAAAACGAGGCTTCAGGACTCTTAAGACGCAAAACAACACCAAACACCTACGGATTTTCCGAAAAAGACGTACGAGATCCGAAATCAAGGACGCAGCCATCGCGACACGAAAAGCATTACAAACACAATAAATACACACAACAAACACATAAAAATATTTTTTGTCCAAATTTTGGAGTTTAAACACCCGAAAATCACCTAAGCGAGAGAAAAAATGGCCGAACAAAACGAAAACGAGGCTAAAGGACCCTAAACACGCAAAACACCACCATAAACACGCAAAACACCTACCCATACAGGGACTATTTGTTTGATTTGGATTCAGATATTAAGTTCCACCCAGAACAAGGGCATCATCTCTTGAGGATAATTTTAGGGAGGGTAAAGTATAATTTAACCCCTTTTTCACCACACAGCTTTGGTTTTTATTTTTTTGTAATATATTTTTTATTTTAATTATGTTTTTCTATATTTCTTTTTTATTTTCGGTAGTTTTATTTTTTTGTATTTATTCTTTTTTTGTATTTTATGTATTTAGTTTTGTTTAGGTAGGATTAGGAAATATTGTAGTCTGTATGGACTTCTATAAGATCAGCAAATTTCATTAATTTTTCATACAATCCCCAACCTTGCATAATATTTGAAGCACATTTTTTAAATACATGATAGACATTTGGCAGTTCCATGTCCCTTTAAGTACAAGAGGCCTCAGGAATTTCATGTGATACTTCAGCTGTTAAATATATCACAAAACAACATAAATTATAAATACAGGTTATTACATGTGTTGGTTTAGTGCTTTATGTTCAGAACAGTTTTCAACATTAAAAAATATTTTTATTTCATCAACAGAATTATAAAAACACAGATTGAAAAGAAACATTAAATGTACAGAAAATTACCATTTTCTTTTATTGTCAATTATTTTGGATTATGTCACTTTAGTGTTTTGTAACATAAAAAGAGAAAATTAATTATGACAAGAACAAACATGAGCAGGATCAAGGTAAATGTAACTGTCTCACATTATATAAAGCATCTAAGAATAATATGTTTAGGGGTTAGATGCTGAAATATTTACTAAACCCCTAAAAGATGCTTCATTTGCCACATGGCAAGATAAATTGTTTAAATGATATATTATACACATGATATATTACATACAGGATACATAATATAGAAGATATATTATACACAGAATACACTGTATATATGATACATTACATGAATAATATATATATATATATATATATATATATATATATATATATATATATATATATATAGGATACATTATATATAGAATATATTATATGCAGAATACATTATATACAGGATACATTATATATAGAATGTATTATATGCAGAATACATTATATGCAGAATACATTATATACAGGATACATTGTATATAGGATACACTATATTCAGAATACATTATATACATTACATGATACATTACATATATGATACATTATATACATGATACATTATATATTGTATACAGTATATATAGGATACATTATATGCAGGATACATTATGTCCAGGATACATTATATACAGTATACACTAAACACATGATACATTACAGTATATATTGGCTACATTATATATAGTATACATTATATACAGTGTACATTATATACTTGATAGCTTATACATTATATGCAGGAACATTATATACTGTACATGATACCGGATACATTATATATATATATATATATATATATATATATATATATATATATATATATATTGAAGAGTGAAGCAGCCGTGAATGTCCAGTAATCTAGTAATTTAGTAATTATTAATCAATATCTTTATATATATATATATATATATATATATATATATATATATATATAGATTAATAATGAGTATTGCAATATAATTTGATACCTTTTGTATTGGACAAACATCTTATTTATAATGATGAGCTTTCGAGAGGCTTAACCTCTCTTTATCAAGTCTCAAGCAATACTACATGAGATGGAACCCTCAGTTTGAATAATAACAGCAGATGCAGAGAGAGTGGAAACAGCATCTGACATCATCAGGTAAATACAAATATTGGGAATAAACACAACATAGCAAATGAACCATATATACACATATTATATACACATATACATCAATATATACATGAAAAAGCAGTGCACTGTAGTCCACAGTGATATCTTTCCTGTTGGACAAACACCTCACTAAGAGTGCTAAGTCTGTATAGTAGAAGAAGAAAAAAAATCACATGAAATTCTGATGTGTTAGAAAGCCCAAATCTATATTAAGTCCTGTGTTTTTAGTGTTGAAGAAAGTGATCATCTTTATTTCAAATGCTTTTCTCTCTTGGATGCTTTTACATTTTCCTCTGAGTATTTTGACTTTTAAGTTTTGGATGAAGTGATCATTCTGGCTAAAATGGTGTCCTACTGCGCTACAATAACTGTCTTCATTATGTTTTCTTATTGAATGCCTGTGTAAATTCATCCTTAAATTCATTTTTTGGCTGGTTTCCCAAATGTAACAGCCTGTGTCCCATAAACTACATTGTATTATATAAACCACATTAGACGATGTACATGAATATGATCCTTTGATGTTATAGGTTTTGTTGTTATGTGTGGCTCTATCATCATTACAAATGTGTTTGCATAATTTATAGCCACGTTTGTTACAAGGTTTAGTTCCATTTTTTGTATTCAGTTGTTCATTGGCCAATTTTCTGCTGACAATTTTTTGTTTCAGATTTAGTGGTTGTTTAAATGCAAGGATGGGAGGTTTTGGGAATATATATTTTAATTCAGTATCTTCAATTAGTAATGGTTGTAAATCTTGGATTATTTTCCGAATTTTCTCTAAAATTGGATGGTATGTGGTCACTAGAGGTATACGTGAAGTAGTTTCTTTTGTTTTGTAGTTTAATAGGTGTTCTCGAGGTATTTTGATGGCAGTTGATATTTTTGGGGTAATAATCAGTGGCGGCCCGTCCATTGGGGCGTCGGGGCAAACGCCCCCCCAACTATTTTCGTGACCCTGCAATGAAAAAACACAAAAATGTATTAGTAATAACCCAAAAACAATTAAATATAATGTGTACATCATCATTCAAGTGTTATTACATTAATAAATGAAGCAAACTATTTCCTGGGACACTGTCACTTTAAGATAACCCCTTGCCCTTGTGTGTATATATTAACTGCTGCTGTGTATCTATTGTAGCTTTCCCTGCATCCCTGTGAGATTATACTATACTAGTAAGAATTATAGAAGAAATATAGGAACTTGGCGGTCTATGGATGGATAAATCCTCTATTAGAGCTTGATACTGTTAATTATCCTTTAACACATACAGTCTTCCCTCATATGGCAAAATTAATTTGCTAATCCTTGGGAGGACGAAAATATGTAAATTTATAAATAGTGTATAGCTCAAAAAAGTGAGGTTAAAACCAATATAGAAAAAAGCGCATCCTAAGTACTCTGCTGGTATTGAAAAAGAGTGAGAAGTATTAGTTATTGGTTTAGGGGGTTTATATAAAAAATAAATACAAATGCACTATGATAAAAATAGTTCATAGTAGTTCTACTCCTGTTTGCCTTAGACTACTATATGTCATTAAAGCTGACTGGCAATTCACAGTAGTCACAAGGAGTTTAGACATACATGCCAAAATTAGCCCAAATATATGAACCACCCTTCTTTTATGATATAAACAACAACCAGAGTACTTGTGCTTAGTAGAAAATAGTCCCGACGGTCCCGTTTCGCCCCGCCTGGGGCTTACTCATGGGCTACTGAGTTTAGGTTCTGATAGGGCTTTTATAGCCCTTTTTCCATCCATTTCCGCTTGTGCAACGCAATTTGCGTCATTTATGTTACTGCATAATGAAGTGATCGACGTATAAACGTCACCACGTTCTTTACTTTCATTTCTGTGTGTGATGGTTTGCCAACCATGCGTTATTTGCCAACCAATCCCTCCATTTTCATTTGTTCAACTTAATTTTCGTCCTTTACGTTGCTGCGTGATGACGTAATTGAGGTGCAAACGTTGCTACGCTCTTTCCTTTACTTTCTGTATATGTTAATTCGCCAATCATGCGTTATTTTGCCAACCAACACCATTTTGGTCTGTTTATCAACCAAGTATACTTAGACAGCTATGTGCTATGTAATTATATTTATAGGTATGTCTGAAGAGAATTCTTACTTTGTATAAAGTATCTTTGTATATCTAGATTTCTGTTATATATACAATCAGACTATCATATAAGGATAGTACTTTTAAACCACCTAATATATTTGTTGAGGGGAGAGATAATTATGATATTTATGATAACTAATTTATTTAATTTATTTAAAGAGGATATTATTCTTGGACTATAAAATAGAGAAATATTAATAGTGATAGGTATATTGGTGTATCATTATGTGCCTATTGTTATATTATGAAAACAATATCTAATGTGTAGAGAATAAACTGATGTATATTAATTAATGATTAAAAAGATAACTATACGTGAAAATATGTAAATATTAATATTATATATTGTGTATAAAAATATATGTGGATGGTGCCTATGAAGTGAAATATTTCTATATGAATTGTTAGGAAATAATATATAATGTGTACTTATATATGTGGATGGTGCATATGGGCACCATCCACATATATTTTTATACACAATATATAATATTAATATTTACATATTTTCAAGTATAGTTATCTTTTTATAACATAAATTTTATTGAGAAGTTCTGGAATTGCAAAGACAAGACAAAAAAGAATAATGAAAAACATAGACCAAAAGTTGTCTTATAACTAACATCGTATTGCTAACATGTTGAAACCATTCCATTTAAATAAAAACTCCATTACAACTCTTTTTTCGTATTTTTGGTGATTCTGTCCAAATATATTCACATTAGTTTCTTTAGATTCAGCAATATATACAGCTTATAAGGTCACATTGTTCAAATTGCAGAAATTCACATTTCCATAGATGAACTAGAGCAGCAAGAAATATGATAAAAGAAAAATAAAGTAGAGAGAAAACAAGTAGCATTGTACAAAACATATGGTGGAGTGTCTTCCCCCAGCAATTCCCCGTTCAACCAATCTTAAGGTAACCTTCCTCCCCCCCTGTACCTCTGGAATACTGAAGAGATATCTCTCAGGGTCCTCTCACCATTTCTTCCCGTCCGCTCCACACTCCACTCCTCAGCCGCTCAACAGGAATGGCTTCTTTAATGTGTTCCCTTAACTTAGTTGTTATATATTACTATTTGTGAATAAGATCCAGGGTTCTCAAACCTCCAAGAAGCAGTGATGTGTATCTGATATGATGTGGGTCATCCTCTCATTGATGCAAATAAAATTTATTTTGTTTGTTACTTCCTGGAAATTAAAGTCCCTGCTCTTCCATCGTCTTGCGATGGTATTCTTAGCTGCTAGAAATATCAATTGGGCCAATTTATTCCCCTCCCTTCCCAGTTTTGAGAAGCGAGCTCCCAGGAGACAGACTGCTATTGATGGTTGGAGTGGGGTTTTGAGTGTTCTTGAGATTAGACTGGTCGTTTCTGACCAAATTTTAAATACCTTAGGGCAGCTCCACCAGGTGTGTATAAAGTCTCCCCTACCTTGGCACCCCCTAAAACATCTATCTGGGATTGTTTGGGATATCTTATTTAGTCGAACTGGAGTTGTGTATGTCCGGTGTAAAATCTTAAGAGAGGTTTCTAACAAACTATAATTAAATGAACCCTTAGATAGGTTCGATAAGGATTCAGCCCATTTATTCCCATCCCAATTTTGTCCTAGGTCCCACTCCCACTTCGAAACAAAGGAAGGCCTCCAAGTGCTTGGTGGACTATTGAAGATTTTGTATATTGACCCTAAAATTCCTTTGGACAGGACCTCACTTTTACACACTACCGACATCCAAGAGTCCCTCGGGGGCCCATGGGTTCTTTGTATCTCTTCAATCCAGCTTCTTATTTTAATGTAGTTGAAAAGTTCCCGGTGTGGTACCTCAAAGTTCCTAATCATAGATTCTGAAGTTCTCATCAAACCTCCCTCAAACCAAGCCCCCAGTTTATCTAGACCATGCGAAGTCCAATATTCCTTGGACTCTGCAGTGATGGTGGTTGATAAGGAGGGTGATGTAAAGATTGATGTGAGGGGAGATACCGGGTGAGTTAGTTTGTATTTCCTCCTAGCCCAGATCCAAACTCTTAGTGTAAATTTAGTTATGGGATTCTGTATTCTAGAGTAGAAAGCGCTTGCACCTGGAGCCCACAGGATAATACCCCACGTAAGCGGGGCCATCTGCAACTCCTCTACAAAGACCCAGTTTGGTTGGAGTGGAATGGAGTGAGCTAGGGGGACAGAGGCAAGCTGGGCTGCTCTGAAGTAATTCAGGAAATTAGGACAAGATAGGCCCCCCTTGGATTTATGTACATACATCGTTTTTCTCGCTATCTTAGGGGGTCTATTTCTCCATATAAACCGAAGTACTTGTGTCTGGAAGCGGGCCAATTCTGTATTATTTACCTGGATTGGCAGCGTCCTGGTAAGATAGAGCAGCCTCGGCAATATGTTCATTTTAACCGTGACTACTCTACCCGTCCATGAGATATGCCGTTTATTCCAGTTTTCCAGGTCTCTCCGCATAGTCCTGTAGAGAGGTGGATAGTTAGCCTTATACATATTAGTTAATGAGTTGGTCAAGTTAATCCCTAGATATTTGATGTGTGAGGGGGGCCATAGAAATTTATGAATTCCCTTCAGGTGGTTCAGAATATCCAAAGGGATCCCAACACTCAAAGCTTCTGTCTTGTCCTGGTTTAGCCTCAAGCCTGACAAGTTGCCATAGACCCCTATCGTGTCCATCAGGGCGCCTACGGAGGAGCTAGGATTCGAGAGAGTGCAGAAAAGGTCATCAGCAAACAAGGAACACTTTAGATGCTGGTGCCCCACCCGCACCCCCTCTATAGAGGAGTTAGCTCTGATCGCTTGAGCCAAAGGCTCAATGGCCAGAGCAAAAAGAAGAGGAGACAGAGGGCAGCCCTGTGTCGTACCTCTCTCGATTTTAATGCTGGCCGTATGGGAACCAGGCAGTTTTAGTGTGGCTCTGGGAAGTGTATAATATGTACGCAATAGGTTTAGGAAGTTTCCTCTGAACCCAAACTTTGCCAAAGTGGCGAATAGGAAGGGCCATTCCAGGGTATCAAACACCTTTTCGATGTCCAATGCGAGCAGGCACACAGGGAGACCTCTAGACCTAGCCAAATGAATAACATTTAGAGTCCTCCTAATGTTGTCACTAGTCTGCCTGTTTGGAATAAAGCCTGATTGGTCCTTATGTATTAAGGCGGGTAGGAAAATTGAGATCCTCTGGGAGAAAATTTTGGCCAGCAGTTTAACGTCGCCATTAAGAAGCGAGATTGGTCTATAATGTTTAGCTTCCTTTGGATCTCGGCCTTCCTTAGGGAAGAGCGTCAAGTCTGCATGGTTCAGCTCAGGGGGAGTCGTCTCTCCTCTTAGAATTGAATTGAATAGACTACATAAATGTGGGGCCAGAATTTCTGAGAACTTTTTGTAATAGATGTTAGTGAACCCATCCGGGCCGGGGGACTTCCCTAGCTTCAGTTCTTTAATGGCATCTAGAATTTCTTTGACAGTAACATCTTTATTCAAGTTTTGTAAGTCTAAAGGTGAAATCTGGGGCAAATCAAGGGAGTTTAGATAGGAATGAATAACATTCTCTGGGGCCAATTTCTGAGTGGAGTAAATATTTTGATAGAAATCCCTAAAGACCTCCTGAATTTCGCTTTGGCTGTAGGTGAGATCCCCCTTCCTATTTCTGATTTGGGATACCCTGGCTTGGGCATATTTAGTTTTTAAACTCCTTGCTAGTAGCTTGTCAGGTTTATTCGCCTTGGCATAAAACAAATGTTGAGTCCTCCTTAATGCCTTATCCGTTTTTATGGTCAGTATACTATCCAGCTCTAGCCTGGTTCTATCTATCTGTTTCCTTAAAGCTATCGAGGGAGAAAGCTGATGTTGCCGCTCTGAGTTAGTTTCTCTGTTAGCCCCTTTTCTTTTAGCCTGTTCTGTTTCCTATGTTGGGAGGCTAGCTTGATAAACACCCCCCTGATGTAGGCTTTGTGCGCCATCCAAACCCATCCCGCCCCTGTCTCCCCACCCGCATTGGACTCGAAAAATTCTGCCAACTCCCTCTCAGTTTGCTTCTGGAATCCGGATTGCGATACCAGGTATTCATTAAGTCTCCAGGTATAGGGCATCCAAGATTGAACTCCCAGGTCTACCTCAAGTATGACCGCTGCGTGATCCGACCAAGTGCACGGAACTATATCCGCTTTGTTTGAGCTATCTAGAAGCGAATTACATATGTATATTGTGTCTATACGCGAATAAGTCCCGTGGGTGGGGGAATAAAAAGAGGAAATCCCTCCCTCTTGGGTGCAGACCTCTCCAGGCGTCAACTAGGTCTAAGGAGTGCAGAAGTTTTAAGATTTGCCTGTTTTTTTTGGAGTAGCGATCTTCTTGTGGAGGTTTAGATTTATCTGCCACTGGGTCTAATACCAGATTAAAGTCCCCTCCTATAATTAGTTTGCCCCATTCTCCCCCCTCCAGAACCCTTAAGAATCTGATCAGGGTCTTATGTGGTATTTTCGTAGGGGCATAGAAGGAGGCCAGTGAAACTGGAGAACCCCAAATCGTCCCCTTTAAAATGATGTAGTAGCCCTCCCGGTCCACTATCTTAGTTGTTAATTGAAATTGGAGGCTCTTATGGAGCAAAACTGCAACTCCTTCTTTTTTGGAGACCTGGGTAGAGTAATAAAAATGAGGATAATTTTTGTCAAGGTAGGTTGGGACTTTATTCCTGGCAAAATGTGTCTCCTGTAAGAAGATCACCATGGGGTTAAGGGTCTTATAATAAAGGAAAGCCTTCCTTCGCTTGAAGGGGGAGTTGAAACCCTTCACATTATGGGTAAGTATTGTCATCGGTGTGGTCATGGGTAAACTAGAGGTGTATATATCTGATGTATTAGCGTAGCCTTACCCTTCCGGAGGAGCGCCAAGGAGAGAGTGCAGAGCGGATTTCCCCCTCTTGGGGATAGGAGTGATTGAGCCCGGCCAAGAAGAGGTCCAGTATGTTTAGCTCTGTGGGGGTAAAAGAGGCATGAGTATAAGTAGTACTGGTGCGGTCCCAAGAGATCTACAGGAGGCAAGATAGTACCAGACAAGTCTGGTAGTGTCTCAGAGCTGTTAGAACCCAACTCACTAGGCTGAAAAGAGATCCGTTCCAATAGTACCAGAGGTCCTCCACTCTCTTAGGCCAGGCAGCTTGGCCCACTGTCCAGCAGACAGGCCGCCGCCTCTACCCCAGCTATGTAGAGTGAACCCTGATTTGGTTCTAAATCCCCTAGACAGCCATAGAGGGAGAGATAACAAGTATGAGGAAGCACTAAGTGGCAGGTTCCAGTTAGACAGTAAGGGGGAGTATAGGGGCAAGAGAACCCAAGCTGATAGGTGACAAAGAGAAGAGCAGCAGTGAAGAGAACACAAAGGGAAGAAAGTACAATTGTTGTCAAGAGGTCTTGCTGTCCCAAGACCACCCGCCCTGTCTTAAGCATTCTACCCTCTCAGAACACTAGGGCCCCTGCTCCAATTCCCGCCAGCAAGGACAGGCAAAAGTAATCTAGAGAAGCATTAAGGAAACAGAATAAAGCCAGAACCTTGAATAGCTTATTTAAGCATTAACAACCTAATTTTCTATCTGAACTAAAAGCAGAGTAAACCTTTAGACCCGGTCCAGTGAGGAAGGATCCTGACGGACTGACTATACTATCTGCATGTAAATTAAAACTTATAACTTTATCAGTCAGCTAAAACCTGCTAAAAAAGGAAGGAAAACAAAACATGGGTTAGCAACATTTCAAAAGTCTTTGGTTGACATGGCCCCGCTTAGGGCCCCAGGCTCCTTAGAGGACCTAAGTAAAAAAGTAAGAAAAATAAAATGTCCTGAGAAAAGGCTAGGTCAGTTCCAGGAGACTTCCATGTTAGTCTCTACCAAGGAATTTTGGTATGGTGTTTTTAAGCCCTTGTAACTCCTGTGGATGCCGAAATAAGTCTTTGGTAGCCTGTTGCCTTTTCAAGCGGACCAGCCTAATTGAAAGTCTCTGGAGATGGCATTAACTGAGTTGTTGCATTTACGAGTCCATGATCTGGGTGGGACGCCTATGAGTGATTTTTGAGGCTTGGTCAGTGGGCCTCTTTTGCCTGGTCACTTCCGACCATTGTCTTTTCGGGAGAGATAAAGCTGCCGATGCAGGTGATGTCGAAGTCGGGTCCCCCCCAGTAAGATCCAGACTCTTTAGAAGCTCTTGGCAGTCTTCTAGAGAACGCGTTGTATACTGGGTGCTCCCCACTGAGAAAATTAGGGCAAATGGGAATCCCCAACGGTACCTGATGTCATGGCGGAGAAGGACTTCCAGGGCAGGCTTCATCAGCCTCCGTTTTTGAAGCGTGGAAGGGGAGAGATCCGCAAAAAATTGAAGTTTGGCCCCGTCTGGGCCAATGATCATAGCCTTTTTGCGGGTAGTTGCCAGGATCAGGTCCCTAGATTGTTGGCGTAGAAGCCTGACTATGATGTCTCTGGGAAGGTCTAGATTACGACTTCCCCCAAGGGCTCTATGTGCACGCTCCACTTCCCATTCGTGGTCTGGATGACCTGAGAGGATCTAGTCGATCGCGGCCTTAAGGTAACGAGGGAGGTCGACTATTGCCGTAGGCACTCCTCTGATCCTCAGGTTGAATCGTCTGGATCTATTCTCCAAATCCTCCAGTTTATCTTCTATGCCACAGATACGGGAGGTGTTGTCAGCGATGATGGCCCTGTCTCTCTCCTGGGCCCCCACCACCTGGTCAACGGTGTCTTCAAGTTGATGGGTCCTTTGGCCATTCTCATGTATGTCCTTCTGCAAAGATGTGACCGCCCTATCAATGTGGGAGGCCAGGAGAGCCTCAATTCTTGCCATTGAATTGCTGTTGATGGAGACCTCAGGCTGTGGGGCCCCCTCCAGGGGATCCAAGTCTGAGGTATCAGATTGCTCTGAGACAAGATCCTTCAGCAGTGCCGCCTGTGTTTCCGAGGCCTTGAAATGTTCGTCAATTTTCTTGGAAGTTAAAGATTTTTTGTTCTTCACCATTTTTATGGAGCTGCTTCTTCCCGGGGTAGCCATTGAATGTCCAGACGTCAGGTGGATTCCACTGGGGGGGTCACTCCGTATTAGCTTTTTCCTCTCAAGTATTTAGGTCTATTGTGGTCTGTCTTGTCTGTTCATATCTAGATTCTGTAGTGAAGTCTTAGCATCTCTCAGACCCTGCCGGCGGGAACTGTGCACAGCCCCGTCAACTACATCTCCTTAGGCTGATATGCTCCGCGTTTCTGTGCCCCCAGCAGATCTGGATTGTGTATTTTTCAGAGTCCCACCAGGAGTAGTCAGTGCCAACTTTTCAGTGCAGGTGCTGAAATGAGATCTAAGCTCACAATGGTTGATGATAAAAAAAAAACAGAAAAATAGCAGTTGCACTTATCCTGAATGACCACACGATGGCAGCGTGATACAAGATTGTCAGATATTATACACCAGATGTATGGCAATAGCTGGAAGCAGATTTTTTTACTCTAAAACTCAGCCAAGATACCAGCTGGGACTTCTGTGGCAAGGTACAGTGGATTCAGCCTCCAGTATAGTAGGAGTGGGGCTGCCAGACCCCTGAGGTTAGTAAAGATGCAATGTTTTTGTCAGCAGTAAAATCACTGCCTTTGAAACTGAAGGTAAAAGGGCTTTAGGTGGTTCAGACTCACCCCAGTATATACTTCTGTGGCAGTGGCAGCCTGTAGACTGTGTGGCAGAGGAGTCTTAGTATTAGCTCAATTTCTGGGCCTCAGGAGTGGTAGGGTAGGGAGAAACTGAGTGCCCTTCATAGGCCAGAAAAACAAAATGGCCGCCACCCGTTCATGGGCCTTTTACCTTCACCTTGCTGCTCCAGAAGCTGCCAGGCAGTACAGGCCAGATATATCCTGTGGAATCAGCCACAGACAAGTGTCTCTAGGGAACCTCTGAGGTTTCCTGCAGTACTCACAGAGCGTGGGTCTCCTCCTGCAGTGCCTGCCTCGTGGTGCTCCAAAATGGCCGCCCCCCGATCACCAGGCCCTTCCTGCACCTGCCACCTCTGCTGCTGCCGTCCACGTCACCCTGGGGCTTCTGTGACGGTCCAGCTGCAGCCTGCTCGATCCGGATGAGGTCCCAGGGCCTCCGGGGCCTTCCCCACAAGGTAGGGTCTTCCAGGGAGGCAGCACTCCAGGTTTGCCTGCTGGGGAGAGGCCTGTCTCCAATTGTGCCTGCAGCTCTCTCCCTGACGGGCCCCACGGGGTATGGGTCGCCTTCTCCTCTTCCCCTCGATGTTCTGAGGGTACTCAGAATAAAAATTGCTGTCACCTGGGCAAATTATAAGCCCATTTACTAGCACTCTATCAGGAGCTACCAGTAAACACGTCCTGAACCAGCAGACGCAAGCTCCGCCCCCCATAGTTATCTTTTTAAACATTAATTAATATACATCAGTTTATTCTCTACACATTAGATATTGTTTTCATAATATAACAATAGGCACATAATGATACACCAATATACCTATCACTATTAATATTTCTCTATTTTATAGTCCAAGAATAATACCCTCTTTAAATAAATTAAATAAATTAGTTATCATAAATACCATAATTATCTCTCCCCTCAACAAATATATTAGGTGGTTTAAAAGTACTATCCTTATATGATAGTCTGATTGTATATATAACAGAAATATAGATATACAAAGATACTTTATACAAAGTAAGAATTCTCTTCAGACATACCTATAAATATAATTACATAGCACATAGCTGTCTAAGTATACTTGCTTGATAAACAGTCCAAAATGGTGTTGGTTGGCAAAATAACGTATGATTGGCGAATTAACATATACAGAAAGTAAAGGAAAGAGCGTAGCAACGTTTGTACCTCAATTACGTCATCACGCAGCAACGTAAAGGACGAAAATTAAGTTGAACAAATGAAAATGGAGGGATTGGTTGGCAAATAACGCATGATTGGCAAACCATCACACACAGAAATGAAAGTAAAGAACATGGTGACGTTTATATGTCGATCACTTCATTATGCAGTAACGTAAATGACGCAAATTGCGTTGCACAAGCGGAAATGGATGGAAAAAGGGCTATAAAAGCCCTATCAGAACCTAAACTCAGTAGCCCATGAGTAAGCCCCAGGAGGGGCGAAACGGGACCGTCGGGACTATTTTCTACTAAGCGCAAGTACTCTGGTTGTTGTTTATATCATAAAAGAAGGGTGGTTCATATATTTGGGCTAATTTTGGCATGTATGTCTAAACTCCTTGTGACTACTGTGAATTGCCAGTCAGCTTTAATGACATATAGTAGTCTAAGGCAAACAGGAGTAGAACTACTATGAACTATTTTTATCATAGTGCATTTGTATTTATTTTTTATATAAACCCCCTAAACCAATAACTAATACTTCTCACTCTTTTTCAATACCAGCAGAGTACTTAGGATGCGCTTTTTTCTATATTGGTTTTAACCTCACTTTTTTGAGCTATACTTTATTTATAAATTTACATATGTTCGTCCTCCCAAGGATTAGCAAATTAATTTTGCCATGTGAGGGAAGACTGTATGTGTTAAAGGATAATTAACAGTATCAAGCTCTAATAGAGGATTTATCCATCCATAGACCGCCAAGTTCCTATATTTCTTCTATAATTCTTACCATTGTTTAGGTGTTAGGCACCAGGGAACTGTTGTACAGTGATATATTGAATAATATTATATTACACTACACTACACTAACCTTTAGACTCTATGATTCAATGAGGCCTGGCCCCCTGACCGTTAATGCATTCCGCCGACCAGCACAATGACGATATGCATGGGCAGTGATAATGTATCCATTTCATTGACCAATCAGTGATGGAAGGCTGTACAGTTGTCAGGAGAACCACCTAAACCCACCCAGACCGTTAGCTCGGAGCGCCCGCCAGCTAATAGGGCCTTGAGTTAACTTTTTGATTGACATCCACAGTTAATAAACCCACCATAAGCCAGTCCCTTCCCTCTTTCTGTTTCCTGACCTGCTCCCGCTGAGACTGACTAAGAGAGAGACCTCCCTGGCTGAAAATACTCACATCTGCCCAACCTAACAGTAAGTAAGTCTACCTGCCCTGGCCAAACCAAACCCCTAGTGCCCCAAATAAAAGG